>CM028909.1:2577812-2655312 GCA_016801845.1 Polydactylus sextarius | reverse complement strand
TCCGTCTCCAGTTGACGACATATGAAAAGTTTTCAACCGCTTCAACTTTTCTTGATGTTTATTGGTTGGATGAGAGAAAAACACACACACACGCACACAGAACGTGATTACTTGTGCAGATCGTGCTCAAAGTCTTAATTGCCGTAGCTGAATTTAGACGGTTGCCATGCCTTCACAGATTTAGCAGCTCAGTGTAAACACAGCGTCTGTGCTCCTCTTCGTTTTAAAGCGATGAACTCTGTCACTCGTCGCGTACCCTGAGCTAATTAAAAGTAATAAACTTTGACATTTCTATATAAATACAACACTTTCATTCCGCCCCTGTAAAGAAAAAAAAAAAAAAAGAAAAAAAAACTTCGTTTTTTGCAGTTTTATGTTTGTGTGAGAGGAGGAGGAATAAAACAGAACAAGTTAAATTTCATCTTGTTGAATTTGAAGTTGAGTGGATGTGAATTGGATGCAGTCAAACCTTTGTGTTGAGAAAATGGATGTAGTTTTACTTCGAGGTGTAAATCGTAAGTTTGTGTCAGTTCTTTAGACAATGATGCAATATTTGTTTTATATCACAAAATCTGTCATGATACGTGATTTGGATTCGATTTGAAATCTGATGTGACCGTTTTATTTCTAAATGTTTTTACTAAACAGAATCAAACCAGACGTTGTGTTGTTGATCAGCTGTGATACTCAGAGTCTTTTAGAGTCGTAGCTCAGTTTTAGTGTAAAATAACTGGTCAGAGCTGGTGAGCAGGTATCTGACACGTTAACACGGGTCAATGTCCTGCTGCTGCTTCTTCTTCAGGTCCAGGACAGGTTGGTCCTTGTTTCCTGACTATTTTACCTCCTACTGCGTTTTGTCCGTTGACTCGTCTTTTCTCTGATTTATTCCTGAGAGGAGACTAAACGTCCTCATCGTCTTGTTCTCGGCTACTTGATTTATTTATTTACTATTTATTTTAAATATAAATGATAAGATATGGATCCATGTTTTCACTTTGTATCAATAATATTGGATCATTAATAAAGATCCCTGGTTCGCTGCAGCTGTAATTTTACTACATGTTTGTGGTTTCTGCACATTTGGCTCCATTTTGTTTTTAATTAATCTCGTGTCTCTGACAGGAAGGATTCATCCTGCCGAGGGTCCTCGGTCCTCAAATCCTTTGGTATTTGTTGTAAAACATAAAAATATCCCAAAGTGGAGAAGCCCGGGTTGTTTCGTAGCTGCTAATTATTGGCGACGGGCCGCGGTGGAGGTAGGAGGGACTTGGTGTGAGATAGTTGGAGGCGGTGGTGGATTTTTATTTGGGTCAAAGATGGAAAAGACAACATAAAGAACAGCCGCTGTGTCGAAGAGCAACTAATGTCTCCTCAGTCGGTTTATTACTACTGCTAAAACACACACACACACATATAAAATGTGGTATATATATATATATATATATATATATATATATATATATATATATATTTCAACATCCCCTCAGCTCATCACCTCCCCCTCGGCACTCTCCTGTTGCCATGGTAAACTTCTCCTTTGGCCACAGCGACGGTGAAAAGAAATTAACACCAGTCTTAATTACACCGCAAGGCTTCAATTTCCACCTTCGTCCCCCCTTTTTCTCCTCCTCCTCCTCCTGACCCTCCTCCTCCTCCTCCTCCTCCCTCCCATCACCCCCCCTCACCCTCCTGAAAGGACAGGCTGGCATATTAACACCAGCCACCAGGCATAATTAATGAGACCAGTCAGTCACAGTCGGCCCACCGAGATTATGAACGGCTCCAACTTCCAAAAACGAAAAACTCCGTCTTCGCTTTGGGAAACATTATGTAGAAATGTAAAAAAAAAAAAAAAAAAAAAAAAATCAGACTCTGAAAGTCGAATGGTTTTGGTTTGTGGGGCAGACGGTCCCGAGGTGCATCCTAGACTTTTTTTTCTCCCTGGAGGACAAGATTTACTGGATTTTATCTGCGGGAAACACTTTTTAAAAAAGAGACCAGGACTAAAAGATAAACTAATAACGTCATTTATTAAAACAGAGAAGAAGATTTACTCCATCTGTGTTTATTTGTAGAAAATAGTGAAGCTGTTTTTTTTTTTTTTTTACACAAAACACAAGTTTAAACCGACTACATTTCGATGTGAAATTTGCATCAAACTGGTCAGTTTCAGTTTCTTTAAACAATCAAACCTCCAGACGTCCACTGTCCAAACATTTCCTGGTTGGACCTGCAGAGCAGAGGTCGACCTGTTTATCAGTTTCCCAGTTTAATCATCAGTGTCACAGATTCATCAGTGTATGAGCCAAACACCATATTGAAATATCAGAGTATCACTTCCTGAAATTGGCATCAGTTGAGGTCTAATGAAGAGTTCACTCATCGCTTGATGATTTTAAGAGAATCTGTGTGATGCCAACCTGATTTTGGACGTTGGGTGATGCAGCCATGTGTTCAGAATAAACAGGAAATGACAGTAACATCTATTTATCTCTGAAGAAGTGAAGGATTCACTTTAAACAGTCTCTGAATGACGTCATTGAATAATTCAACACGTTAAGCTACGACCTCATTTCAGATAATTATACCTCAAATATTTCTACGACCGTTTCCACCTGATTTTTGCTCGTTTTAACGAATTTAAAACCAATTTCAAAACCAAAGTAACAAACTGAAGAACCTTCTGTTCTTTGAAGGCTTCAATGTGAAGTTTCTCCATTAGCGCTAACGTTAGCCTCCTTCACTGTAACAACCTGATCCTCTGCTGTCTCCACCATCCACCGCCATGTTTAAACACTTCTTCTTCCAGAGATTGGTCACGTGACCTACACAAGCCTTGTCATTGGTTCTCTTCTCCTTCCACTTCTCTTCTTGTTTTACAGAACCAGCAGCTAGCTTAGCAGCTAGCAGCCACTGCAGCATTGGATCGATTTCAATCGGGCCGATCAACTAGTTGTTCGTTTCAAGTGGTTTTCCCATCGCTATCCTGAGTGTCCTGTGTGTGATGTTGCACATTACGATGACAGAGGCCTAACTGTGTCCGAGCAGCTGGTTCAAATTGTCTACGTCTGTTTGCGTCTGTCCAACGGCGCTGGTCATTTACATCTGCTTCAAAAACCTGCGCAGTTATTGGAAACTCTGGTGCCAGTCGTCCATCATGCTGTGCTGCTTTAGTAAATGACAACACACCACCTGTTGGTGTGTAAGGAATCAGTAGTTTGTGTGGTCGTCTTTGTCGTTTCACTGGCATCGATTAACTCATCCACACACTGAGAGGTGAAGCCTGCTACACTAGATACAGTAGAAAACTCAACGCTGTCTTCTCCTTTAAGTTCAACATTAAGAAATGAAGAGTTTCCACCTTCACTCCAGCAGTTTAGTGTATTTTCTTCTACTTATTGCATTTCTCTATCTTATTGTATTTTGTATTTTTTTATTCACTTTTGTATTATTTATATAACTTGTCATCAGTGTGGACAGCAAAGAAAGAATTTCATTGCACAGGGAAGACTTGCTTTCTTCTTGTTGTATATGACAATAAACACTGAATCTGTGTAATATTCAGTCAAATATCTGCAGTTGTATCTAGAAAGGTAAAATATTTAATCCAGCTTTCACTTGGGTTTGCTTTTATTTTGTTGTTTTTGTTCATATGGTTCAGATCATCTCAGTTTTTAAAACTTTAATTGCAAAATGATATTTTGGTATTTTTTGGTATTTTTGCTTATGTACTAATTAGACTTGTTCAGATCCTGATCCTGGTCTCAGAAAAGTCTCTGATTCTCCTAAAAATCCTGGATCTTTTCTTCATAAGTCTGTGAATCTCAGCAGCTGGTTAACAAACATTCAACTTTTAAATTAAAATCCCCCCATAGAGCAGCTGATTAACAAATAAATAACAGATCAATCTATCAATCTATTGATCTGAGGCACTAAATTTCAGACTGAGGCTTACTCTGGTGTGTTATCACACGTTGGCCGGGAGACGCAAACCAAGATTACAAAATGTGAAACACTTTAACAAAGCTCGAGACAAATTTACATTTTAGAAAACATGTTTACATATCATAAAACAAAATTACATTACCATAACGCATTTACAAGTCCCCAAACAAATTTACATTTCAGAAAACAAATTAACAAGACACGAAACACTTTTACAAACGGCAAAACAAATTTACAAATATCAACCATCAACCGGAAAGAGAATGTACCAAACCTGAGGTTGAATCAGAAGTGATAACAGGGAACAGCCAACATGAGTTTTTGTTGATAGAGTTCATGGACTCGTATCGGCTGTTTCTCGTTATCACTTCTGATTCAACCTCGGATTTGGTACATTCTCTTTCCCGTTGATGGTTGACATTTGTAAATTTGTGTGAAAGACCCAGCAGGAAAAATATATATATTGATTTAGTATTTTTTGCTCTCCATCTTTTTCTCTTGTCACTCTGCAGTGGGGATGAAATGAAAAATACATTATAGTTCTCATCCAGTTTCAGAGGCAGGAGCTGGTTAGACCAGGCAGGTCTCTGGAGGGATGAGGTGGGGGGTGAGGGTGGGGGGGTAGAGGGAGATGTTCTTGTGGGACAACGGGCTTCTCATTATCACGTCTCTCCTCCTCCTCATCCCCTTTCTCCTTGTTCATCTACCTTCCCCCTTCAGAACACACCTCCTTCCTCCCCCATCCCTTCTCTTCCATTGTGACCGTCTCCCCACAGACCCCCCCACCTCCTCTTCCTGTTCTCCAGCTTTCCTGTTCAGCCTCGCCCCTCCCCACTCCCCCCCAAACCCTCCCTTTTTTTCCCAGAATCCCTTTTTCTTCTCTGCCGCCATCGCTGCTGGATAATTAGCTCCGTTCTCCACCGATTTGCGAGCGTGTCCTCACGTCTGCAGCCGCCACAATCAACACCGTCGTCAACATCAACTCTTATTGCAATCATCATTATCACAATCATTATAATCACAATAATAATGAATCATCAGCAGGAACGTGTTCATCATAACTACTATATTTGATCTAAAAGGCCTCGGTCACGTCTGTTTTTGAGAAACAGCTTGTCACCAAGGGTCGTCAACGACTGGCTACTTATGTGCTTGGAATAATTTCACAGATGTAAAAACATGAAACGAGTAAAAACTTCAAGTGGGACTGGTTATTGTTCTTACAGACACACCAGATGGAGAGAGTTAAATCTGTTGCCTCACAGCCATTGTGGTTAAGGTTTGGTTTTTGTAGGTATGTCAGCTGGTGAAAGACCTGGTTTAGTTGTCTCACCTTGTCTTATCTAGTCTCGTCTAGTCTCATCTGGTCTGGGAACAACTCAGGATCCTCTAGGAGAAGCTGGAAAGTGTCTCTGGGGAGAAGGAAGTCAAGATTAACTGGACCTGCTGCCACTGTATTTGCTGTCAAACAGGAGTGGATTGAGTTTAGAATAAAAAAGAATCTTTATTGTCTCATATTGATACAATGTATTTATATGGTGAAATTTGCAGTGCAATAAATTCAGACTGAAAACAACAAATAAACATGAAACAACATAGAAAGAAGCAAAACAAGAACAGATGATCAGATGTAATAAATAAATAAATGATGATGTAATGAGGTAGTGGCTTAAATTTTGTTTTATTAATACGATGACAATAAATATTCTATTCTAGTGTAAATTAGTCAAGAGTAAATTCTGATTGGCAGTTAAGATACAGAGTTAAAATAGATCTCCACACACAGCATCTGAATACAGTTGTGCTTTGACTGAGGTTAATTTAATCACGAAAGCTTCTTAATATCTTTACTAACTGTCTGGATGGACTCCAGCGTTAAAATGAGTCAGAATCAGAGTCAAGGACACAACATTTGCCTCGTTGGGATGATCTTTAAATCTGAATCAACCTGTTGTCTGAACCGGTGGAGTGACGTGAGGATGATGAGGAGGAGGAAGAGAGGAAGGAGTACGTGGGCAGGGAAAGGCCAAGAAGTGATGGAGGAAACGTAAGACAGTGTAAGAAATGTTTGTTCAGTTATATCAAATTGTCTGATGTGTCTGCTATAGTGAGAGAAAGATGGATGGACGGAGAGAAGAGAGAAGAGGAGGAAGTGAGGGATGATGGGAGGAAAGTGTGTTGGTCTGAGTCACGGTCCATTTAGCCTCTTCTGCTCCTGCTGCTGATCTCAACTAGAGACGACAAACATTGCTCATACGATTTCAGCTGCTGGACTGTTTTCATGTACATGTGTTCATTTCATATATAAATAACCTTTAACTTCTTTATTCTGTCTCTATAAAATACAGTATTTTTATTGAACAACTCTGGGTCAGTTGCTTGGACGCTGACAGTTGCTTCACAACTGTTTGCATGAATTAATGTGGATCGTCGTTCTTTAGCGTATTTGCCCAGATTTTACACATTTGAACTTGAATTCTTGTGATGATCCAAAATCAAACCAAACATCCACACTTTGTGTTCAGCGATCATCTAACTCTGTTTTACTTTTTGCACAAATATTTCTATAACTGTAGCTTTTCAAAACTAAAAACTACTGGCTTTCTATAGAAAACTTTTCAATTCGACATCACAGGTGACAACGAGGCTGTTTCATTTCGAAGGCTCCTTCAAATACAGCTGATAAATCCAGCTTGTTGTGAAGGCTCCAATGGTTGGATCTTTTATAGCCCAAATTATCCCAAGATTCACTGCAGCACAGGTGACATGTTAAAGCTAAAGGTCACATGGCCAGAGCAGTAGGCACAATGAAGGAGCGGAGGAATGTGTTTTTAAATGGACTGAATTGAATTTTATCTTCAATACATAAAATGTACACTGAATTTTGTCTTGTAATGGCAGCAAATATTTAGTAGCTGTTGTTGTTGTTGTTCTCCATCACCTACACCAGAGGTCTGCCGCCTTCAACATCAAAAGAGCCATTTTGTTTCTCTCCCCCATAAAATTCACATGGAGCCAGAAAACTCCTAACACCAAAAATGAAGATAAAAGCATATTCACTTGTTTGTAAGTTCAATATCAGCTTGACAGATGTGGTTCATGAAAGACTCAGACCCCCGTTACTTTGAAGGAATGACATGTACCTTGCACCGATCATTTTATCCAGAATCTAAAAAACAAACATGTGTTTATGTCCCGACATACTCATCACATCATCTCCTCATGCACAGATACAGAGTTGTGATGTTATGTTGTTGGACAGGCTGGAGGTGCTGACAGATCGGTCTGGGTTTCATTGAGAATGACTGCAGGCAGGTTTTCCCTCCTCTCTGCCGGTGAACTCCAGGATTCCTGTCGGCGTAAATCTGCAGATGGTTTCATTTGGTCAGCACAGATCCACACTGAGGCTGATGTTTGTCCACAATGTGCAGATATTTACCAACAGTAAAAACTACACACGGTGTGGATTTGTTTCACCATCATTTTACACTGTTTATCATGTGTTGACACCCTTCAGGGATGTCATGGTGCGTCTCTGGAGCTGGTATTGTCCTATAACAGATACAGTAGTGTCATCTGCAGATTAAATTGTCTTTGTGCAATTTAATCAGAAATATAGTCTGTAGTTCCAAGTTTTTTGGGTGTTGATGGTACCAAAGGCTGAAGTAAAGTCAATAATAGCTTTCTAATTGAGTGAAGACAGTATGAAATGGAAGAGAACTAGTGTTAGTCCAGACTGGGGGTGGGGGGTGCAGACCTTCACCAGCCTTTCAAGGCTTTTCTTTATTACCAGTGTGGAGCAATGGGCCGGTAATCATTAAGGATAATGACCACTGAGGGATGGTGGTGGTTTTCAGGCAGGTGGGAACTGCAGTCAGTTGTAGTGACTGGTTGAATATGTTTGTGAAGTTGTTGTATAGCACATGTCCAGAGGGTTTGACCTGGAAAAACATCAGTGGTGATGATGATATTTTGACCTGATACTAGTGGAGATGATGATGACAGTAGCTGGTTTCCCATTAGCCTCACAGATGTGCAAAACCTAAATATCACAATACAAAACTGGCAATAGAAACACCTAACTAATTCTCAAATATCACAAAAACATTTTTACGCTCTCATGAGGTGGTTTTTCAGACGTGTCGATATAAAAAGTGTATCGCAAAGTGTAATAGAAACACTTTTGTCGCAATTACACGTCATTGGCATCACTGAAAAATTGAAATCACTGTCCAAAAACCCTGTGATGCTTTTGTCCATGTTCCTCAAAGTGAAGTCGAGCGAAATGAGACTTTATGAGAATTACAGCTCATATGCAAAACATCTTTCAATGGAAACACCTACAATTATATTTTGTTGAAATTTTATAAATATCACTTGTATTTTGCAAAAAAAAAAACAAAAAAAAAAAACGGAAACACAACTAGTGGCTTGTTCTTTAGCTGGAGCTATTAAATATTGATGTTTACCAACATGAATTTTCACAGAGTAAGATGTTAAAGATGATTTAGTTGGTTTAGAAATGATTGGTTGTTTAACAGTAGAGATGCTAGTTTGACTTCGATATGATTTTATTTTTTCTAACTACCTCACAGCAACTACTTTTCTTTAATAGAACATTTTAACATAGAAACATTCAGATATGTTGTCATGGAGCACTGTTTCATATTTTGCAACCTAATTTATTGTATTTGTGGGTTTTTTTTAAAACTGTTAATTGCTATAGAGTATAACTATATAAATAACCCCAGTGTGAGAAATTCACACACATCTAAAGTGTAGTGTTACTGTTATTTTCTTCTTTTACATCCATTATCCAACAAAAATTAGCAGCAACTATTTTTCCGCATATATTTGGACGTAAAACCATTGAACATTTTGTTTTATTTCACAAACTAATAATGACGCGTATTTATAGGATATTTGTCTATTTTCTTTCTAAAATTACAAAATAAAAATGACAAAACAACTTTCACCAGTCCAGATGTGATGGTTTATACAACATGAGACGACTGATGAAGTGAATGTGTTGACGCTACAGTGGATCAGAGTTGACCAATATTTTGGCTGCATCTCATTTTGGTGTTGAACTTTGTAGACGGTCCCTGAGCACTCGTCACGATGTAACTGCTACGAGACAGAGAACAGCTGGTTTGGGTGAAAACGTGGTTGTAGTTCACAGTCTAGAGAAAGAGGTGTCGTTTGTGTCTTTGTAACATTTCGCTTGTGAGTTATTGATCCAGGAGTTTTACTGAACTCTGATCAGATTCAAAGTTGTACTTTGTCCTTGAGGGTGTTGCATATTGGAAACTTGTTCTCTTCTTCAGACACGCTGAAGAATTTTCATACCACTGACATGTTCTACATGTGTGTCTGCATCTACTTGTGTGTTACCAAACTTGTGTGTTTTTTTTGTGTGTGTGTGTCCTGGTCTACCAGGTAAAGAGGAGGAGGAGGATGGAGCAGGGCAGCCGGTGGTGGTGGAGAGGAGATGTAGAAGGGGCAGTTAGCTTTGACTGAATGGACCCCCGTGTGTATCCTAGCAACAGGCTGGTTTGGAAACATGATGGAGAGATGGAGCGAAGGGAGAGAGCCCAAAAAAAAAAAAAAAATGAGGAAATGACAGAGAGAGAGGCTGATAATAACGTGTGGACGGAGGTGATGGAGGAGCAGCAGGTCAGAGGGAGGAGCAGATGGGGGGTCAGGTGGAGAGAGAATCAATACCAGCGTCCTCTGTCGACCAGGTTTTTAAACAAACCTTTGATAAAATCCACTAAACAAAACATGTTTCCATCGAAAAATAATCTGAAAACAAACAATATTGAGTTTGTCACAAGAACAACAGTTCAGAAAGTGGACTAAGAGGAAGAAATGTCACGTCCCAGCTGCCAAGTCAAAGAAAAAGGAGATGACATTTTTAGAGAAATTATCATAGCCAAAAAAAGAAAAAGAAAATCTCACTTGACCTTTCAGGGCTTCAGTGGGAACAGTGACTAAAATATTAAACTTAGCTTAAGAAAAAGAACATTAGTCACTTTATTCTGGTTATTAATTTACTTTTGAAGAAGTTTTTGCTCAAATCAGGTTAATTAATGAGTTAAATATAGCTGAAAAGATTCACTGTATCAATTGTGTCGCATGTGCTTGTGAGATAAAAGCTTCATTTTTATTTTTTATTTTCACAAAACCTGCACCGGTTCCTCATCATCCATCAACATAGTCTCATATCAACACCGACCTGTGACCTATAACCTATTTCTACATACATATTCATTTCTCATCTTCAATTTTGGTTTTTAATCATTAATCTCATTCTATTTATTTATTTTATTTTATCATCACTTGCTTTCTTTTTAATTTAATTCAATTCAGTTTTATTTATATAGCGCCAGATCATAAAAACACATTTATTTCAAGGCTCTTTACATAGACAAACTCAACATTTCCACAATGAGCAATCGCTTGGCGACAATGGAGGAAAAACTCCCTTTTAACAGAGAGAAACCTCCATCAGAACCAGACTCAGAGTTGACGGTCGTCTGCCTTGATCGGCTGGAGAGATGAAAACAGAGAAAAGAGAAGAGAAGAGACAGAGGAAAGAGAGGAGATTTATAAAACTGTTTTTATTTCATAATGCATTGTACAGTGTCTTAGTGACATGAAAGGTGCTTTACAAATAAAATGTATTATTATTATTATTATTATTATTATTATAACCTTTTTACATGAAATAATGCTTATTTTATTTTAACCTCTTATATAAACATGACTGATCAATAAACATCCAAAATATATATTTTTTAAATTAGTGGCGACTAAACCAGACATAGTGGTTAAACCTAAATTATAAATAGAGTTTTTTAATTTCTGTGTTTTAAAACTTAACAACAACTTTATCCATCACACACCTGAACATCCAAACACACATTTTAACACCTGAACCTTCCACTTTAGACACTCGCTGACTGGACGTCTATATACGGTTTTTTTCAGCGAGGGTCTATTTTCAGTGGCGGATTGATCCATGTATTCCTTTATCAGGATGTGGATCAGATCAACTGTAACAGCGACCGGCTGACCTGATGTGAGGAAGTGTGTGTGTGTGTGTGTGTGTGTGTGTGTGTGTGTGTGTGTGTGTGTGTGTGTGTGTGTTGGGGGGCACCTGAAAATGGGTCATGGCTCTTTGTCTGGTGAGCGGAGAAAACCAATGTGTTTTAATGAGGCTGACCCCCCAAGAGAGAGAGAGAGAAAGAGAGAGACGTCCGGTCAGAAAGTGTGTGTGTGTGTGTCTGCAGCCGTAGGAAATAACACACACACACACACACACACATACACGTGTTTGTGTGGTTACTATGTTTGTTTGTGTGTTCACTTGAGTGTGTCCTCTCTCTCTCCGACTTTGACCCTGCTGCTTCTCGGCCAGTGGGTGGTGTGTGTGTGTGTGTGTGTGTCTGTGTGTCTGTGTTGTATTTATTTGTGTGTGTCCGTTTCATGCTGTGCTGTCCTGTCTCCTGTGCCTTAAGGTGTCTCCTGAGCACATACACACTCACACTCCTGCCCCCAACCCATGGCCCACATAGATGTGTGTGTGTGTGTGTGTGTGTGTATATGTGTGTGTATGTGTGCTGTCACATAAGCTACAGTCCTGGGCCACTGATGTGCCCTACAACTGTATGGAGGCGAGGTGGGGGAGGTCCAGTGTGTGTGTATGTGTCATGTTTGTATCTGTGTGTGTGTGTGTGTGTGTGTGTGTGTGCGTGTGTGCATCTATATGTGGAGGTTTCATTGCTTCATATTATGTGTATGTGCTGGTTTAACATCACATGTGGTCCCAGAATCAGGGACAACAACAGTGGAGGACAAACACGTCCCCTCGTCCCAGCTCTCCCCTCACTCCTCGGTGTGTTTCTGTGTGTGTGTGTGTGTGTGTGTGTGTGTGTGTGTGTGTGTGTGTGTGTGTGTGTGTGTGTGTGTGTGTGTGTGTCCTGCAGCTGTGTTATACCAGGCAGAGGGAAAGGGCACCACTGGCCTGCCGTGAACACAGGTCTTAAACGCTGACATGTAACTTCCTTAAAAAAAAAAAAAAAAAAGGGGGGGTGGGGGGGTTCATATGACTCAGCTCTATCTATTACTGATCTATAATCTATAAGTGATGATGTAAGCGATGGTGTCACTCATTAATGTTCTAATCCCACACTAGTCTGTCTAGCAACAGGCTAAACACTGTCGGACCGGCCTTGACATTACACACGACACATGAGATTAACTCTGCTGAAAATGCAGAATATCTGCAGACAGAGTCTCGGAGGTTTCTGTCGTTTCTGATCCACTGTTTAAATGAACAAAGATGAGGATGTGGACAAAGTTCCCAACTTCATAACTTAAGTAAAAGTCCAGACACTACTGGTCAAATATTAAGGTACTGAAGTATTAACTTTTAAAAATACTTAATCATTAAAAGTCCATTTTCTTTCACCACATTGTCACATCATCACCACAACACTTCAACAGCTAATGTCTCTGAGCAGCTTGATGAACCTGTAGAATGAGGTAGAATTCTAGAATTAGAATGTAGAATGTTTTTAGAATTGTAACTAGAACAACCGACAAAGAAAAGCAGTGGTTAGTTTGTAGTTTTAAATGAATTGTAACTAAACATCATGGTAGTGTTGTGACACAGCTCTGACAGTGTGTGAACACATGTATGTGTGTGTTCATCATGAAGACAGTGGAACAGCTGGAAATGAAGCTGGATCAGAAAATAACATTGACATTCAACCTGCTTCAAACCAGGTCTCCACCTCTAGATTCATGACTTTACAACAGCAACAATGTTTGAAACAAGATCATCTGATATCATCTGACATCAAAAGAAAAAGATTCACATCATTAGTTGTTGTAATAACCTGAATTGGTTTTATAGTCACTGTCTACAGACGTGACGTCACCTGACAAACAACCAATCACCTTGTAGAAGAGAAAAGGAGAAAAGTCACATTGATAGAAATGTAGTGAAGTAAAAAGTACAATGTAGTGAAGTCAGGGGCAGCACGGTGGAACAGGGGTTGGTGCTGTTGCCTCACTGCAAGAAACTCCTGGGTTTGACTGCCGGGTCGGGTGCAGGGTCTTTATTTGTGGAGTTTACATGTTTACATGTTTTCCCCCAGTGTGGGATAAAAGGGTCGAAGATGGATGAATGAAGTGAAGTGAAAGTCAGAAGTTTCTAAAAAATATAGTTCTACTCAAGTGAAGTACAAATATTCAAGTACACATACTTTGTTACTGTCGCCTCTGGTGAAGTCACATCATCATCACTTTCTGTCCCACTGTTGAACGTACTGATGATTTTTTTGATTTTAGTTGTAAAAAAAAGTGAGAGATTCTTCACCTTCATCACAACCTGAAACATCATCTTCAAAAATCATGTTTACCTCCTGTGTTCTCTTCTTTGTCTCCTTTTCATCAGTCATCTCTGGCCTGTCCTCTTTTCTTCCTCCTCCTCCTCTTCCCATCATTAGCAACAGCAGCCACTAACCATCTTACTGCCATCCTCTCTTTTCCTCTTTCACACCTCCTCCTCCTCTCCTCCTCCGCCTCCTCCTCATCCTCATCTCTGCCTGGTAGTTGTAATGGCATTGGGGATGGGTGGAGGGGGAATAGTTGGGGTTAGGAGGGAGGAGGAGGAGGAGGAGGAGGAGGGGGCACATTAGAAACATCCCCTCTGTGATAAGCTGCAGCTGGTCACCATAGCAACGCTTATTACCTGCACCCCGAGAGGGGGGGTGAGAGAGAGAGAGAGAGAGAGAGAGAGAGAGGTAATGGGTCAAAAGATTGTGTCCTGATCGTGTGTTTGCTCATATGTGTGTGTGTGTGTGTATGTATGTGTGTGTGTGTGTGCGTGTGTGTGTGTGTGTGTGTGAGTGTGTCAGAGTGTAGTTCACTGACTCTTCATTAGATGCTCTACATGTAGTAAAGGCCGTGCTGGGAACACAGCTTTCAGATAACGAGGACACACATTCATACATACACACACTGTACCCACATACCTACACACACACACACACACACACACACACACACACACACACACACACACACACACACACACCTGCCACTCTGGCCTCCATCAGTCTTGGACTTTCTTCCATCATTAGGTTCACGTCTTCTCTGCTCATTCATGCGTAGAAGAAGAAGAAGAAGAAGAAGAAGAAGAAGAAGAAGAGAGTAAAGCTGAACTAATCAATATTTTATATCAGCAACTGATCGATTGACTGAGTGAAAACCACGACTGCTTCAGCCTCTTTCACCTCGTTGCTGCAGGTGAAGTGAGCAAAGTGACATGGTCAAAATGGGATTAATTATAGATTATTACTGTAACATGTCACATCACTTCTGAGTCACTTTGACCAAAACAACAGTAGAAACAGGACTCGTCTTCTAAAATGATCAATGTATTTTTCTGCAGTTCATTCTACATCCAGTGGAGGGCGATGTGACTGTAGGAGCTTAATGCTGCTAATAACTATATAATCTCTATTTTCTCTTGTGTGTTAGCTGAGTACTAACGTGTCACCGCTCTAGATGTTTCTTTAAACTGCTCGTGTTATTTCTCCATGTAGAGAGTTTCTTTCTGTTTCACACAGAGATTGAACTTGACTATTATGTTCTTGTTCTTGTCTCTGACCGACTGAAAACAGTGAGACTACGTCCGTCTCATAGTTAACGTTCTCTCCTCTGACGTCTTTAACCATCGTCTTCCACCAACAGGAAATACAAGTTGTCTCTTGGTCCAAAGGTCTGGTGGATGTTGGTGGTTTAAAACTAAACATCACTACATTTCAGCCACGCTCACGTTCATCATTATTGATCAGATTTAATGTTGTTGTTCATCACAGTTATTTTGTGTCTTAGACGCCAGAAAACATCCATCATGTGACCAGTATATGATGGTTCACAAATGATGTTTGAGTTCAGTCTGTTTGCTACAATCATCCACCTGTAGCTCTGTAAGTTTCAGATGTTGTTCAGCTACAGAATCAGTCTGATCCAGATCAGGCGTCTTCTTCAGGATCTTTGATGAGAATCTAAAGCTGATCAACATCAACCTGCTGCAGCGGATCATCTGACACAATCTGACACATCGTCTGAAGACGAATTCAGTTTCTCTTTACGACGTAATTCTTCCTGTGACTGACCATGAACTGTGTGTGTGTTAGTTATTTCTCTAAGACTTGAGACTCAGTTATTGTTAGAAAGCCACACACACACACACACACACACACACACACACACACACACCTGCCCTGCGAGGTCACCTCTCAGTGGTTACCATGGTAGTCGTAGGCTTCACTGCTATGAGTGTGTGGTTGGGGAGGAGCTGTGTGTGTGTGTGAGTGTGTGTGTGTGTGTGTGTGTGTGTGTGTGTGTGTGTGTGTGTGTGTGTGTGTGTGTGTGTGTGTGTGTGTGTGTGTGTGTGTGTGTGTGTGTGTGTGTGTGTGTGTGTGTGTGTGTGTGTTGCACCACCTGTTGTTATCCACTGACATGTTGAGTTCTCTGAGGCAGGTAGTGACTCCTCCTCCTCCTCCATCCGTCCTCACCAGTCGTCTTGTCTCAGTCGCTCCTTCTTTGTTTTCTCTTTTCTTTCTGTTTCCATGTTTAATTTGTCTGTTTCTTTGTCTAAATCACATTAAAACTCACCTGTTCAACACTTTTTATCTCGTCTTTACCTCACGCTCCCTCAGCCTTCTGGGGAAAAGGGAGTTTGACTGTGTGTGTGTGTGTGTGTGTGTGTGTGTGTGTGTGTGTGTGTGTGTGTGTGTGTGTCAGACAGACGGAGAGAGACGGAGCTCTGTCCTCTGGGACGCCTGGTTAACATACAGTAGGTGAACAAGTCTTTGTCTAATGTGGAGCCGCTGAACCATTTAAATATAATTACACATCATGAATTTACTTCACATCATTAAACATCAGAGGAAAATGACATGTTGGCAAAACTGAAACATTTCATTATGCTTTAAATACCCACAGCCGCCGAAGACAAGTGAAAATGTTTATGGTGTGAATTCACTACTGTACTTCTGTATGTTTGTATTTTACTTTCACTTCTACTTCACCACATTTTACCTTAATGACACTTTTACTCTGATACATGTTCAATGTTCAGTGTCGTTCCAACAATCAGAGTAAAGTAAATGTGGTGTTTTCTCCAGCTCCGGTTCACTCTAAGTCGACCTGTGACTGTTTAGACCATCAACACCATGTTTGAGGGTTGATGGAGGCTCCATCTTAAAGGTGGATGATGGAGAAACTTCAACAAAATATCAATATCAAAGAGAAATTTAGTGAAAAAACAACAAGTTTAGTTCTTTAGTTCAGACTCAAGACATTGTCTATGAAGATTGTTGTAGCTCCATGTTTTAAAGTGCTGGATAAACTTCATAATATTCTTCTGTTTTATTAACATGTACTTGTACTTTTACTTTCATTACTTCAGTACATTTAATTATAGATTACTGTCATACTGAAGTACAGTAAATACTAGATACTTTAAGACTTTTACTGGAGAATCATTCTAGTCGCTGACTTGAACTTCTATCAAAGTTATTTTATGGTCAAAGTGTCTGTACTTTACTCTAGTGTCTGAGTGTCTGTACTTCTACTCTAGTGTCTGTACTTCTACTCTAGTGTCTGTACTTCGACTCTAGTGTCTGTACTTCTACTCTAGTGTCTGTACTTCTACTCTAGTGTCTGTACTTCTACTCTAGTGTCTGTACTTCTACTCTAGTGTCTGTACTTCTACTCTAGTGTCTGTATTTCTACTCTCCTGGGACTTTCAGATACTTTATACAAAACTGGTTGGTTGTAAAAGTCCCAGTGACTTTGAGACAAGAGACGATTGTTGACATGTTGTTCACGTCAACTCTCCTGGGATTTCTTCTTCTGGAGAACTGGTGTCACAGTTTCAGTGGTCAAAGCTGTTTGAACCTCGGAGGCTCTACCAGAATACAAGTCATCATATTTACACGTTTGTAAGAGTCAGTGGGGATCAGCTCTGTCTGATCGTCTGTAACTGTGAGAAAACTTCCTTTGATGTTTTTTTTTTTTCCGCTGAATGAGGGGATGAGCAGCTGCCGGCAGCAGCAGAGCTCAGATCCCAAAACACAGTAATTCAATCACAGAGACAAATGGTCACTGTGTGTGTGCACATGTGTGCGTGTGTGTGTGTACAGCAGAATAATCTGCAGCAGATTACTATCTGTAATAACACAGTTTTAATGGGATCTGCCTCCATTATCCTCCTCGTCTCGCAGACAGAAGACACCAGATTTAATGTGTTTTGTGTAAAGTTCAGCAGCGACTGAATCTGAGTTAAAGTCACTTTCATTTGACTATTTGCTCTTCTTAGTTTTTAAACTTTATATTTATGTTGTTTTTTTGGTTTGAAAGTCCCTTAAATTTTAATTTATTGGTCGTGATGTCACTGTTGATTATAGTCATTTAGTCAGAATCGTGAAACTGTATCAGGAGGGAAATTGGAATGAATTTTAGTCAATTTATAAAGATGTAAAACTAGTAAATCTTTATATATGTTTTTATTTAGTCTCTAGATGTTGGCGACCATAAATTATCTACGTTATATTGAATAAGTGACATTTTTTCAATAGTTGAGGTCTAATATTTCTGATTTCACAGCAGCTTTTCAATTTTTTATGCATTTTGTTGTAATAAAGTTACAAGAACAAGTTGATTTTTTTTCCTTTTCTAATTCTACTTCACCAGGTAATGAAGAGTGAAGGTATAAACCAGTGTCAGTGACGTGTCTGGTCTGACGTCCTCCCTGTGTTTTTAACATTCTCCGTGTTTCTCACTGACAAAGTGTTTCTCAGTAGACGACTTCCTCTTGTTGCTCCACAACAATATCAAATAGTTTCCTCCTCTGTGGTGAACTCTGCCCGGAGACTGTTTCTCTTGGTCCTTAGCAGTGATGTTGATGATTAACTGACAAGTTAAAGGTCAAAGGTCACTAACTGTAACTTGTTTTTTCATCATAACTAATAAATAAACAAACACAAATTATTGTTTGTTGTCAGTTGACATTAAACCTGACCCCGTCCCTCCGTCTCTCCCTGCAGTGTGTGGACAGTGTGTCTGGGGTGGACTCGTCTCTGAAGCGTGTGGCGGTGGTGGAGGATTTCTTCGACATCATCTATGCGATGCACGTAGAGATCAGCACCGACCCGGGTAAAGCACCGAAACACGCCGGCCAGAAGAAAACATACAAAGCGGTGAGTTGACAAACACTTTACTTTCACTTTGACTTGAAATGTAGGAACTTTGTTTTACTCTCAAGACTCTGTCTGTCTTCTTTCTGCTTATTTTCATTTTCACACTTATGTCTATGTCTGTCTGTCTCCGTCTCCGTCTCTTTCTCTGTCTCCATCTCTGTCCCGTGTCCTGTGACCTCCACTCTGTCTCTGTCTCTTTCTGTCTCTGTCTCTGTCTCTCTGTCTCTGTCTCTGTCTCTGTCTGTGTCTGTCTCTGTCTCTGTCTCTGTCTCTTTCTGTCTCTGTCTCTGTCTCCGTCTCTGTCTCTGTCTCTGTCTCTTTCTGTCTCTGTCTCTGTCTTTTTCTGTTTCCGTCTCTGTCTTTGTCTTTGTCTTTGTCTCCGTCTCCATCTCATGTGTCCTGTGACCTTCACTCTGTCTCTTTTTCTCTGTCCCTGTCTCTGTCTGTCTCTGTCTATCATGTGTTGCTCAACACCAACAACATTTCTCTTCTCCTTTCTCTCTTCATCTCCATTCAGGATTCAATCCTCTTCTAGTTCCTCTAGTGTGAATTGATCATTTTATTTTAAGGACATCACGTTTTTCAAGTCGATAGATTTATTAGACAAACATTTGTCTTGTGATCATGAGTTGAACTCGTCGGCTGCTTCTTCGCTGAAAGACAAAAAAAAAAAAAAAAAAAGACTTCAGGAAACTTTAGTTCACTGAACAATGGGAAAATGATTATTATTTATATATTTGTAAATCATTTAATTGTCTTAGATTAAAGCCACATATGCCTGTTTTTTCTTGATGTCACTTTTTAAAAACTTCATGCTCCAACACAGAATAACCAGAATAAATATGCTGCACAAAACTAATGTCTAAGGAAAAACACACAAATCAAACAAATCAAAAAGAAAATTGAAAAAAAAAAAAAAAAAATCTTGGTTAAAATGTTTAAAAATCTTGAGACACTGTAGATGTTTAACAAACATCTGACAAACAGAAAAAACCTTGATTTGCAATATTTGGTGTTTGATTTTATTCAGTTTTATGAATTAATTGATGAATTGTTTGATGGTAAAGTTTCCTCCTCTGTTGGCAAAATATGATGATTTAAAAAAATATATTTTATTGCTTTTTCTATTAAGTTTTTATTTAATTTTCTGCAGCGTCCAACACTAAATACATTTTTTGTTTTGTTTTTCAAAATATATGTCAAGATAATGTTTGAGAGTTTGTAGCTTTATCATCATCATCTTCATCAATATTGTTAATCAGAAACCGTCTTCTTTTTTATTACAGAAAACTGAGAGTAGATGTTGTCTCAGCTGCCGACACTGCCCTCTTTTGGTTCAATAGTGCAAATGCAGTCTCCACAGATTCATCCCTCATACTAATAATGATAACAATAATAAATAATGATAGTGTTATTAATAATTATTATTATGATATAATTATAATATTCAGTTTTGTCTTTAAAAATAAACTGAATCGTCCGCTGGTTCAGACCATCAGACCGTCGTCCTCTGTGTCCTTCTCTATTCTCTCTACATTCAGTCTTAATTAAAGCCGGGAGCTAGCTGTTAGCTTAGCACGCCACACGGCCTCAGGTCTTCAGGCCACCAAAGGCTGTGACTGACATTTGCCTTTGCTTTACTCCCCCACCTCCTCCTGCACCTCCTCCCTGTCCTCACCCTCCTCTATCCTCCATCACATCACTCTTGATGCACCCCCAACCATCCCACACACACACACACACACACTGGCTCCCTTCCACCCTTCCTCCTCTTCCTCTTTTGTGTCTTTGTGCCTCTTCATCCTGAATAAATGTCTGATTTATGCAGACGCGTCCGTTTCAAACACAGCCACAGATTTATAGACGTTATATCAGCGACATCACTGGGAGCAGCTGTGGTGAAATGAAAGAGCTTCATGTCACAAAATGTTTTAGTGCTTCAATAATCATGTTCCAGTCTGTCTCTCACACCAAAGTTGTGTATGTTTACACTTGTCTGAGGGTTTTTTTTTTTTCAGGGTTGTTAAAACGACATCAACAAACGTAGAATTAATGTGACACGTCTTCAGTCGTGTCATCCTGGGACACAACCAGCAGGGGGAGTCGGAGTAAACACACGGCTGAGGTCACGATTTATTTTATTGCAGCTGCTGGATAATGAGCGATCAGCTGGAAGATAACACATGTAAAGGATGTTTGTTTTGTTTGTTTGGGCCAGAGAAGATCCAGGTTTCTGTGGGAATAATGTTCTTGGATCACGATTAAAAGAAAACAAACAGACTCATGTGACATGTTTGTAGACGTGTGTTTGTACAGTTTGGTTCAGATCCAGTTTATCATCCAGATCTGACAGAGTGGTGGTGGATTGTTTGGCTTCGGCAGAAATCTGATCCACTGAGACGTGATCTACTTCTTCTTTTCATTTTTTTTGTTTTTTTATGTTCAGGTTTTCTTGTATTTTCTATAAGTGTGTGTGTGTGTTTGTCTGTGGAGGTTTTTTTGCTTCATATAAAAATGTTCACATCTTCAATACAGCAAACTGCTACTACTACTAATCAGATCCAACATTATTTATATATTATTTAGCGTCTCAGTAAAAAACATCACTTGTGTCTTTTTCTCATTAAAATTGAAATTTAAAAAGTTGAGAATCATCAGACTTTTATGACAACGGTCTTATAGAGTAGACATCAGTCTTTTTAACCCTACTGCTATTTATAATGATGATAATAATAATGAAATGTTTATTCTTTATTCTACAAATATGAGACTCTGACTCACCAGGTTCATCTGTGTTTGTTACACTCGACTACTTTATTCTCCAGTTCTATTAAATATCCTCCGACATGATGCTTCTTAATGTTTTCATATAAAACGCGTCACTGTCGTCCTTCCACTCCATTTATTAAACCAGTGTATTTGTCATCACTTTTCCAGCTCAGAGGAACATTAGATCAATCAAATCAAAGTTTTTTTTCTGTTTGGTTGTTTTGTTGCTTTGTCGAGGTTTAGTTTAAGTTAAATAAATTAAACAGTGAACAGCAAAAAAATCTGAAAAAAAATATCTAAATGATTTGCACCGGAGGTTGTGGTTTTATTTTCTTTGTGTCAATCGTTTCTCTCTGTTTGCTGGACAGATAGCGGAGACTTACGCCTTCCTGCCCAGAGAGGCCGTGACTCACTTCCTGATGAGCTGTGGCGAGTGTCAGAAGAGGATGCACATCAGCACCACAGGACAAGACTGCAAAGGTACAGTGAAACACATCTGCGTCAGTCGCTGCAGCGCCACCTTCAGTCCCACATCTGCAGGTGCAGTCAGTCCCAACAAAAAGTCACTTCACTTCAGCAGTAGCATGAATAGGGTCCCTACACATTAACTGAAGGACTGATAACTTAGTAAGTGAACTGAGAGTTTATTAAAAACACTGTTTTACAAGACTTACCCAACGTCTGGTTTTATAACAACTGGTGATGAAGGTTGTTCCACATCAGCAGATTCATCATTTTCCTTGCTCTTCATGGACATATCGGTCTGTTGTTCAAACATCGTATCATTGTCTAAAGAACTGATATAATATCGTGATGAAACTTGTGATTTACATCTCCAGTTTTTAGTATGTGTAGAAATGTTGAATAATTTGTTTGATGAAAGACAAATGGGTGAGATGCAGTGTCCATTTTCCATCATTCCTCATCCTCCATCCTCCCCCCATGCATGTGCATATATATATATATATATATATATATATATATATATATATATATATATATATAGATATATATATATATCCCTCATCCCTCCAGGCAGATGATCTCTTCATCCCTCATCCCTCCTCCAGATGCCCATTCTTCCACCCCCCATTATCCCTCCAGCTTGCCCATCTCTCCTTCCTCACCCCCCATCACCCAACATCCCCCATCCTCGCTGCTCCAGGCTTCCTGTCCCGTCCCTGAATCCCTCATCCTCCCCTCCTCCACCATCTTCTGCTGCCTCCTCTTCCCCTCCCTAGCCCCCCTCCCGTCTTTCTCCTTGTCGCTCATTAAACAGAGGAGTCATTGGAGTGTCCTGTCTCTCTCCTCAATTAGCCTAATTAATGGCTTTTAACAAAGAAAATGGCCCAGGAAACGAGCTCATTTTCCCACAGAGTCGGGGTAGAAACAGTGTTAGGGCGGTGGGGGTGGGGTTGGGGGTGGGGTGGGGTGGATGGGATGGGGGTCTGAAATACAGTATGAAGAGAAAGAGAGAAATATATGTGAAATGAGTGTACACAGAGGAGGACAAAGGAAATGTCAGAGACACGGGGTGAGAAAATAAAACAAACAAAAGTAGAATCTTTTCTGTTCATTTACAGTTTCAGAGACAAACTTTTCTGTTCTTTCTGGTTTTATTGTGAATTTTGGATATTTTCTAACAAACAAATCAGTCTGTGTTTGGACAAGATGAAGCAGTGTCTGATTTTTTAAAATTATTTTCAAAAACTTTTGAAATTATCAAATGAGATCTGTAAATATGAGGTCGTCATTGGACGTAAATGATGTGATTTAATTAGTTGATGTAATAACCTGAGAAAAACAAAGACACACACACACACAGATGCTGAAGCTACTATCTGTGTGTGTGTGTGTGTGTGTGTGTGTGTGTGTGTGTGTGTGTGTGTGTGGCATCGCTGCATGCCACTCAGAGAGAGAGAGCAGCTAATTGCCTTCCTACCCTGTGGGGGTTCGGCCTCTCCACGACACACACACACAAACACACACACACGACCTTAGCCCCTTTATCACTATGCTGAAGTGACTCCCACTAAAGTTCAGCTGTGAATTATTAAATGCAATTAATCAGTGTGGACCAGGGCCATGTTTAATTGACACAGGCAGCAGGCTCCTTAAATGAAACTGTGTGTGTGTGTGTGTGTGTGTGTGTGTGTGTGTGTGTGCGAGAGAGAGAGAGAGCCGGGAGTCTTCTTTTTATTCTCTACAGTCTTTTTTTATTATTCTTTTTTAACAAATATCAGACACTCTGTCACCTTTTCCAGCGATGAAATGCAACAAATAGTGAACCATGACACTTATATGACACTGTTTTGCAGTACGGTTAATGTGAGACTAGATTACATGTCTCATCCGGTCTGGGAAGGGTTCAGGATCCTCCAGGAGGATCTGGACCGTGTTTCCATGCAGAGACACATGAACCACCTTGTTGACCTGCTGCTACTGAAACCTGTTCAGGTTTAGTCACAAATCCAGTTTGGTTTTGTGTCAGAAAGTGGTGGACTGCTTCTTTCAGTGATGGTCGTATGAAGTTAATTCCAAAATGAAATCAATCAGTTACTGTTATTTCACAGTTATTTGTCTCTAAACTGTAACATGACATCACTTCTGAGTCACATTTACTAAAATAACAGTAGAAACAGGACTCGTCTTCTAACATGATCAATGTATTTTACTGCAGTTCATTCTACATCCAGTGGAGGGCGATGTGGTGTAGTTTAATGACTGTAGGAGCTTAATGCTGCTAATAACTATATAATCTCTATTTTCTCTTGTGTGTTAGCTGAGTACTAACGTGTCACCGCTCTAGATGTTTCTTTAAACTGCTCGTGTTATTTCTCCATGTAGAGAGTTTCTTTCTGTTTCACACAGATTGAACTTGACTATTATGTTCTTGTTCTTCTCTCTGACCGACTGAAAACAGTGAGACTACGTCCGTCTCATAGTTAACGTTCTCTCCTCTGACGTCTTTAACCGTCGTCTTCCACCAACAGGAAATACAAGTTGTCTCTTGGTCCAAAGGTCTGGTGGTGTTGGTGGTTTAAAACTAAACATCACTACGTTATAGGTTCAAAGTGTTGTAACATTGATGACTGTAGCTGCGTTACTCTGGTAGCATGAAGGATGAGTTTGAGGTGGATTGTTGTGGTGGAGAAGAAGCTGTTGATTTACCGTTCGATCTGTTTCAACCTTCACCTGTGGTCATGAGTTTTCTGTGGTGATTGAAGGAATGAAACTGAGGACACACCTGGTACATTAATCTGCAGCCTCTTGTTCATCTAGAGAGGAGATGTATAATCTCTGCTGTGTGTTCTGGGTCGACCTTGAGGTCTCCAACCAGTTGGAGGAGTCAAGAAAGTCTCTGATAAGACTCAACCAGGAGGTTCAGCAACCTGATCAGACGCTCAACCTCCTCAACTGGAAAATTCAACACAAGGAGCATCAACTCTGCTCTGAGCTCCTCACCGTCTCTCTGAGGTTGAGCCCCAACATCTCACAGAGAAAACTCATTTCACCTGCCGGCACCACCTCAAGCTGAGGACCAGAGGTGAAGGTCAGAGCGTAGATGGACTGATAAATCAACCGTGATGGTCTGGATGCTCCTGTATTTGACCCTGGATGAGCAACTGAAAATGGATGGACGGTCAAAGATCGTGCGTGAGGGATTACAAGTTTACATTCAGGAATTAGGTTGAGATTAGATTCACACATCATTACACGAAACATGTAATTGACTTGACTCCTGATCCACACGGCAGCTCTGAGTGTCAGTCACCACCAGACGTCTGTGGTGAACACACACACACACACACACACTCTGTCACTTTCTCATGTCCTTGTACAGGACTATCAATCACCAATCAATGATGACGTCCGGTCTATTCTGTTAAGCCGTATCGATCCACTGCCCCTCGTATTCACGTCCGTTCTGTAGATGACGCTCCAGATATTAGACACGTCCCCGGCAGAGGCAATAGCTGAATGATCGAGGAGGTCGGGGGGTTATTATGTGGCTTTCAACATGTCTGTATTTGTTGTTTAATATTGTATAAGACAGAGAAAAGCTACTGCAGTTGAGTCTAACTCAATCACTCCTCCTCACTCAGCTTCTCTTTGTCTGAGCTGCTCCTCGCTCCAGCTCTAGAGGGTCCTCTAGTGTCGGTTTTCTGACAAGGCAGTTTGACAGACTGTTTCAAACATCATCAGGGTTTAAGAGGAGCTGTGAGGAACAGACAGAGATAAATGTATAGATAGAAGGAGATAAAATGAAGATTAACATGTGATAATAGCAGCTCAAAGGTCTGAGGTTGATGATGGATATTTTGTTGATCACAGATCAAAACAGATCATCATCATATTGATCAGCTTCTGCAACAGTGTAAAGTGTAAACACTAGAGTAGAAGTACAGACACTAGAGTAGAAGTACAGACACTAGAGTAGAAGTACAGACACTAGAGTAGAAGAACAGACACTAGAGTAGAAGAACAGACACTAGAGTAGAAGTACAGACACTAGAGTAGAAGAACAGACACTAGAGTAGAAAAATAACTAGAGTAGAAGTACAGACACTAAGTTACAAGACCAAAAAAAATAACTTTGGTAGATGTTCAAGTCGTCACTAGAATGATTCTCCAGTAAAAGTCTTAAAGTATCTAGTATTTACTGTACTTTAGTATGACAGTAATCTATAATTAAATGTACTTAACTTAATAAAAACAGAAGAATATTATGTTATATACAGATTATGTTAAGTTTCTCCATCATCCACCTTTAAGATGGAGCCTTCATCAACCCTCAAACATGGTGTTGATGGTCTAAACAGTTTCATGGTTATTTAATATATTTGACCAACGTATTGATAAATTGAAATATTATTGTCTATCGGCTTTTATAGAAATAATGAAGTGGTAATAGACTTTTAGTTTGTATTTAAGGATGGATATGAGCGGTTGCATGTTTTTGAGCATGTGCAGTTCTGCTACACCTGCAAAATATTTTATCTTTTTTAAATTACACTCTCTGGTCTGAACTTAAGTCTTTAAACGGTGGAAAAAAACATAAAAGTCAATCATCACAGAAAACCAGAAAAGTACAAGAGACAAAATATTAAAATAGAAATATATGAATAAGAGGGAACAATGTTTTCTTCCCAGTCAAACATGCACATAAAGCACAAATGACTGATTTTTCACTCTTACAGGAGCGTGGCAGTGGGTCTTTGTCTCTGTCTGCTGTATGTACGTGTTCAGACGTTGAAAGAAAACGTTTTCACCCGAGCGTCTCCTCCTCTCGTCTGCAGAGAACGACAGGCCGAGCTCTCTGGTGTCGGAGGTGATCGACTACAACATGCCTCTCACCACCACCTACATGAAACAGATGAAGCTGCAGTGCATGAGCAACAACAAGGTAGGTGAAGTGACTGCGACAACACTGCAGGTGTGTGTGTGTGTGTGTTTCTGACGCTACAATAGTCTCCTCTGGAGCGGATCATAAAGTAAATCTTGAAACTTACAACAGCAGCGTCTCCTGTGTGACAGGTGTGTAGGAGGAAGGCTGGAGGCCGACTAATGCTCTGATAGGAAGAAAACTCCCACACACACCATCTCATACTCGCAATTAAAACACTGTAATGAGAAGAAATATCAGTGTTTGAGTGTGACGCTGGTGGAGGGAGGGTCAGTGGACCAAAACCATTTCTCCTTATTAACTATGAGACAGTGTTATTTTTACATTCTCTGCTCAGAATCAGACTATAATTGAAAACTAATTTAAATGAGTTTTCAAAGATGTGAACAAATTATCGTAGACACTTTATATCGTCTGAAACTCCAAAAGATTCATGATAGAGTCAAATCATATTCAATTATGTTTTGCAAATAACTGTATTTGACCATTCAAATTTATTTTCTCTTCATCAAAATAACAACAAGTCAACATTATGTTACAGTCTTGATAAACAGTAATATGTTGTTTATTTTTTATGACATCTCTTTGGTTAAAGGTGATATATGTTAATTTCAGCTGTAGCTAACGTTAGTGATACCAGCTGTTTATTTAAAGTGACGGTCCAGAGCAACATGAACCCAGAGTCTATTTCTCAATGAATACGAGTCAAACTCCCCCTCAAGAGATATTTTAAGTTGGTTGAAGTGATTCACCATTTTCCTGAACAACAGACCAATGTGTCCGTGAAGAGCGAGGAAAATGATGAATCTGCTGATGTGGAACATCCTTCATCACCAGTTGTTATAAAACAGTGTTTTTAATAAACTCTGGGTTCACTTACTAAGTTATCAGTACTTCAGTTTATGTGTAGGGACCCTATTCATGCTGCTGCTGAAGTGAAGTGATATTTTGAGCTTTATTAGTGGTTAAAAAATGACAATTTAGATACGTTTGGCTGACTGCCCCATTTACTTTCATTGTTAACTATTTGGTTGTGAAAACAAAAAACGCTCAAACTCGATATTACTTACTACTTAATAGACCCTGGGTTTAAATTACTCTGCACCATCACTTTAACATTCTCCATAAAACAGCATAAAAATTCATTATTTGCTCTGAAATTAGCATCATGCTAACCTGCAGCACCATCTCATCTCCGTGGTGTCCAGGCTTTCATCACTTCAATGTAACATGTTGTTTTGAGTCACTGTAACTTCACAGAAAACAGTTGATCTGATGTAAACAAGCAAAAAAAAAAAAAAAAAAAACACATAGAGATTCTTCACGTTTGGTAGAAATGTTAGATTTGCGGTGGTCAAAGACTGAAGTTCAGTCACTGTGGTGAACACACAGTGTTGTTTGGATAAAATGAGACATTTGAAGACGTTATCCTGGGAAACTGTGACATTTTATAGACTGAGCAGTTCTGCATTTTTTTTTTTTGAGGAACTATGTCGATGGATCAGTAATGAAAATAATAATCTGTGGCTCAACTCCAGTGTTTTGATCACTGCTGTATCCAGAGGGAGGAGATGAGGAAGATCAGCTGCTTCTTCTTCTGTAAATCAATTTTGTAGAAACTGGACTGAGGGTGTGTGTGTGTGTGTGTGTGTGTGTGTGTGTGTGTGTGTGTGTGTGTGTGTGTGTGTGTGTTTGTGTGTGTTTGTGTGTTTGTGTGTAGGTGGTGATTGGTATAGTCCATATTGTTCCCACAGCACCATCATCACTCCACCCTGCACCACTGTGACTATCAGTAGCACACACTCGCTGTCACTCATATTCTGTGTGTGTGTGTGTGTGTGTGTGTGTGTGTGTGTGTGGATAGATACATTGACATTCCTGCGCAAATTGGCACTTCTCTCACCCCCCCCCCCCCCCCCCTCCTCTCTCTCTCCCTCTCTCAGCTAATTAACTTGACGCTCTGAGGCCTGGCTTAATTGGAACAAGCTCAAACCTCTGCTACCCCCCTCCACCCGTTATGTTATCTACATGCACACACACACACACACACACACACAGTCTTGTCTCTATAATTGTCAGTACACTCATTGACATATTGCATCCTGGAGCTCTAACCATAACGAAGAAATACCTAAACTTAATCTAACCATAAAACCAGAAGAGTCAAAAACCAAGTCTGTAAAGTTGTGATGATATAAAAGCCACAGCAATGATTTAAACCTAAGTCGTCAACACAACTGTAGTCACAAACACACACACACTTTGACACACTCACACCTGCACCACCTCCGTGACTCCTGTTGTTCGTGAACAGTTGTTCCAGTGTGTTTGGCGACACAACGTTGAAGTCGTACCAATTAGCTCCCGCTGACATTTTGACTCAACCATCATTATCGTCCTCGTGTTCGAACCCAGTAACGTCGAAGCTCACAGATTCTCTCTGAATGTGAACGTGATGCTGTTTATTCATCATTATTACTTCTACTCAAACTGGCAATTTGGCAAATTTTCTGAGTTTGATCTTTAATCTCCTGCAAATTACAGCTTGTAAATTAAAGATGAAAGACCTCAGGTTCCAACCAGATAAATAAAACATGTTGGTGCAGCCTGCAGCTGTTGATCGATATTAAGCTTCCAGTGTCTGAGGCGGCATAAAGATGTTCAGCGTCTTTAACTCCGGGTCAAATTATTATGTTGTTATTATTCAGTCCTCTCAGGATTTCAGGCTTTTTTCAGATTGTTGAGGCCTAATTTATCTGATTTCACAGCAGCTTTTCAAGAAAATTGCAATGAAAATTGCAGTGTTTTTAGGTGTTTTGTTGCAATAAAGTTGCAGAACCAAGTCAAAGTTGTGATTTTTCCCCTTTCTAATTCTACTTCACCAGGTAATGAAGAGTGAAGGTATAAACCAGTGTGAGTGACGTGTCTGGTCTGACGTCCTCCCTGTGTTTCTAACATTCTCCATCTGTTTCTCAGTAGACGACTTCCTCTTGTTGCTCCACAACAATATCAAATAGTTTCCTCCTCTGTGGTGAACTCTGCCCGGAGACTGTTTCTCTTGGTCCTTAGCAGTGATGTTGAAGGTAAACGTGAGACTTTTTATCTCACATGTTTCCTGCGTCTTCTAAAAGAAACAAGGACGTGATTCACTGACGTGTGGATCAATGTTTGACTGGAAACATGATGATGATGATTGGTCAAAAATTATAATATTGTGCAGAATTCACAGGGATCAGGGATCACATTTGTGTTAATAATTGTGAATAATCAGATCCTGGATGATCTGATTATTGTTTCTTTAGAGTTGTGAGGATTGACTAAAACAATCAGGTGATTAATATCTAATGCTCACACGTCTGATCTACGTTCTGATCCTCAGCAGTGGTCCTGAGCTTTGGCTAGTGACTGGAGGAAGAGAAGAAATTGTGGACATAAATGGCTGAAATGAGTGAGGAGACTTGAGGTGGTTCATATGATCAGGACGCCTGTTGAGGACCACGTCCAACTGCAGAACACTGCAGAGATTATATGTCTCTAGTCTGGGAACCACAGTCGTGCTGCCACTGGCTGAAAATGGATGAATTGATGGATTTATAATTCTGTTTTCTGGTTTTCTTATATTTCGACAATAGTCAAATGAAAAACCTTTGTTGGTGGGAAGACGTCACTTCTGACTTCTGACCTCTTCTGGGACATTTTAAATTTTTTTAAATTTTAAAATTGTTTATTGTAGCTCCCGTAACAAACGTTGCTTCTTGCTGCTTTGAGCAAATGATGTCGGCTTCACTTGCCGCTGACAGACAACGTATCAACATTACCAGCTTAGTTTACTGCAGTTAAAAGGACCATCTGCTGGATCACAGGGAAAACGTCTAGGCTGTAAATTTACAGTTCACACAGGTGATTATAAACAGCAGCAACAAGCTAACGTCAGCTGTTTGTTTACTGACCAACACCTTCACCCAAACACTCACATGTGACTTTTCAATCATGTAGCCGCAGGAGTTGAGATGAAGTTTGAGTAGACAGTATAGATTGTATATCTATATTGTATATCTGTATAAATGTGTGTGTGTGTGTGTGTGTGAGAGAGAGAGAGAGAGACTGAGCTGCAGAAAGATTAGTGTTCGGCCCAGAAGAGCAAAAGTACAGACAGGAATAGAGGAGTAATGACTCACTCACCTTTGGAAATAACACAGGACTTGAGAGAGCATCAGGTTCACACTGTATGTGTGTGTGTGTGTGTGTGTGTGTGTGTGTGTGTGTGTGTGTGTGTGTGTGTGTGTGCGTGCGTGTGCGTGTGCGTGTGTGTGTGTGTGTTAGAGAGGCAGACAGTGTGCTTTGGGAGCTGAATAGCAGTCTGTGAAAAGAAAGAAGGTTGGAGTCTTTTGTCTGTGGTGTTTTTATGAGTGAGAGTGAGCGAGTGAGCATTACAGAATATAGGAGAGAGAGAGAGAGAGAGAGAGAGAGGGTCATCTGTACTTTTTTACCTGAGAGAGCGAAGCGAACTGAAGGAAGACGAGAGGAGGAGGGAGGACGAGGAGGATGTGCTGCACATTTTGTGATGTGTGACTCTTCCACAGGCTCCATTAGCACTCATCCCAAGCCTCCGTTCATCTGCCCATCCCTTTATCTTTCCCTCCATCCGCCCCCCGTACCAATTCAATAAGAGAAGGAAATTACCCAAGATGCTTCCTGCCGGGGGGGTGGAAGTGGTGGTGGTGGTGGAGGGTGCAGACAATGTAGAACCGGGTGAGGAGACAAGAGGAGGAGGAAGAGGATGGAGAGATGACAGGGCGGTGGCTCAGTCTGGAGGAGGAGGAGGAGGAGGAGGTGGTGTTCGGCCAGGGTGAAAATAAAAATGAGAAAATTTGTGGAGGAATTGGAAGAGGAGGAGGTGATGGGGGGAGGAATCAGAGAAGGAATTAAAAAAAGGAGAATGAGGTGGCTCATTATCGTTTATGGTCTCCCCCTCTCTCCCTCTCTCTGCCCATTATTTCAGCTATACCTCCAGAGGAAAGACATTTCATTATTTTTGGGAGGAGGGGTGTGTGGAAGTGTGTGTGTGTGTGTGTGTGAGGGGACACAGGTTGGGGGTTGGTCTATTATAATTACTAAAACACTGTTGGAAAGAAGGAGCAGAAAAGAAAAGATATTCATACATATGGAGATAAAACGACAGAGCGGCCTTGAACTGATTCAGACCTTTTGTGTCGATTGAAAACAAAACATCAGACTGGTCCCAGATCTGTCCGCCAACGTCTGTGTGTGTTTTCATTAAGTCAACTTGTTACAGATGTAATGACGTCTGTTTTATAATTTTGACTTTTCATCTGGAGAAGTCCTGATGCCACGTTCTTTAGAAATCAAGCATGAAGGAGAAGTAAATAATGGAAACGACCTCGAGGACCTGAACACGAATAAAAAAAATAAAAAAATAAAACACTTTGGTCGATGTAGCAACACCTGAACTGCAGCTTCACGTACAACAAATCGTTTCAGCACAATGTCACGAATCAGAAAAACAAGGTCTTTACTTCACTTTAGAAAAAAAAAAAAAAAAAAAAAGAAAAAATGCAGCAGCCGAGTCATGAACAGCATTGGGACAGTTGGAAACGTGTTTGATTAAGATTCAAGCGTGAAGAAAACGTGATCTTAGGGGAAACTTTGGCTCCATCTGATTGGTCCAATATAGACGAGACTTAGGATGATTGTAACAAAGGGATGATTGTAACAGCAGCTTTAACATTAGAGTCATGTGATCAGCATCATGTGTAACCGCTCCCTCTCTGATCTGACGTGTGAATTTACGTGTGTGTGAAGACGTGTTCAGGTTTTGGACCAAGTCTCTATGTTGATTAGTTGTGATGCTGTTGAAGGTTGAATGAGGTCACTTGTATCAGATTAAAGACGAGGTTCTTAGTAAAAAACTTCAAGTCACGGTGCTGCTACAGCTGCTAAACAGTGACTGACGGTGGTTTGGATGTAAGTGATGAAAACTGTTGTTTGTTTAAGAGTCAAACATCTTCCTGTTGTTGATGTGGATCAGCAGCTGTTTGTTTCCATTCACATGTGTTGATCATTCACAGTTTTTATCACAATATGTTGTTTAAGAAACTTCTTCTGACTCTGATCTTCATTTAACATCAGTGGTGACGTCGTTTTATCTTAGTGAACCACAGGAAGAAGCTTTAGTGTCGACACACGTCACATCAGCTTATACAGACGTAGGTTTAGTTTTTAATTCTTCATCTTAGTGTAACGATCCACCCTGGTGGTGTTGTAGGTTGTAACAGTGACACTCGTCGTCTTTGACATCAAATAATAAAATCTGTGATTTAGTTGGAGAAGTTGAAGTCGTTGATATACATATATATATATATATATATATATATATACACACAGTACAGTAGAGTATAATATATATACCCCAAGCATCTTTTTCTTTTTCATGTTGTAACTGTATGATCTAAAGATCCTCACCAACATGTTAAACATCTCAGTGTGTGTGTGCTGATCTGATCAAAGACCCAGTTAGTGAACAGAAGAAAACCCTAAAGGCTGAAGTGAATCCTTCAACATAAATGTTCAGAACTAAAGCAGCTCTGATTGAAGCCAAAACAACTCACATCAAACCTGATTTTATTTTAAGAATAATAAAAGAAAACCTAAAACAATACAGCTACTGAGCCGTTCAGCATCTTCATTGCTGCGTTTCGACAACGGCAGCAGGTTTTAAAGTTCAGGGAAAGATCCCGGTCTGGTTTCAAACAGTGAGAAGTCTGAACATAGACACTGAATCCATCTGGTGCAGAGCTTCTACTTCACATCACTAAGATCAGAAACAAAGTGTCGGCCGGTCTCTTCCTCCCGGCTCGAACGTAGCGAGGTCACGACCTTTCTCACATCTTATCCTCTCACCATCTGGTCCGACGCTCTCCAGTGGATACTGGTCCACTAAAGTAAAGAACGCCATGGAAACAGACATGAAAATCCCCTCAGCGCTCTGTGAGTCCCACCATGCATAGACAATAAAAAGACGTGAAAGCTTCACAGCTCTTTTTCTTTTTCTCCCTGCGCCCTCTGAGACGACATAGATGACATTACTGATTACTGATTACACTTCTCTGAAAAACTGTATTTAAATGAAACTAAAACTAAACTTTTGGATTTTGGACAGTAAATTCATTCAGACAGTTAAAACGGTGCCGAAGAAGATTTGTACCACATGATTTTTTTTTTTTTTTTAAACCACTTTGTTTAAACTTTTAAACCAGTGAGTTTAAACTCAGATGTTTTGTCTTTGTATTTAACGAGTTATTTTTTATCTGTTGATGCAAATCTGTGTAATATGTAATTAAAACAATCATTTATGAACATTAATACTTGTCATACTTAAGTACAGTAAATACTAGATAACTAATGACTCAGGAGGCTCTGAAACTTGTAAATTCAGTCTTTGACTGTTGAAGATTTGATTTTAACAGCACAAACTTTGTCCTGAAAGAACAAGACAGTTTAACAATTTAACGGTTTAAATTTAGTCTCTTTTTGACAGCGTTGTGCGTCATGGGTTCACTGTGCGTCTCCACAGTTTAACACAATCCTCATCAGCTGCTCTATGCATGGGCATGCATGGCTGATTACATTGCAGCGTCTCCCTCTGCCTATAGGTGGCAGGTTTGTCATGTAAATTCTCATGTACGAGGGTCACATGCTACTGTACACACACACACACACACACACACACACACACACACACACACACACAGACAGCTCTGACAGCAGCAGCTTCATGAGTGTGTACAGTGGTCGCTGTGTATTTAGACATTTATCTGTGGGTGATCTAGTGTAAAGGTCAGTGCTGTGTGTGTGTGTTTGTGTGTGTGTTTGTTTGTGCATGTGTTTGTGTGTGTGTTTGTGTGTGTGTGTGTGTGTGTGTTTGTGTGTGTTTGTGTGTGTGCTAATAATGAATTCTCTCACCTGAAAATATATAAATACCAACAACACCAGAGGAAAAAAAAACAGCCGTGTAGGAACTTGATGTAAACACGTGTTTGACAGTGAATCTGTGTTGATTGTATCTGTTTTATATTTTCCTCTTGTACTCGTCACCAATCATCTGACGTCAGATACGATATTTGAGTCTTTTGTCGGCTGATTTGTCGTCTTTCATTAAAAAGTAACAGTTCTGCATTAAGTTTGATTCATAAAATATTCACTTTTTCAGATTTATCTTTTAAAATAATGATGAATGACTTGTATTTCACCGTCTGTTTGTCTTCTGTATGAATCATAAGAATCATAAGAATCTGTTTGTTTTATGAATCATAATGTTGAAGCTCTGAGTCAGTGGACGACGTCTTTGTATCGTGACGTGTGACTAGTTGTTTGGTTCAGTGGTGAACTGGGTGATGAGATGAAATTCTCCTCTTTGTTCTTCGTCTTGGTTCTTAATGTGTGTGAGGGCGGAAATGAGAGATTGACGGGAATAAATATTGATGAAGTGTTTGAATTGGAACCATCCAGCTGTGACAGTCACTTCTGCTGTGAGCTCCTGTTTCCATTTACATAGTTTTACACTGATTCAGTCGAGGGTCTGTTCACCACTGTTCATTACTTAGACCGTCCAGGATTTCACCATGTTGCGATCACAACTATTAATGTAAATTCAACCAATCACTGTGACTAATCATTGAAACATTGATCCACACGTCAGTGAATCACGTCCTTGTTTCTTTTAGAAGACGCAGGAAACATGTGAGATAAAACAGTCTCACATTTACCTTCAACATCACTGCTAAGGACCAAGAGAAACAGTCTCCGGGCAGAATCACCACAGAGGAGGAAACTATTTGATATTGTTGTGGAGCAACAAGAGGAAGTCGTCTACTGAGAAACACTTTGTCAGAGAGAAACAGACGGAGAATGTTAGAAACACAGGGAGGACGTCAGACCAGACACGTCACTGACACTGGTTTATACCTTCACTCTTCATTACCTGGTGAAGTAGAATCAGAAAGACTTTACAATTAGACTGTTATTGTGATTTTTGCCCTTTAAAAGGGAAAAAATGTGCTGAATTTGTGGTGTTTTTAGGCGTTTTGTTGTAAATAAAGTTGCAATATTTCCCCTTTAAAGGGAAACATTGTGTTTAAAGAGAATAAATTGCGACTTTATTGCAACAAAATGTCTAAAAACATCGCAACTTTTAACGCATTTTTTTTTTTTTTTTGGGAAAATCAAATTAGACGCAATAATCTTAAATAAGCCTGAAATCCTGGAGGGACTGATTATATACTACAGCTCTCTCTCTCTCTCTCTCTCTCTCTCTCTCTCTCTCTCTCTCTCTCTCTCTCTCTCTCTCTCTCTGACGTAAGCACTATTGGCCCCGCCCCCTCCCGGTTGCCACACTGAGTCTTGAGGGTCCTGCCGTGCGCTCTCACTCCCTCCCTCCCTTAATACAGCAGGAGATACTGTCCATTTAAAATAAACAATAAGAAAGAAAAAAACAAACAGAAAAACAAACAACTGGAGGCGAATGCAAGTAAACAGTTAAAGCCAAACCCGGAGCGCTGTGTGTGTGCGTGAGTGCGTGTGTGCGCGCGCGCGTGTGTGTGTGTGAGTGTGAGGCTGTGGAGGAGCTGGAGGCGGTCGACATTCATGTTTGTAATCTGACAGAAGTGAAGGTAAGAAGACGCTTTGCTTCTCCTGCTTGTGTCTGGTTCCTTGTTTGATTATTTGTTTGTTAGTGTTGTTTGTTTATTTGTTTATTTGTGTGTGACACGGAGGGAGCAGCCTCCTCTTGCTCTGCGGTCACGTCACGTCACTGCCGCCGCTGGACGCTGCTGCTCTTATTTATTGACACGCGCTCTGATCAGTGATCGATACGAGCTGAATCTGCAGGAGGGCGCGCGCTCTGTTGGTGTTTGTTGTGTTTGTGTTTGTGTCGCTGCAGCGGCCTCAGCAACTTGTGCAGTGTTGTGTTGTTGTCATGTCAGGCTCCGGTGGACCACACCGCCTGCAGCTCATTAACCTCCACCCATCCCCACCTCCTCCTCCTCCTCCACCCCGCAGCAGCAGCCGCTCCTCGCGGACCGGCTCGGTGTCCGCCGCCGGTAGCACCGCCGCCGCCGCGTCCTGCGACAAGTCGCCGTGATCATTATGAACGTGATTATCATGCGCGACCGTGTTTCTGCTGGAATGCAGCTGCTCACAGGCGCACATTGTTCTGTGGCTGCCCGCGCGTGCGTGCGTACGTGCGCGTGATGGAAAGCCGGGATGTGCATGCATGCGCGTTTCTTTACTACTGTTTCAGTGTGTGTGTGTGTGTGTGTGTGTGTGTCTGTAGGGGAGGGAATGAATGAAGGGGTGGGGGGTTCTTGCGGAATGACCAAGCACCCGCACACACAGCGAGGAACAATCGGTGGCGCGTGCCAAGCATCGAAACAGTGGGCTCTCATGTGAATGGGCCATTATGATTGTGTGTGTGTGTGTGTGTGTGTGTGTGTGAGGAAAAGCCCAGTTAGAACAGTGGGACAGAAAGACTCACTGAAACTTGAACTATGTGATGTAAACAATCAAAACGATACAAATGACAAACTTCACTCTATGATACAAGTGAAATAAAAGGAAATAATTTGACTATAAACTTAAAATTCTGACTTTCTATGAAGGTTAATAACAAGTTTAAACTCAGAATGACCAGATTTCAATTCAGAATTATGATTTTTGAGTTTTTGATTTTTTTTTTTAGAATTCAGAATTCTGAGGGAAAAGAATAATGTTATGTCCAAAAAAAAAATATCCTTGAAACACGTGTTCATCAAACTGTTTCTGGTTAAAACAAAAGAAGCTCTGTCTGATGTTTCTACTCAGTGGTGAACTGATTGTAAAGATTCTTTTCCTAATCAATAATTGACACCCATGATCACAACTAACTAGTGTGCTGATCGGCCTTCAGGAGACATGAAAGAAGAGGATGTGATTCTAATTATGTTGAGTTTCTGTTAACGCAGTATGTTTCCTATTGTTGTTCATTAAGTTATTTAAAAAAAGAACTGGCTCACGTCTGCGTTAGCTTTGTAGTTAATTGGATTTTGTTTTTAACAGCACTCAGAGATGGAGACAGTGTGGCAGTAACCAGAGGAAAAGTTATGGTTCAGGTCGACAGGAATTCGGTGCCTTGCTCGAGGGCCCTTTGGTAGCTTTTCCGATCGGAGCTGCTCGAGCTGAGGTCCTCCAGCTGAAGGACGGGTCCTTTGACAGATTCTGATTTGACGCTTCTCAGCATCAGATATACTGTACACAGTACGTGTTTCCACGGCAACATCTCCCAGGAAACCGTCAGCGGCTCAATGTCATCGCTGCTGGTTGGAAACTGTCATCGCTCCTTAACTGTCAGTTTCCCAGCGGCGAGTTTGAGTTCAATGTACAGAAAATATCCATCAGAAGAGATTCTGATTCTGATTCTTTTATTTTCTTCTGACGTGCGACCGCACCAAGTAGTCTAACAGATGTTTGACGTGTTTGGATTCATTTGTACACGGTGAAACTACTTAAAAAGTAAAAGTAAAAAGGTACAGACTGCCTTGACTGTGGCGGATGTTGGACTCCTTTTGAAGCGGTTATGTCAATGTTTTGGAGCTTAATAGTTAGTTTTGGATGAGTTTTGGCGTCTTTTTGTTTTTTTTTTTTTTTGCACCCATCATTTGGGCCATATAAGGTCCGTACATCCTTCTGAAAATTTGACAAAATTGGTCCAAATTTGGCCTCTAATGATTTTGCGATCTGGGCAGTGGCTAAATGCACAAGAAAAGGAGAAACAGAACATGAGAAGTGCTGATCTGCACTGCTACCAGTTATCAGGTGGACGAAGTCCAAGTCCAGATCCACTGGTCAGATGTTACTTTGATACAAGTGAAAGTCACACAGTCAAATATTTTTACTCAGGTTAAAGTATTGAAGTACTTTCCAGGCTCTGGTGAACCTCATGGTTCATCAGTTTAGATTAAAAGTGCAGAACATTTCAGGAGGTTTCAGTTTCAGTTTGAACAATATTGCAGGATGTGAGTCTGCATTTTGTGAATTGATTTAATTGTCTGTAGTAGAGACAGGACAGGAGATGTGGCCACAAGATTAAAACAAAATCTTTTTGGTTTGAAACATGATTCTCATTTCTGCTTCCTGTTTTCACTCTGACAGGAAGGTGTGATTCATGTCCGACCAATCAGACTTAGTACTTCTTCTTCTTACAGAGTCTGAACATTTGGACAGTAACAGTTGTTATTAAATTATCAGCTGCTGTATGGGAAGGACATTAATATGAAAGTTCAGTGGAGCTAACCACCTAGCCTCAGCTTGTCGTGTGGACGGACCGTGGCTTCACATCGTTGCCTGCAGGGGGCAACGATAGGGCTCCAGTCTCCAGCTGCAGTTAGCGGGCTAGCTGGTAACTAGCTGGTTAAGGGTTATAAATGGGCTGGTAGGCAGAAACCAAACATTTAAAGCTAAATCTGCTTGAAATGAGATCTGTGTGTGTTATGCTGACATTAGTGAGCAGTCATTAAAAAAAAAAAAAAAAGTCAGACAACATAAGTTCTCATTCACTATTCATACAAATCAGTTGATGTAGAAATAATTGGCCAGTTAATCTACAGTGAGAATAAGTGTTAGTTGTATATGTGCCACAGAAACCTGAAGCTCCATCAGTGCCAGAAGACGACATTTGCTCCTCCTCATCTTTTGGCACTGAACGGGTTAAGGTCTTGACAGATTCTCGGTAGCGACTCGTCCCCACCCCTCAGCCTTCTGCCAGGGGACAGCAGGGCTGCCAGAGCCTCTCCCAGGATAAATCCTTATGCTGTGAGGGCTTGCTTAGCTCCGCGACACTCTGCTCCAAAATAACTCCAGTTTTCCCCTGACCTGGCCATGTGCTCAGCAGGAGAGTATGGGGCGGAGGATATTCTGCCTGATAATCCCCTCCCCCCCCTTCATCCTCCTCCTCCTCCCTGCTCTGGATGGGTTGGGTCCCTCTATTTCTGGATTTTCTCTCGCTCTGGTGTTTGCTGCATCTTGGGAATGATCCGTGTTGATTTTTGTTTCTTTACTTTGTTGCGTTGTTGTGTTTGTGTGTGTGTTTGTCACAGGTCACAAAGGTCAGATTTTGTTCCACAGCTGCAGCTAATGATAATTCAGTTATTAAACATGTTGGTGACTGTCCATCATGTCTTAGTGCTAAGGCAAAGTCTCTACACATGTTGTTTTGTCCAATCAATGATACAAAATGAAGAGATAAATAGATAAACACAAAGCCTCACCTTGGAGAAACTGTAACTGGGCAAATGTTTGTACAAAGGTCATTAATGTAAATCGTTGCCATTGCTTCTTAATGAGTCACTATAGCATCCAGTCTACATGAGCCACCCAGGTTTGTGATGACTGTAACATGAAATGCTCCACACATCAGGATTAATGAATTGTAGATGGATAAATGTAACCGATGCACATCAGGTCCATGTTAGTCACATTAGATGTCAGATTTTAGGTATAGTTACTGTTTGAGGTTCATAATTATTAGTTTGTCTTCAGTATTTTGTTTTTTTTCTATGCAGATTTAAAAGTCACATTTTATACTAAAGGACTCGATATATATTGACCTTTAGGAATTTCATACAGTGCATCTAGGAAATATAATTTCTCTCTGTCTTAGCTTTTTAACCTTTTTCTCAAACAAAAGGTCTTTCCTTCCTTCTCACTTCCTGTTGTGTCACTGTTCCTACATCAGACATCTATATTTCAGATGTCTGAAATATAGACATCTGTAAGTGGATCGAGGTGTTTTTGTTCCCAAGTCACTATTAGTCCCACACATCTGTTTCACACTGGATTTAGTCCCAGTACACTCTGCACCCAGCAGTAAAGCCTGTGGAGCTCCTCCTGCAGCAAAGTCGTGATGATCACAATCTCAGTCACAATCACAAGCATATTAAATGTGAAGGAATTTTCTTTGGTCAATCTGTTGGAGGGACATTTGTGACTAATGTAACATGTGACATGTTCAGAGATAAAAGAGTGATTCTGTCAGACAGAGCTGAGCGATGAACACGGGCTCATTCAGTTTTCTACTGAGGTGTCTTAACGTTAGAGACCAACAAAATCAAGAGATGATATTTTACCTTTTAATGAATTTGACTTTTTTCAGCCTGTAAATAAACATAATAACAATAAACAGCTACACAATTAAAAGTAGTCCCATAGTTTGATGCTACAACAGATACGTTGTTGTCATCTGCATATATATTGACCAAAAGTCGCCTAAACAACTTCCTGTATAAACTGTACAAATGATGGACTAACAACTTATCACTACCTATAAAGGAGAAAAATATGAGCACATATATTTGTATATTGTAATTGTTTTCCTCCAAATATGGACTCTAATGGGCTCTGAGTCTACGCTCTGGTGCCATTCAGCATGGTCTTTATATGGAGCGTTCATCTCTACTTGTGTCAGTGGAAATAAAGAGAGATTTTGGTTGATGTCATCCAGGTTCTTGTAGACCGGTGGACAGGGATGTGGTGACAGTTAACGTTTGTATGTTTAACTGTAGCTTTGTGGCTAACAGTGCTCGTAGCTAATGGCTACGTTTCTCCTGGAGAGACGTTATCCAAAGAAAATGCAAAGATGAACAAAAGTGAAACAGAAACAAAAATCTCTCACAACTCTTATCTCTGACATTGTCATTGATGAACTATGTGTTATTAGCCTGTGTGTTTGACGGTCTGTGCTGAGTTAGTAGCCTCGGCTTGGTGAGTGTTTTCCTCGCTCCTGTTACTCGTTGAGCTCAGTCCTGTCGTGTGTTTGATTAGCGTCGCCTGAGGGAGTGTGGCTCACTGGCCTTTAGAGTAGGACCATAAAACAAGGAGCGGTTGAGCTAAAACCATGTAAATGTAAACACACTCTTCCACCTGAAACTTCTGATGAACAGAAAATCAACCACACGTTGGGATTTGATGAGTTTTAAACCAGTTCAGTGGAGTGAGTGGAGGAGTCAGCATGTTTCTTAGGTAAAGATTCCTGACTTTCCTGTTTGTTTTAGTCAGTGTTTGTATAAAGTATGTGACAGTCCCACTAGAGTAGAAGTACAGACACTAGAGTAGAAGTACAGACACTAGAGTAGAAGTACAGATACTAGAGTAGAAGTACAGACACTAGAGTAGAAGTACAGATACTAGAGTAGAAGTACAGACACTGATCCAAAAAATAACTTTGGTAGAAGTTCAAGTCGTCACTAGAATGATTTTCCAGTAAAAGTCTTAAAGTATCTAGTATTTACTGTACTTCAGTATGACAGTAATCTATAATTAAATGTACTGAAGTAATGAAAGTAAAAGTACAAGTACATGTTAATAAAAACAGAAAAATATTATGAAGTTTATCCAGCACTTTAAAACATGGAGCTACAACAATCTTCATAGACAATGTCTTGAGTCTGAACTAAAGTACTAAACTTGTTGTCTTTTTTCACTAAATTTCTCTTTGATATTGATATTTTGTTGAAGTTTCTCCATCATCCACCTTTAAGATGGAGCCTCCATCAACCCTCAAACATGGTGTTGATGGTCTAAACAGTCACAGGTCGACTTAGAGTGAACCGGAGCTGGAGAAAACACCACATTTACTTTACTCTGATTGTTGGAACGACACTGAACATTGAACATGTATCAGAGTAAAAGTGTCATTAAGTTAAAATGTGGTGAAGTAAAAGTGAAACAAACTCAAGTGAAGTACAGATACTAACAAAACATACTGAAGTACAGTAGTGAAGTATTAGTACTTAGTTACTATACAACACTGGTTTCAGTGAAGCTCAACAGAACCAGCACAGAATTGGTGTCAGTAGTTTGTGACCTTAAGTTTTGACCAACACAGACCTACACATCTGTCTGTGGTGCAGCAGCAGTGTGTTCATGTATGACTCCATCAGTCCTAATAAGAAGCCATGTCTCCTACCACTCAACCTGAACTCAAATCTCCTCGGGACAAAAGTGTCAATCATAAAGTATTGTGTACGTTGTTCTATAGTGGGTTACACAGGAAGTGTTTCCAAGTAATTACTTCATCTGTCTGCGGTGGGCCGGTGCTGCCTGGCGGCTGTGCTGCTGCGTGTGTACTCAGTGCTCAACCACTGGAACCAGAGAGTCCCTGCAGAGATCAGCCATATAATAGAGCTGGAGCTGAGCTCGGCTCCTCTGCTCCCTCACCACCTCCAGCTCTCCTCCTCCTCCTCTTCCACCAGGCAGGCCTTTCTCTCACTCATCTTTGGCTTCTAATAGTATAAACTGATGGCTGCCTCTGGTCATGAGGGAGTCTCACTGTAGTAGAGATGGACAACTCAATCTGCAGATCGCTGCCAGTCTGGAAGGCAGAGCAGTCAGAGGCCTGGGGGGTAAATGATGCACAGAGAAAAATTAATGCTGAATGTTCCTGCGGCAGTGAAAAGTCTTTTAAAGGTACAATATACATGTCTGGTCGCTGTTTTCTCTACGAAGCTCCCCCAACAGTCTCAGTGGGGTTTACATACACATTGGCTCTGATTGGATAACTCCTTGAATACGGTGACCAAATGGGAGAAAACTACCTTGAAAGACTGTTGAAGATCATTACACAACGTTGTCCTTCATGAATCCAACATCTCCAGGTCGTAGACTCTGATCTTACAATTGTTGGTTTTTCACCAGGAGACGGTGGAGGCAGCAGAGACCCTTCATTCACCCTGTAAGGATCATTAACCATCACACTGACTAACAACATGATGCAGTCACTTTTACCTTTTAAATGTTCAGTCATCTTTCATCCTTAAAGCTTTGTCCTGGAACTGAGTTTTTTGTTTATGTAACATTAAAGGTAACGTTTTAGTTGGTTACGTTTAAAACTGATACCACATTTACACATAGCCGGGTATTCACAGAAACGGATATTTCCCCTTCTCTGTTTTCATTAATATCCTCGTTCACAATAGATCGTTTTCCAAAAAGTATTAATTTACACAAATACGCCATCAAGGGCTGTTACGAGCCAGTGTAACGAGAAGCATAAAGCCATGTTAGCCAATGAGAATCCACAACAAATGGAGGTAGATGCATTTTATGTCACACACTGTGATGTTTGAAAACTTTAAACTCTATTTTCCTCCGTCTACATTCGGATGAGAAACCAGAGTTTTCTCCACTTTGGCCGGCGGTTTCAGAAATAATCATTGTGATTTAAACCTCAGTTTTTGTGTAAATAAAACATGGATATATCACCGTTTTTCCAGATACCTGGCCATGTGTAAACAGGACAATGTTTTGCATTTGTCTTTTGGATGTAAAGGTCAAGATGTTAATCTTTCAGCCCCGAGAAACCTTTTTTTAATCCAGTTGAAGTGCAGGTCAGTGTCACCGGCTGAGCTTGTGTCAGTGCAGATGTTGACCTCTGTTGTTGGTCTAACAGGTCGTGGTCACTGGTTTCTGTTTGGTATTGGTGCGTTACGTGTCTACAGGGCGAAACCAGCCTGGTCCAGCAGTGACCTTTGCCTGGACTAATCTGCGCCGTGTTTCCCTAGGATTGCTTCCTGCAGGGGAAAGGGGTTAATCGTTGGTGCTTGGGGCAGATTTGTGATGACTGGATTAAGTGGGGCTCAGGGTGTTGGGCACTCCACTAATCTCCAGTATCCATGTCCCGGCTTGCTGTTGGGGAAGGACTAGCTCACCCAGCGAGTTGTTGGCTGACTTTCTTATTTTCAGATTGATCAACTTTTTGATTGACTGGTCTGATCTGGTGATGATGGTCTGGTAAAGTTTCCCTCATGAGAACGACAGAAAGACTTAACAGACATGTTTTTCCTTCTCTCTCCTCCCTGAGCTCTTGGTTCAAGTTTATTTAGTGATTTTCCTCTGCTCCACACCCTCCACTCTTGTTATATTTGGAGTCCTAGTGTTGATTTAACACTTTACAACAGTTCCCGCTCCTTTGTCCCACATCGTGAGTCAATGATTAGCTGAGACGGCTCATTATTTTTAGGCCCCACAGTGTCAGAATAATCTCGACTGGCATTTTCTTATCAGCAGCTCAGACTTCACAGTCTCAGTTTATTTCTTACTATTATTGTTGCACAGTTTACACTTTGAAAAGTGTGTGTTGGATTTGTCATTGTCACTTGAGGTGGTCCTCTAACTCTAACATACAGAGAGACACAAGACAAACCTATAACCTACAGGTTCGTAAAGATAAATGACCACATGTTTTTTCTCTGTTGACAAAACATGTTTGTTGTTTCAGCTGATTGACAGGAATCTTCATACATGTCACAATATCTGCCGCCTTGACTTGACTTTCCCACTCACATTTGACCCATTTTAGCATTAAATTAGTATTTTTAACTGGAACAACACGCGTTGTTGGGTTCATTTTCTGTATTTTTGTTGCTGCTCAAACAGAGTTGGTTGCGTAGCTGCTTCTGTTTAGTTGCAGGTCGATATTTGTCTGCTTCAATCTGGGATTACTAAGAAAAACATAATACTTGTAGCTGCCATGTTCAACCTGTCGTGTCTGTCAACTGGAGGTGAAGACGTCACTTTTATTATCGATATTGTTGCAAATTAATATCTAATTCCACACTAATCTGTAGCATCGACTCGTATCTGAAAATCGATTGTTTTTGACAACGCTGGGGTGTGTAAAGTGGAGGAGACTGTGCGTTTTATTTTCATGATGTCATCGTGTTTTTTTTTTTTGTTTTTATTGACACTTATAGTCGATGATATGACCTCACACACACACACACACACACACACACACACACTTGCTACCAGGTTGCTGGTGGATTTAACAGATGGGTTTGAAAGGTCATCACAAGCTTGACCTCCTTTCTATCTCACACAGACACACACACACACACACAGTATATGACTGAATCAACTCTGCAATAACCGTTATTGATTGAAACAACGAAAAATGTCCAAGACGTCTTCAATCGACAGTGAAACAAAACCCAGAGCAGCAGCAGATCCTCATGTGTGAGATGTTTTGATGATTTAATCTTATTAACAACATGACGTTTTTGTTGCTGTGAAAAGAAAAAGGGATAAACGTAGCTTAGTGTCATTTCTGCGGCCAGAAAATGATGACTTCCATCACAACACAACAGCGATCATTTTAAAATACCTCGTAGTTGAAACTCTGTCCTCCGTTGGCTCGACTCCAGATTCAGTTGGTTTTAAACACGTTGAAACAAAAAGAGCTGCACTTGGCTTCAGTCGCTACAGTGATCACTGCACTCTACTTTTTCACACCATCCACCAACACACTGCTGCCTAAGAAGTGATCAAGCAACACATTGAAGTCCAACTGTGTGTGTGTGTGTCAGTCAGTGTGTGTGTGTGTGTGTGTGTGTGTGTGTGTGTGTGTGTGTGTCAGTCAGTGTGTGTGTGTGTGTGTGTGTGTGTGTCAGTCAGTGTGTGTGTGTGTGTGTGTGTCAGTCAGTGTGTGTGTGTGTGTGTGTGTGTGTCAGTCAGAGTGTGTGTGTGTGTGTGTGTGTGTGTGTGTGTGTGTGTGTGTGTGTGTCAGTGTGTGTGTGTGTGTGTGTGTGTGTGTGTGTGTCAGTCAGTGTGTGTGTGTGTGTGTGTATGTGTCAGTCAGAGTGTGTGTGTGTGTGTGTGTGTGTGTGTGTCAGTGTGTGTGTGTGTGTGTGTGTGTGTGTGTGTGTGTGTGTGTGTGTGTGTCAGTCAGTGTGTGTGTGTGTATGTGTCAGTCAGAGTGTGTGTGTGTGTGTCAGTCAGAGTGTGTGTGTGTGTGTCAGTCAGAGTGTGTGTGTGTGTCAGTCAGTGTGTGTGTGTGTGTGTGTGTCAGTCAGAGTGTGTGTGTGTGTGTGTGTGTGTGTCAGTCAGAGTGTGTGTGTGTGTCTTCATACTCCTGCATGATGGAGGTGTTACACCTGTGAAACTACCAGAGCTTTAAACCCAGAGTTCAGTTAAAGAGCAGGAGAACTGATCAAATGAGCTCTGCAGAGAGATGACCTGCTCATAGCCTGCAGCACACACACACACACACACACACACACACACACACACACACACACTAACACTGAAGCCAGGAGGTTTGATTGACAACATGCGCTGATGTATCGCAGCCTGACAGTACTATCCTTCATTTTATCACGCTGTGATCAAACTCTCAGCCTCGTCATTGAACTCACATTATTCACTCTCACCTCCACATTTACATTTCATGATGTTGTGATCCCAACTCTTAACGCAAGTTCAACCAGTCGCCATGAAAACTGTGCAACCTTGCAGGTTTGACCAATCACCATTATCATGTTTCCAGTCAATCATTGATCCAAACGTCAGTGAATCACGTCCTCGTTTCTTCTAGATGATGCAGGAAATGTGAGATAAAAAGTGTCACATTTACCTTCAACATCACTGCTAAGGACCAAGAGAAACAGTCTCCGGGCAGAGTTCACCACAGAGGAGGAAACTGTTTGATATTGTTGTGGAGCAACAAGAGGAAGTCGTCTACTGAGAAACACTTTGTCAGAGAGAAACAGACGGAGAATGTTAGAAACACAGGGAGGACGTCAGACCAGACACGTCACTGACACTGGTTTATACCTTCACTCTTCATTACCTGGTGAAGCAAAATTAGAAAGTGGAAAAAAATCTCAACTTTAATTGCAATATTGTAGAAAAACTGCCATGAAATCAGACAAATTAGACCTCAACAGTCACATTGTTAATCTGTCACATTGTCCATCTGTATTTACATCCATGGTTTATTCGCTCTATCACATATTTAATTGCTGTCATTTCACGTAGGTTTATCTAATTACATCCAGTTACTGGATCGTTTTTCAAACGTGACAGTGTCGTGTCGATGCCAGGTCTAATCCAACTCGTAATCAATGTGGCTTGTTTCTAATTATTATTATTATTATTATTTTCTTAATTACACGGCAAATAGTTTTGTTAGCAATCACTTCAGAACAAGATGCTAATCAAGTCATAATTTCAGGTTCAGCCTCATTGTTCTGGTTTGTTTCTACTCTTCTGTGACTTCATCAGTCGGACCGACTCGGACAACGCTGCACACGCTTCAAATAAATGTGGAGCAGAAAAGAGCTCCTCCTCAGCATACTCCCCGACATCCTGCTGCACTCTTTGACCTGTAAAATTAGATTTTGGTTGCTTGGAGTGGATATTTGGTTTCACACTAATAAGCAGAAAGAGGAAGAGAAGGACAGAGAGAGATGTATTTATAACTCCATGTCCTCAGCTCTGGGACGTTTTTATTGGCGATCATATCCATCTCTTTGTATCAACTCATGTGCTCTGATTTTTTTTTTTTCAGTTGTTTGTTAAACTGATTTCTGATGGTGAGAAAGCTCAGATCACATCTCTACGTGTGTCGTCTTTATTGTGCTGAAACTCTACAGTTAGTCTGAAGTAAAAAAGTAGGATTGTTTTAAAATGGCTGTTAAAAAGTGGAGCAGGTGTCATTAGCTCCAATCTGATTAACCATCGTTGGCAACATCAGTTGCTAACAACGCATTACGCTGTTGGTGCCAACGCTGTAGCAACATATCGGAGGTTGGACGCTGATTTATGTCAGTGTTCAGTGTTGATGCATCTTTGATATTCCAACGACAAGATAAAATGGAAGAAGACTTACAGCTGCCAAAGAAGCTTTTATGAAATTCATGAATTAAGTCTTTGAATCATAGACTGTGTATAAAGATGGACCCAGAAGTGAAGCCAAAACACTTACATCGCCCCCTGCTGACTGGCTACAGTATCGATTATAAACCTGGCCAAACTACTTAACGTACATATCAAACACATGTATTTATGTTTGTCAGATGTTGTGGTTTGATTATTAATTTGAAGTGAGACATCATGATTGACAGAAAAGATTGACTCATGATTGATTGGGGCTGGACTTTGTCAACATAAACGATGCAAGACGGGTTGGTCTCAGGTTGTTTTGGCTTCGTCTTTGTGGAGGTTGTGTCGGTTCCTCCAGGATTTCAGCTCTTTTTTCAGATTGTTGAGTCTTAATTTACCTGAATTCACAGCAGCTTTTATAAAAAGGTTGTGGTGTTTTTATGTGTTTTGTTACAGTAAAGTTGTAGGAGCAAGTGAAAGTTACATGTTTTTTCTTTAGTCTACTTTTCCAAGTATAATTCTATATAATTATAATTCTTCTTATTATTAATAATTAAAGTAATGAAGAGTGAAGGTATAAACCAGTGTCAGTGACGTGTCTGGTCTGACGTCCTCCCTGTGTTTCTAACATTCTCCGTCTGTTTCTCAGTAGACGACTTCCTCTTGTTGCTCCACAACAATATCAAATAATTTCCTCCTCTGTGGTGATTCTGCCCAGATACTGTTTCTCTTGGTCCTTAGCAGTGATGTTGAAGGTAAATGTGAGACTTTTTTTTTATCTCACGTTTCCTGCATCTTCTAAAAGAAACAAGGACGTGATTCACTGACGTTTGGATCATGATGGTGATGATTGGTTAGAGTTTGTAAAAGAGATATTTCAGTTCTTAAACCTTGTTTTCATTCTGTCATTTTGTGTTATTTACTGTAGATTAATGGACTAAATTGTCAGTTTTATATATTTACATTAAATCCACAACACAGACTGAAGGAATAAAGTGGAGTTGCGTCATAGCTGAAGTGAAACCAACGTGTGTGAGAGATTTTCCATTTCTGTCGACCAGTCGTCCTCAACACTCATGAACAGACGTGAGTCATATTTCTGACAGATATCACTGGATCTGTCACCATCACACACACACACACACACACACACACACACACACACACACACACACACACACACACAGTGCTTATCTAATATCAAGACAAGGTCAGTATGTGTCTGTATGGAGATGAATACGTCAGTGATTCTCTGTCTGTCTCTTTCTCGTTGGTTCTGTCTCTCCATCTGTATTTTTTCACTGCCTCTTTTTTTCTCTATCACACACACACACACACACACACACACACACCGACTGTGATTTTTCTAAACCACAGGACGAGCTACGTGTGTGTGGCGGTGCCCGTCTGTCTGTGGTTTTATTCTTGCCTGTGTGTTTTCTTGTTGTCCGGACAGATAAGACGTTCTGTGGTCGTGAGTTTGGATTTAATTTACAATGAGACATTTATTATTTATTGTTAAAAAATGATTATTTATTTATTTATTTTTTACCCCACACCGTGTGTTGCAGGAGCTGCTTTTTTTGAATCTTCTGTGTTGAGGTTAGTTTTGTACAACTCGAGGTCAGAATTAGTTTATAAAACCTTTGCAGCTTGTTTGTGTTGGTGTCATCATTTCATCGTTGCAGTTTTTCAACATTTTTCCTTTAAAGAAAAAAAAAAACAAAAAACAGAAAGGCGCCTCCATTGAGTGTTCCTCGCTCTGATGCCTCGCTAAGTGATCTCTGGGCGATGCCATGATAAAACATCTCAACAGCAGAGATGCAGAAGAAATCGAAGCAGAACTCAGAGTGTATGGATCACCACTTTAAGAGCTGAATGCAACGGAGGAGGAGGAGGAGGAGGAGGAGGAGGAGGAGGAGGAGGAGAGGGAGGAGGAAGAGGGAGGAAGAGGAGAGGAGGAGGAGGAGGAGGAGGAGGAGGAGGAGGAGGAGGAGGAGGAGGAGGAGGAGGAGGAGGAGGAGGAGGAGGAGGAGGAGGAGGAGGAGGAGGAGGAGGAGGAGGAGGAGGAGGAGGAGGAGGAGGAGGAGGTGTCCAGCTCTTTGTTTGAAGATGTCAATTTGTCAGCAGTAGAGTCGACATGAACATTGACATCACATCGAGTCCGTCTGTCCGTCTTGTTTGTTTGTCTCTGTTTTTCTCCAGAATGAAGTTCATTAAACAGGAAATGCTCCTGTCATGTGACCAGTCATGGTCGTCTCTCCCCTCCTGTGTGTGTGTGTGTGTGTGTGTGTCTGTTCTGTGAAGGTCAGTGGCAGCATATTGATCCTGGCCCGACCGTCTCCTCTGCATACTGTACATGGCTTTTATAACCCCCCCACCCCCACCACCACCACCTCCTCTTCTATCTGTGGGGTCAGGGATTTGTCCACTGTCTCTGTCCGGTTCGTTGTCTCTGTCTGTATTTTAGTGCTGGTGCTGCAGCAAGTCCTGTCAGTGTATGTGAGTCTCGCTCAGCCCCATGATACCCTCCTACCCACCCATCCCTCACCACCACCCCCCACAATCTTTTTACACACACACACACACACACACACACACACCTCCTCCTCCTCATGGCTGGTTTTCTCAGCAATCAATATTCTGCAGTGGAGCTCCTCGGCCTGTGCCCTGTTAATCCTTGCAGCGTGTGTGTATGTGTGTGTGTGTCTCTTATCAATATCTTCACCCCCCCCCCTCTCAGTTCAGAAATGATCCTCTCCTCTTCCCTCCAGCTCTCATCGATCTCTGTGAGAGATGGATGCAATCAGAAATAAGACGTCGTAGCCGGGCTGAATGCTGAGCGACTGTCACGTTGACTGACTCGAAGTTTAGTGTCTCAAATTTTTTTTTTCCTCCAGCGTCTTTGGCGTCTTTCTGTTAAATGCTGATATGAATCTGTACAGCTAACGCCTCTGACCCATGATGATCGCGTCCAAGCGGCGTTCTCGTCACGGTAAACCGTCATCTGATGTTGGACATGTGTTGTCGCTGCGTGGATGACTCACGAGGAAGCAGCGTTTTAACTGACAGGCGTAGTGAACGAGCAGAGGCCTCCTCCCACAGTCCGTCAGCATGTGGCTCTGTTCACTGCGACGACTGTGTGTGTGTGTGTGTGTGTGTGTGTGTGTGTGTGTGTGTGTGAGAGAGTGGGTGATGATTGAAGATGGACCAGTTTTGTCTCTCATCCATCTGAACATCTACGCGTCCTGCAGACGGTGTGGTTGATGGGGGATGGGTGAATTTCTTTCACACGTGTGTTTCTGCTCGTCAACATCTTCACCATGTTTTTTTTTTTTCCTCTGTGAATCTGTTATTAAAGCTGTGATAACGTCTGTATACTGTATGTGTTAGGTGTTTTTCTTAAAGGAATAATTTAGACATTGTAGGTCTATTGGTATTTCTACAGACTTTACCTAAGTCAAGGGACATGTAAACACCAACAATAATGTCAAGTAGAAAGTCCAACAGCTGCGTGTTCTGATGTTGTTCTGATGGTAAAGTTATGATCAGTCCCTCCAGGATTTCAGGCCTGATTTAACTGATTTCATGGCAGCTTTTCTTAAAATAAATTGGGATGAAAGTTGTGGTGTTTTTAGTTGTTTTATTGCAATAAAGTTGCAGGAGCAAGTTAAAGTTACAATGTTTTTCTTTTATAATTAAATTTTTCATCCTCTGTGGTGAACTCTGCCTGGATACTGTTTCTCTTGGTCCTTAGCAGTGATGTTGAAGGTAAATGTGAGACTTTTTATCTCATGTTTCCTGCGTCTTCTAAAAGAAACAAGGACGTGATTCACTGACGTATGGATCAGTGTTTGACTGGAAATGATGATGATAATTGGTCAAAATCTGCAAGTTTGTACAGAATTCACAGGGACTGGTTAAATTAGTGTGAATATTTACGATCACAACATTGTTAAATCCTGGAGGATCTGGTTTATGTAAACTGAGTGCAGCCATTGGCTGCTGGGCTTGTTGATGATGATGGGATGGTGCTGATGATAATAGTCGCTGTGATGTGTGACAGACAGTGATTGTAACTGTGGCTGTAGATCTGGATGTCGACCCATGTTTCCTGAGGAAACTTTCAACTGTGGCTTCTAACCTGAGTCGCTGAGATAAATCTGAGCTTCACCAGACAATTTAAGATGCTTCAGTTTTAATTTTCTGTGCTTATTCAGATAGGATCACTTGTCTCGACAACCCTGCATCACATGTACTTCACTGGAAACCAGACTTTCTGTTACAATCTGCTCTGTTGATACGTCTCTTCTTTGTGGTTTTAGCCACTTTGTCTTAATGAGCTTGTTGTGTGATGTCCTACAGTGTGATGTTGTGTTAACGGTCTGATACAGTTTGTATGTTGTGGTATTGTACATGCATGTTGTGTGCATGGTAACCATCATGTCTCACATGAGCATTTTTGGATACTCTCACCTACAGCTGGACGATATACTGGCTCCTCAGAAAACTGTTTTCACTTTTTGTTATGAATCTTTACCTGTTTAAATCTCCTAAATGTTGTTGGTAACATGTCGCAGCAGGAAACAGTTTGAATTGGGTGAAAATGGACAGAGAAAGTTCAGAAACTGAAGCTGAACATGACGACACAGAAGAAGTTTAGTGTCTATTGTCTGGAGATACTTTGATTTTAAAAGGTTGATGTGGAAAAAACGATTATTTACCGTAAATGCTGTTAAGATAAAGCTGCACCACATTAGTCACAAACACGCTTTAGACCAAGAATGTGTGTGAACTAAAACTGAGAAAGAAAGATACTTTGATTTTAAAAGGTTGATGTGGAAAAAATGATTATTTACTGTAAATGATGTTAAGATAAAGCTGCACCACGTTAGTCACAAACACGCTTTGGACCAAGAATGTGTGTGAACTTAAACTGAGAAAGAAAAAAGGAACCGTGATATAGAATTTTAGCTCCTAAAGCTGCTGAAAATCCTTGAAATGAAACCTCAGAGAAGACAGAGTCACTGTCACAAACACACATGTTGGTTATAGGCAGCTAATGAACAGGCAGAGAGAGGGAGTGGTTCATACTTCTGATGGTTGGAGAATAAGAAGATCTGAGAGCACTGCAGCGATAGAGAGAGAGAACCGGGGTGGAGCTGGAAAAACAGGAGTGATGGGGGAGGAGGAGGAGGAGGAGAGAAGAGTGGTGGTGGAGGAGAGTTTGTGGTGAGAAAGAGAGGGGGGTGGGTGAGGTGGGCAGGCTGCTGATGAGAGAGGGCAGCAGGAGATGGGGATGGAGTTGGCAGTGTGAAGGGATGGGGGGTTGGAGGTAGGTAGAAATAAAGAGAGATAAATGAGGAGGTGGGACGGTGTGGGAGAGTGATGGGTGGGTGAGGGGGTGGGGGTTGGGGGGGGGCAGTAGGTAGGTGGAAGGATGCCAATTTGACAGGGGAATGGGAGGGGTGGTGGTGGTGGTGGGGGTGGGGGGAGACTTCAGGGTCCAGCTCTGCACCACCACCACCGCCTCTAAAACAAAGAGAACAAAGAGACTGAGCAGAGGGAGAAGCACCAACACCCCCCACCACCTAAAACCCCCACACCCCCCCCAGCTCCTTCATGTGAGGAAACAATGTCCACTTTAATTGATTTTCTTAATGAAATTCATTTTGCACTGCTCTGCTGATCTGCTCTGAGAGCGATCAGGGTGTGAGTGTGGATCCTGATAAAAAACACAGAGGAACACGGAGGTGACGCACTTTATTATTATTAATATTATCATTATTATTTTTTATTATCATCCTGTTTAAAAGTCGATTCAAAAGAAAACCACGTTAACGTTGGTGTTGTTGAATAAAAACCAGAACCTCCAACCTCATCTCCACCTTCTCTACATGTAAAAACTACAACTAAAAACAACAAGCTCTGATATGACGTCATAGTTTCTGACGTCACTTATAATTTACATTTATGTGCCTCAACCCACTTTTGACAGGAGGATAGATTTCTACAATCAATCACATGTGAAATAATTCCTGTTAAAATAATCTTCTGATGTTAAGAACAAAGATTAGACAAAGTTATTCTAGTGTCTAGTCGAGGGTGAAGTGATACGGTTCCTCTTGTAACACTAGTGTTATTACAGCAACTTTACATGTTACATATAGTTCCTAGAAAGACTCAGTGACTAAACTCACCACTCTGACACATTCATTTATGATCTGAGCGACTGACTGCTCCTCAACATCTGACTCCTCTGACTCAGGATCAAACATGTGAGGTTGAAGATCAATGGTTCGTTGATTAATTCACAGATTAACTAAAACCTGTTGTCAACCACTGTAACAATGGTGACCTTCTTTATTCTTTTGCTGTAAACCAACCAATCAGAGCACAGCTCATTTAAATATTCATGATCTCACTGAGCCGGAGGAGAAAACCAGTCGTTTTATTTTAGAGGTTTTTCATGAGGTTTTATCAGGTCGTTTAGGATCCTGGACCTTTTCAGTCCAACTAATATTACATACTCTAATTGAGCAGTTTATAATATTCAAAAATACCTTCTATGGCTCCTTTAAATATTAAATTCTGTTTTATTAAACCAGAAACAGTAATTATGTCTCTGTCCTCTCAGAGCACTAGAGTTGCTGCTTCACATCCTCCATCACTGAAAGTCACACAAAAGTCAAACACACAAACTGATCATATAGTTCAAAATGACTGTTTGTGTCGGTGAAGTCTTAATCTTGAACAAACATCTCTGTCTCTGTAGTAATCCTGGTTATAATCTGAACAACTGGAGAATTGTCTAGTCTCCGTCACACAAAATCCACAGTTACACTTGAGTCAGTAAAAAAGACAGAAACTAAAGAAAACTGTTCAATAATTTCCTTTTTTTTATTAAAGCAACAGTCTGAAACTACGTAAAAACAAATTAAAACAGTAAATGTTTTAAAAAAGCCGGAGCCAAGTGACATTGATTGAAAAACGTAATTGATTAATGGCTTAAATTGGTTTAATTGTCTCTAATTCACATCTACCAGATCTAAAGAAAAGATTTTAGACAGTGTGACAGTGTGTTTAAATGATGTGTCTGAAAGAGAAAAGAATAACGTGTCAACTCTTTGTTAACAACGAACAAGTGAGTCGACAGATTTAATATCAAACCTGCTGTTGGAGATGAAAATGTCCAACTGTTTTCTGACATTTTAATTTGAAAACGATTAATAAAATAAATCAACAGTTTCAGTTCCAAAATGAAGAATTACACTTTCATCTGACCCTGGAAGTTTAATAGAAAGACACTGATGAAAAGAGTCTGTCACCGCGTTTAATCATCAGCTCGGTGCTTTGTTACATTATTGAGTTGTATTTCAATTGATACCACTCAAGAACCCAATAGTCTCGCTCGGCTGATTCGTTATTAAACAGTGATTCTGTTGTGCTCCGGGCTCCGTCAGTAAAAACATCACCTCTCCGTGTTTAATGTGGCGGCGTCCAGAAGAAAAATGTGACAAAAAACCTGGAGATGAAAAGATTCGTTCAGAAGTTTTAGACTTGATGAGGAAGATGTTGACGGCAGCAGAATTTCCACATCAAATGAATCAAGAAAAACATTCTGGTTCAGATATTTTATTGGCCGACAATCGTGACCATGTTACGATGTTTGAATAACAAACATGAACGTATCTGGGAGGAAACGAGGAGACGAACAGAAACAGTTTCCTCAAAGGAGAGATTTTCTTTCTTTCTTTTTGTAAATCATTGATTTAAAATGTGTTTTTTCTCTCCAGAGTCGTGTTCATTGTTGTATAAAATATATGAAAGTCCCACTAGAGTAGAAGTACAGACACTAGAGTAGAAGTACAGACACTAGAGTAGAAGTACAGACACTCGACCAAAAAATAACTTTGGTAGAAGTTCAAGTCGTCACTAGAATGATTCTCCAGTAAAAGTCTTAAAGTATCTAGTATTTACTGTACTTCAGTATGACAAGTAAACTATAATTAAATGTACTAAAGTAATGAAAGTAAAAGTACAAGTACATGTTAATAAAACAGAAGAATATTATGAAGTTTATCCAGCACTTTAAAACATGGAGCTACAACAATCTTCACAGACAATGTTTTGAGTCTGAACTAAAGAACTAAACTTGTTCTTTTTTCACTAAATTTCTCTTTGATATTGATATTTTGTTGAAGTTTCTCCATCATCCACCTTTAAGATGGAGCCTCCATCAACCCTCAAACATGGTGTTGATGGTCTAAACAGTCACAGGTCGACTTAGAGTGAACCGGAGCTGGAGAAAACACCACATTTACTTTACTCTGATTGTTGGAACGACACTGAACATTGAACATGTATCAGAGTAAAAGTGTCATTAAGTTAAAATGTGGTGAAGTAGAAGTGAAAGTTGACTTTGTTACTATACAACCCTGATCTTGTTGTTTTCTCTGATGATGTAAGATTGAGGATGTATGTGAAAACAGAACAGAGGAAAAGGAAGTGAAGGGAGAAGCAGAAGGAGAGAAGGAAGGAGGAGATGGAAGAGGAAGGAGGTGTGAATGAGAGTGAGGAGGAGACGAGCTCAGAGAGAAACGAGAGATGTCTCCTTCCGTCTGTCCGGTGGCTAACCTGATTAGCTTCACAGCGCTGCAGGACCAGATCCGGCTGTTCTGCTCTGGAAACACACACACACACACACACACACACACACACACACACACTGTGCGATGCTGCTGTGTGTGTGTTGGTCAGTGTTTCTCAGCCTCTGTAGACTCCTCGTCGTCCAGATGTTTGTGGAAACACTCAGCTGATTAGAAAGAACAAATTAAATTTGAACTTTGATAAATGTAAAACACTCTGCTCTTCGGACGCTCCCATGTTCCTCTGACTCCAGCGTGTTCATGAGCTTTTCAGCTGAAAACCGCTGAAATATTTCTCCACCTGACTTGTTGTTAGAGTTAATATGCAGGTCGCTCCAACAGTTACAAGCTGACGTCTTGTGCAAACACAGGTGCTTTAATCAACAGTTTTATCTGTGATGGTTTTGTGTGTTTTTTCCAAGTTGTTCCAGCTTGACCCTGAGATTTGTAACACATCTAATCTGGTACTAATTTATCAGATTACTTTAAGATGTCGAGTCTGTGAACTAACAGTCCTCAAGTCCTGAATGGACAAAACAGATAAGGCACACACATGAACGTCTGTCAGAAACTGGAGGTGAACAACTGTTATTACAAATTATTGTGGAGTTTGTTCTTATTCTCAAATACACAATAATTAATATATAAAGAAACCTTCATGATAAAATCCTCCAGGATTTCATGACATTGTGGTCGCAAGATCTGTGCGGGTTTGTGATTTTGACCAATCATCATCATCGTTGTCGTCATCATTTCTGGTCAAACATTGATCAAACGTCAGTGAATCACGTCCTTGTTTCTTTTAGAAGACACAGGAAACGTGAGATTGAAAGTCTCACATTTACCTTCAACATCACTGTGAAGGACCAAGAGAAACAGTATCCAGACATGATGTGACACATCACACTGGTGTCAAATAAAAGGTGGCCATGGTTATAAATGGTTATAAAGCCTTTTTAATCAGACTGTTATAAAGATTTTTAAAAGGAAAAACTTGCTCCTGCAACTTTATTGGAATAAAAAAAACCCTTAAAACACTGTTTTTCAGAAAAGCTGCTGCAAAATCAGGCAAACTAGGCCTCAACAATGTCCCAATGTAGCCTGTGTGTGTTTACTGTTGTAAAACCCAGTTTAGTTGAATTTATTTATCCAAATACTTCTGCTTAAACATTCTATTCAGATGCGTAGAAACTTAGAAAGATCTGCAGCCTGATGGGCTTTTGTTTTAGTTTGAACAGTCTGAGTTTGGTGAGTTTACGTCCTCGTCATTTAAAACCTGATGCTCCACAAATGTTCGGTCTTCGGGAGGAACGAGCAGAAATCTGGCGTCTTCAGACTCTGGCATGATTCATCCTCAGAGTCTCTCCTCTGCTCTTCATGTTTTTCCAACCACAGTCTTCTGGTAGTTTTCTCCCTCTGCTGCTCACAGACGTCACATTCAACCTCTTCATCGCCTCCTCGTCTTCTTCCTCCTCCGGCTCCTCCTCTGTTCCCCATCACCACCTGACCTCCACATATGTAGGAGCACAGTCACCTTGCCCCGCTGCCACAGTCACGACCCTCGTCGTCTTCTTCCTCCTCCTCCCTCTGTCGTCTCAGTTTGCGTCGTTCTGTTATACAAACCTTCTCTTTTGTTCTCAGATGAAAGTTTAAACACACGGCGTTTCTCTCACCTCCACCTCCTCGGTAAAAATAGACAATGGAGAAAAGTGGCTGTTAATTATTCATCTCGGGTGCACTTTATGACTCTGAGCCTCTCAAAATCTTCACCACAGTCATCATCGTCATCATCATCGACACACCATCACTGTCAGTGTGTGTGGTTTGGTTTCCACATCTCAGGGACCAACTTACTGTGACTTTAAAGGTCCAGTAACAACTTCTGTGTTTCTAAAAAAAGCAACTGAGAAACCAATCAGTCGTTGGTGTTGACAGGGAGATAATGTGGCAGCGTTGAGTGAGAGTGAGGAAGTGGTTGTATGTGTAGATTATCTTCCATGTTCTGTAGCCACGTTTACTGTAGTCGTCCCCCAAAACCTGACCCCGGGTCACCTCACGAGTCTTTATCTAGTATTTAATAGACACATTAACTGGTGTAAGTGTTAGTGCCTGGGACCTGTTAAAAAAAAAGAAAAAAAGAATGAACTTGTTAACGTTTAAAACCTGAGAATCCTGCAGCATTTTCATTCCCTCCAGGATTTTATTAGTTTTCCTCTTTCTCTGGTGAACTCTGCCTGGAAACTGTTTCTCTTGGTCCTGGTCCTGGTCTTGATTTCTTCAATTTCCCCGAGGGAACCTCCCAAAAGGATCAATAAAGTCTATCTTAGCAGTGATGTTGAAGGTAAATATGAGATTTTTTTTAATCTCGCATGTTTCCTGCATCTTCTAAAATAAACAAGGAAATGATTCACTGACGTACGGATCATCGTTGATTGGTTGAATTTACATTAATAATTACGATCGCAACATCGTTAAATCCTGGAGGGTCTGAGTGTAGATCCAGTATTTGAAGATTTTAACCACTGAACTAAAAGAATGAAGGACGTCTGTTGGAGGAGCGTGTGTCTGCGTGTACGTACAGCACATTAATTAATTCTCTTAATATAGAGACGAATGTGGAGAGTCAGACACAGACGTGTGTTATTGAGTTGCTGCGGCAGCTTCTGTTTGTTTGTTAATCTATCAGGCCGCTGTTCATCTGTATGCAGATGAGGACGACTCATTACTGAGGCCATTAATAAACAACACACACACACAAAGAGACTGTGGCTCTGCTCAGTTTGGCTGACTAAGGGGAAATGATGAAGAAGAAGAGAGGATATGAACGTCGAGGGAGGAGAAACATCTTCCTTTGTCCTGTGGAAGAACAATAAGATGATGGAGGAACAGCAAATACTGTGACAGTTGTGATTTATCATCTGTTTTTTGGCAGAAATCTGAGATCTGACTGATTATTTTTATATTTTGGATTCTATGTTTTGTTATCGTGTATAAATTCTGCAAAAGACCAGTCAACTGGATGTTTTAAAGTAATTTAAAACTAGTTTTTAGCTGATTTTATGGAGGAAATGGTCCATTTGTTGGGGAACTATTTTCTGTAGCGGATGAACTTGATACATCAGACTCTCGATCTAGACATTGATTGTTTTGTTTTTTTCGTGGGAGTTATTGATCAGTCTCGTTTTTAAACACGCTTTCAGACACACCCACTCTGTTTGTTTTATATGCTTAAAAAAGTTTTAGACTTATTATGTGAAAGACCAGTTTCTCACTGAGTGAAGATCTGGTTTTATAAATTATTACAACAAATTTAAAAGAAGATAAAACATCCTGATGTTCAGCATCTGGCTACAGCACCAAACCCAACAGGAGGAAACAATGCATTTGTTTTCCTGCGAACCAGAACGTAGAAAACTGTACCAGTCAATGTTTAAACAGGTGGAGACGTGATGAGTGACGGGTGAGATTGACCTTGATACGTCGTTTCTTCTTCCTGATTAATGCTGCACAAACTCTGGATTTAATCATTTGTTTTCATTTTTGTACAGTGGTAGGAAGTGGAGGCGTGTCGGCCATCTTTATATAGACAGTGTGTGTCAATTCAGATACTTCCGTTAGTACACTTCACACAGTTCAAGCTGCATAATACACACAGTTTACTATACTGTGTGTAGTATGTACTGACTTCTGTAGTGTGTGAATTTCAACGGGGTAGTGTTGTTCTCAAATCGTTGTTCACTTACTTCTTCTTCTTCACCTTTTTAACGGTGAATCGTCACTGATCAGAACGTTAATCATCGTGATCGTCTCCCACCAACATATCTGCCGTCTTGTTTTCAATTCTAATCAATTATCATTACAGTAATAATTCAGTAATAATTACTAGTGCTGATGGTTGCTTTTGTGGCTCCATGTTTTATGTGAGGTGGAGATTATGCCGTCGTCCCTTCCCTTCTCTTCTGCTACGTAGCCAAGATGGCGTCATTGAGGGTGAGAAGTGTCCATCACTTACCAGACTGGTCATTGTGAACACACTTACACACTCAACATAGAAAGTGTAAATGTGGATGTGTGTGAATTGAGACACACAGAAACTTTTCATATAAAACACATTTTCATGATGAAATATTAGTGTCCGTGTAAAAATACTGGTATATTATACATGGTTACGGTTATTAAATTACGTTCATTTTCCAGCTGTTGTCCCAGTTTATCAGTAATTGTCTCAAACACGCCTCCTGTTGGTCACAGCTCCGTGTCTGTGCCGCTTACTTCTTCATCTTTTTTACGACACCAGAGGAGAAGATGGAGAAGATGGTCTCCTCGTGACTCCGTCAGCTCCGTCTTTATGAAAAGTGAAGTCAGACAGATTCTGCGTTCGATAGACTAATGTGAATCCTCTGTTCTTCTCCTTCAGTCCTCCAGCAGCACAGAACAAAAGACGCGCAGACCTCGGCGGTGATTATAGCTCTGAGATTATATGGTAATTGAAACTGAGGTAATGTGAGCCGGTGGTGATAGTAATTGAAAAGGAATTAAGAGTAGATTAAAATAAGGCCTCATTTGATCATTTGTCAGAGTTGATTCATGTGCTCGGCTGCTGTGAATTAACAGCCTCAGAATAAATCTCTGGGCTGATTAACATGCTAAGTCACAAGTTCATGGGATCGCTCACAAACTCTTGTACTTGCACAGCTGCTATTTTTCCCCATTTCCTCTTAATCCAACAGCTTGGAAATCTTTCACTTTTAGCACCTGGAACTACATGTAGATGTGAAGCATTAAGAGCCAACAGGCTTTTGTTCCTGGACGAGATGAACTGCACGAACAACTGAGAAAGTGTTGGACCCGTGTTAATTTCAATGTCCTGTGATTCTGGACTGATTCTGTTTTGAAGATAATAATTAAAAACCTGAGTCTGTGCCAGCTCTGGAGCATTTTCCCTCTCAGGTCAGATTTATCACTGATGGTTCACGTTAAAAGAAAGATTTTAATTTTGATGTGCTCAACATGGAGGTTTATGATACTAGACCCTGAGGCAAGTGCCTGGCTTACATCATTTCTGAGCACAGAAACAACGCTTTGACAAATAAAAAATGAAATTAAAATAAGATAACATGATTAGCTAGATTAGCTAAGGGTAATTAGTTTCTAGTAAAACCTCCCTGGTCTGATTTTCAAAGCAGCAGCAGCGTTTGTGTCTGTGTTGACGTGAAGCTGCTGCGATTAATTAATGAATGAATGAAAATCTGACTCCGTCATTGATTTATAGGGAAAATAATCATTGGTTGCAGGAAAAATTACAAATATATATGTAAAATATGTAACTGTTAAAGATGCAATATGCAAGTTTGTGTTATTGCTACATAGTTAGTGTCAACTTCCATTACACAGTTTGTTAAAGATAATGTTGCATTGTTTTTTGTCTGAAAAGATGCAGCGGTAGAAACTTGCGGTGAGTCTCAATTCAGATACTTATGTTAGTTCACTTCCATGTAATATACTACGTACACTAGACAGAACATTATTCATCATGATCGTCTCCCACCAACATATCTACCAGCTTGTTTTCAATTCTAATCAATAATCAACGTCTTACTAGTGCTGATGTTTGCTTGTGTGGCTCCATGTTTCATGTGAGGTGGAGATTATGCCGCCGCCGTCGTCCCTCCTCTTCTGCTACGTAGCCAAGATGGCGTCATTGAGGGTGAGAAGTGTCCATCGTTCAACACTCAACTGTTTGACCGTGATGAGTGAAACCATCCTGGTGTTAACAGTCACTGTGTTTCACCAGACTGGTCAATGTGAACGCACTTTTACACTCAAAAGAGTAATTATAAGTATGGAGGTATGTGAATTAAGACACATGGTTACATTTGAGGTTTTAGTTTGAAATGGCAGCAGACATCAAATAAAACCCTGCTCTTTTAACCATGTAAAGGGAATATATGCTTTATATTCAAGCCTCATTGTGCTACAGAATTAGACGTGACACCTCTGAGCACCTGCTGCTGCTGTAAGTGGACTCTCAGACGTCAACGTCAGTTGTGTGTCCCAGGTCGGAAACTGGGTCTCACATAACAAAAAGCTCCGCTGAGGAGCCAACAACTTCCATCACCTTAAAGACAGTGTTTTTGTCTCTTGTGTTCTCTTTAGTTGCTTTAAATGTCACGTGTGATGATGCGTGTCGGGGAATCGGAGGCTGCAGCAGCGACTTTTACTCCGGTTTAATGACGCAGCTCTCTGTGGAGAGCTCGGCTGTTTCCAGACCCACGTGGATGTGGATGCTTCCAGTCAGTGCGTGTGTGTGTGTGTAGTTGTACTGGCTGTCTGCCTGGTTGCAGCGTGGAGGCTAATCCAGTGTGACGAGCCCAGGGAAACTCCTCCTCTGAGAAGCCTCTTTAACAGACAGATATGGGTCAGTGCTGCCACATGGACTCACTGCAGGAGCTGTGGAGGAAGTCGTGTGTGTATCAGCAGCGTAGAAGTGGCTCTTTTTTTTCTCTTTAAACACAAACAGTGGGATCCCCTGCAGTGTTTCACCTCATTAACTGGCACGAACGGCACAAAAACAAGTTTTCTGTTGATTTAAAGATCAACTTAGCATCTTATTTTATCTCCAAAACATTGCGTGTATTTAAACCTGCATGCATCACAGCAGCACAATCAACCAAAACAAGTCACTGACTTGGCTCTGGTCTGTTTGAAAAAGCTTTTCCATCTCTGGTCTGAAACGGCGGTGAAATTTTTCAGTCTTGTGAGAAAATCGATATGTTTTATGTTTGTGTTTTTCATGATCTTAATGACCCAAACTCTGCTTCAATGATTCCTCACAGAGCAGAAATGTAGTGTACATGATACACAGACCTATGTTGTTTGATATAGGATGATATAGTTTTTGACAGAGCTGTGAACTTAATTTGATGTGAATTTGTTTTGTAAATACCAGTTTTGCAGTAGAAAGCATCTGCTGTGTTCACTTCTATCCATTTTGACACTCATCCAGGGTTGGGATGCAGCAACAGCAGTTCAACAAGGTTGTCCAGGTGTCAGTCAGTCCAGATAGTGTTGTATAAAGTCTGTGAAAGTCTCACAAGAGTAGAAATACAGATACTAGAGTAGAAGTACAGACACTAGAGTAGAAGTACAGACACTAGAGTAGAAGTACAGACACTCGACCATAAAATAACTTTGGTAGAAGTTCAAGTCGTCACTAGAATGATTCTCCAGTAAAAGTCTTAAAGTATCTAGTATTTACTGTACTTCAGTATGACAGTAATCTATAATTAAATGTACTTAAGTGTAGAAAGTAAAAGTACAAGTACATGTTAATAAAACAGAAGAATATTATGAAGTTTATCCAGCACTTTAAAACATGGAGCTACAACAATCTTCATAGACAATGTCTTGAGTCTGAACTAAAGAACTAAACTTGTTCTTTTTTCACTAAATTTCTCTTTGATATTGATATTTTGTTGAAGTTTCTCCATCATCCACCTTTAAGATGGAGCCTCCATCAACCCTCAAACATGGTGTTGATGGTCTAAACAGTCACAGGTCGACTTAGAGTGAACCGGAGCTGGAGAAAACACCACATTTACTTTACTCTGATTGTTGGAACGACACTGAACATTGAACATGTATCAGAGTAAAAGTGTCATTAAGTTAAAATGTAGTGAAATGAAAGTGAAAGTTGACAGAATTAGATAAAAAAAAAAAAAAACTCAAGTAAAGTACAGATACTCCCAGAACACAAGTACAGTAGTGAAGTATTAGTACTGTGTATGTTCCAGCTCCTCCTGATGAAACCTCAGGAGTTAATCTCTATAAAAACTGTGTCGTACCAGTTGGATGTCGCCTGAAACAGCAGGACAACAACAGGATCATTCTCCTGCTGCAGAATGAACCTGTGACCAACCATCTTGTCTTACTGTTGCTGCCTCTTTCTTACCATTTTGTCATTGTGGCAGCGGTAAACAGAGACACTTCCTACAGTGTAGTATTCTCTTGATGAGGCGTCAGATGGTTCGTTGACTTTGCAGCAACTTTCTTGAAATTGAAATTCAAGTTCAAAGGTGGAAGTGCTGCAGCAATCATGTGTACATTTCTACACTTAACTATGTGCATCTGTTGCTGCTCCCATTATCACACTGAACATATTTCACTGTCCACGCATGCTGTTGAATTATGTATAATGTTCCTCCTCAGAGTGAAAAACGACATATATGTTAAATAAGCAGAAAATGCGACGGGAGTTCTCTTGTTAGCATTTTTGTTGTTGTCAGTAAGTTGTGGATCCACCTGCCTGTCTGTGCAGAGCAGTGATAAAAAGGTTTACTGCATCGCAGCTTCAGTGTCATCGAGGTCTCTGCTCATTCATTAATCTGTTTAGCGTTTGTGTGTGTGTGTGCGTGTGTGTGTGAGATAAAAGGTAGCTGTGGCGCCCAAGACCTCATTACTGAAAGTTCAGGCCTCCTTCAGTGCTGATAACAGCTGCAGATGTGTGTAATCCTGTAGAGAGCAGGGAGGACAGAGATGTTGATGTTGATGGACGATTTGTCCAGAGTCAAAGTTCAGTGCGTTTTTGTCAGAGTGAAAAAAAAATGTTAGGTGTGAAGGAGGCGCCTCTGATCTAACAGCTTAAATGTGTTTTGTCAAAGTGTTTTTTTTTTCTTTCTTTTTTATCTGAACAAAAAAAAAAAAAAAAAAAGGGAAAAAAAGAAAAGAAAAATCTTGTTTCCTAAAGGGAGTGTTGCATTTTTTATTTCGTTTCTCATGTTCTGAGCGTGTGAGGTGGAAGGAAGACGACTCCGAGCTAAAAAGGAAAAAACCCACCGCGGTGTGTTGTGTTGTAGCTGCTGCCAGGGAGGCCTGCAGGTGCTGCACACTGAGCAGCAGCCAGTGAGTTGTGTTTGATTCGCTCGCCTGCCGTCTATGTGCCTGGCATGTTTCTTGTTTCCTCTGATGTTTGGGTTAAAGCGGCGGAGCATCTGTCATGGCTGCTCCCGTGGATGCTGACACTGACAAAGCAGTAAATAAAGAGATTAAAAAAATATGGCAGGGTAAACACAGTTTCATTCACAAGGAGGTGGCTAATCTGCCTTAAAGTGGATTTACACTGCACTCACACACACAGCAGTCAAATTTACAGACGGAGTGGATCTTCTGTATGAGGAAACAGACGATTATTGATTCAATCTTTCTCCTGTCAAACTATTCTTCCTGGTGTTTCTATGTCCAGTCATGTTGATGGAAACAAAAGTCTTTTCGGTCTCAGGTTGTATTTTATCCTATCGTCAATTACATTTGAGGATCTACCATATTCCTGTTACACTCATTCAACATTTCTTCGTTTCGACTTCATTCGCTGTGTCAGTACAAATATTTACTGAATCTTATGAGGTTTTCTGGAATCTGAAGAGGTTTAGGATTGGTAAGGATGTTTTTTTTCCAGCTTTTGTGGGTTTAATTGATCATTGAATAGGTTCTACAGATGGTTGTGTGAGTCTTCCTTAGTTTGTTGGTTGTCAAGATGGTTTAGTTAGACATTGAAAATGTTCTGTGGGTTTAGAGCACTAAAGAAAGCCACAGAAGAAATCTGAAGATCTCTGTTCTTTGGATTTAAAGGGTTTAATTGACCATTGAATTTGTTCTATAGATGGTTGTAAGAGTTCATAAGGAGTTTATGGAGGTTTCTTTTTAGAGATCTTTTACAGGTTTCATTGAGGATCTAATGATCACACGATCACAATGTTCTATATAACTTCGGAAGTTACAGTGGTCTATCATAAGGGTTTTAAAGATCAGGTTCTCATTGATTTTCTAGTGGGTTTTGGTGAATTCTTTAGTTTGTTGGTTGTCAAGAAGGTTTAAGAAGTGATTGAGGAGGTTCTATGGATTTAGAAAACCTAAGAAACCCACAGGAGAACAAGGGTTGATTGATCATTGTATAGGTTCTATAGATGGTTGGTCTGTAGTCCATTAAGAAGTAATGTTTCTAGTTTTTAGGCGGCAGACTTTAGAGGTCTTCCATTGGTTTCAGTGAAGACCTAAAGATCACTGAGAACTTTGGAAGTTGCGGTTCTTTATGATAAAGGTTTAGAGATTTATTCATCTGGTCAGTTCTTTAGTTTGTTGGTCGTCAAGAAGGTTTAAGTAGTCACTGAAGAGGTTCTGTGGATGGTTTCAGTGGTTTCTAGTGGTCCTTCAGGAAGTTATGAAGGAGGTTTTAGTGGTCGGTGATGAGGTTCTGGAGATCTCTGTCCCTCGTGGTTATTCAGAAGAGGTCCTAATTTTGAATCTTTAGGTGTCAGTAATAAGGTTTTAAAGGTTCTTTAGGAGGTCCAGGGGGATGTTTGGTTGGTAGTCCAGGTCCTCTGGGAGTTTCCAGGGGTCTGGTTCAGGTCCTGTTGAGTCCGAACTTCCAAATTTAATTGAGAAGATATTACAAATAACTTTGGAAGTTTTAGTTGTTGATAACAAGGATCAAATGGGCGTTAACTGGTGGTAGTGATCAATGGGGAGGTTTAATGGGAGTTTCTCTGAGTGTTTTGAAGGGTTTAGTGGTTCTTTATGAGGTCCTAGTAGTCCCTAAGGAGGTTTATAGTTGGTCTTTAGGGCATTTTACAGTTCCCCAAGGTGGTTACCACCAGTAAAACATCTTTGAGAAGAACAATGTTCTTCTTCTCTCCTGTCAATCTCAATAAACTTGAAGAATTTATGACAGGTTCTCACATCACTGACACACTTTCTTCTTGTCAATTAAGTTAGTCCAGTGTCTCCTCTGTGTTTCTATGTCCTCTTTAATGTTATTTCTCTGATATTTTTTGGACTTTCTTGGAAGTTAGATATTTTACCTCAGTCTTTGCTCCTGAATGATACATTTGATCTGATGATTAAAGCTCTTTTCAGTGTTTCACTAAGATTTCTCTGTGGATCAATGTTGAGTTAAACAGCTGAGATTTAAAAAGCTGTCTGTCTTATTTCACTGTATAATCCAGTATCTAGACCTATAGAAAAAAAATCAGCTGCTGTAATACTACACTAATCTGTCTTGATTACTCATTAGTGTGATGTAAAGGCAAATAATAAATTCGATTTTGTAAAGCTCTTCCTGTCTCTTCTCTTTTTTTTTCTCCTCCTCTGATCAGGATGACAGTTCACTGAGCAGCGAGGAGGAGGCAGAGATGAGCGAGCCCACATGGCTAGCAGCTGATCTGGGAGCAGCGTCTGACCTGAGCCCGCCAAGCCGAGGAGACAGGATGCGCCACAGTCCCCAGAACGCGCACGGCAAAGATGACGACGGTAAGAGAGATGATGATGATGGTGGTGATGGAGATGAAGCTGATGTCTTGTCTGCTGTTGATCTCATGTCGCTGCTGGTGACGGCGGTGATGTTTGTCTTGGGGCTTGTTTTGTTTTAAATTTAGACAACGAAACATGAAGGTCACAGCTCATTTGCTCATTTCGGATTCTGGTTTCACAGTTAAAAGTTACTTCCTTTATAATAATATAAATTAGTTATTTACCAATTCCTCCAGGGAGTAACTTTCCGCCTCAGTTTGCTTATTAATGCACATTTTACCAGATAATTTTAGTGTTGCTAAACCTCCGAGTCACAGTTGACGTGTTCTGATTAGAGTCTGATCAGACGAGTTCTTGGGTTTAAGGTCGTGTCTTGACTGTTTGAATGGATCCAAACACTGAGGTTTGTAGCAATTATGTCTTTTTAAAGTGTTTCTGGATAATTAGAGTTAGTAGGCGACATCCAACCAGTATGTTTCTGTCCTTGACTGTGACAAAGGAGTAAATAATGTCTTTAGTTTACAGAAGAGACAAAGTGTCGTCACTCACGCTGAGGTGACAGGGTTTAGTTGACAACGGCTGCGTTCGTTTGCTGTAGTCTGTTCCAGTATGTTGACACGTTCCTTCCAATACTAATTCACTGAAAGTCTTTCACATCACCTGCTTGTAACAGTGTGTGTGAAAAGCAGTATTTTTCTGTTGCTCTGTCATAGTTTCAGTTGGTTGGTTCTTGAAATGTCACTACTTTATGAGGAGACTCTGGAGGGTTTTTAAGTGAAATCAGTTGATCAGATTCTGTTTTTTTTTCAGTGGAAACCAGACTGGTTTATCATTGGTAAAACTGTAAGAATAATAATAACACAGAAAGATGTAGGGGAAGAAAGTGGTCACATTATAGGAGCTCTCTGACCGGAGGCGGTCGTAGACGACTGCTGTTTATATCGAGACGTCACTGTCTTTCCTCTTCCCTCTGCCACTCTGTCCTTTCTGTTTCTCCTGCTTCCTCCATTTTCATGCTTTTACCTGCATCGCTTTTTAGCCTTTTGCCTGCCTCTCTCTTTCTGTCTCCCACTTTGCTAAAAGGCATTTTGACAAGCGTTCACTTTGGAGACAGCCATATTGTTTCATAATGCTGTGAGGATACAGCTATTACCTGCTAATGTAACAAGTGGGCTCTGTATATATTTGTGTGTGTGTGTGTGTGTGTGTGTGTGTGTGTGAGAGAGAGAGAGAGAGAGAGAGAAGGAGATCCATCCCATGCATATATAAATGACACTGAGTCTGTGTGTGTGTGTTTCTCTGCTTTCAAGTGTTACTGAGCAAAGATAATAGGAAAGTAGTGTAGTGAAAATATCCCAGGTGTGTGTGTGTGTGTGTGTGTGTGTGTGCGCGAGCAAGCTGATGTGATGCGAGCTGACGGTTCAGTGTCAGGCAGGAGTAAGTGCTCCAACCAATCTCCATCAAGATCTTTCTCTCTGTGCTGACCCGTCTTCTTCTTCTTCTTCTTCTCTCCTCCTGGTTGAGAGACGATGAAACTAAAAGGGGAGGGATGAAAGGATGAGGAAAGAGGAAGAGGCAGAAGAGGGAGGGAGATCCCATCTTGGTTTGAGATTCAGTCTCTGGAGATCTTTCCTTTTTTTATTTTATCCCAGTCGATTAGATGAGTTTTACAACCTGTGTATCATTTTAGTCCATTCATGTAATATCTTTTTTATTTTATGGTGAGTTTTAGCAGAAATTAGTGCAGGATTCACTGTATTTGACGGTATTTTCTCTCCATACATGACAATGTTAATCATATTTTCTACTGATTTAGTGAAGAATTAGTACAGTAGATTGGCTAAGAATAGCTTATTCCACTGTCATGAGTATTCTTCATTATATAATCACATCTTTGGACACATACATGGATCGTGATGGCGTTGGTTATCTCGATCCACTGCTTGATTTATTTTGTCTTGTCTACGTGTCTAAGTAACATCTGACTAAGTTTAGTTTTAAAACCACAGACAACAGAAACTTAAAGTCTTGTGTGTGTCGCATTTCATGTTCGACTTCAACGAAACTTAAAGTCTGTTAGACTTCAGCTTTACAGCTTCAGTTTGTGAACTTTCTCTGTCTGTTTTCACCTCAACACCTCCACTAATCAGACCCCCGAGGTTTTATGGTGTGATCGTAACAATTAACGCAAATTCAACCAATCCCTGCAAATGCTGTTCAATCTTTCAATTTTTAACAAATCACCATTGTTTCCCAGTGAGACGTTGATCAGCTCCGTCCAGCTCTAGTAAAGATGTTCTGATACTCGACCTTGTGTGTCAGCTGTGAGGAACCACAGGTGTGCTGGGACTTTTCATGAGAGCAGAATGAAAGACAGGAGACTAGAAATGAGGGTGTGTAAAAAGACGACATCATGGGAAGGTAGAGAGAAGTGTGTGTGTGTGTGTGAGAGACTACAGTAGGTGGCAGAGTGTATAAGGCCTCGTCATTAAAAGGTCACTCTGTTCGCTGCTCCCTCATATAGAAGTCAGAGGAGGGTTGTAGGCGTCCAAATGCCACAACACTCAGAGGAGCTGAGCGGCACAGCTGAAGTGCCTCGGCTGCACAATTAGATTCCAATCAGAGGAAACAGACAAGCGGCAGAAACCTCCTCTCATCCCTCTAATGTACGACAGGGTTGCTGTGTATGAAACACTGGAGGAGGTGGAGCTCAGATGCATCAATCTCCAGGAAAAACGTGAAATGTTGAGGCTGTTAAACATTTCAAGTTTAAATTAAAGTGAGCCTCCTGTGATGTTCACTTCAGATCAAGAGGTTTTACTTTTTTTTTTTTTTTTTATTACTTTGCAGTAATAAAAGCAATGAATCTTAAACTTAAAACACCCATGAGAGTTTGCTGATCTGACTCCCAGGAGGATGCCGGTCCACAGTCTCCTCATGGTTGAACTACAGCGGACCCGGGAGACCCGCAGAGGTTTGAGGCATTAATAGTTCATGGAGCCATTCTCTGGAGTAAGACCCTTCAAGGCCTCATAGATGAGGAGGCACAGGATTGAATCCTGTATTTAAAATTCAGTGTAGGGACATGAGAACTGAGGCGATGTGAGGTCTTAGTGAATTATCTCACTGCAGAGTTTAGACTGTGACCAGGAAACAAGCAGGAGCTGCAGTAACATGAAATTTAAAGGTTTTCTATTTACACTTAGTGTTTTAATGAATCTGCTAGATCCTGCTAGTGTGGAGGATTTAGTTCTATTTCATTTGGTGCTTTGCAGATTTGCAGTACAGCTCTTTAAAGCAAGAGCTGATTTTTTTTCTTTTACTTTTACTGCTGTGCTGAACAGCCACTAAACTCTCAGCGCTGTGGGGAGCTCACAGCAGAAAGCCTGTGGTTGATCTGACTCCCAGAGTTAATATCAGGTGGGTGTTTTCCCAACGAACAAGCTGCCGGAGCATTTAACTGGAGTAGGCAGCTCATTTCTACACAGCAGATGGTCCATGCACATACTCACTTGTCCAGCTCAGAGCAGCCAGTAAATCACTTTTAAGAGCTTCTGACCACCACCTTGATTTTCTCCTTTTCTGCTCCACTCAACTTAACAGTGACAGCTGAAGTGCAAAGCTTTTATTGTGTGATGGCTTCGACAGGCGCGGTTTGAAACCTGCGGCTGGCGGTCCGACTGATGAGTTCAGGAAAAAAGTACAGCTCGAAGTCGATTGTTGGCTTTTTCCTGAAACTGGAACAATTTAGATTAATATGATTAAAAAATCAGGTTATAGAAACACTGTTGTGTACAGAGACACGGTAAACATAGAGAAATAATATATGATATAAGAATACTTTACTACTGCACTTCAGTATGTTTTGGATGATAGAGAAACTTAAAAAAAATATCAATATCAAAGAGAAATTTAGTGAAAAAAGAACAAGTTTAGTTCTTTAGTTCAGACCCAAGACATTGTCTATGAAGATTGTTGTAGCTCCATGTTTTAAAGTGCTGGATAAACTTCATAATATTCTTCTGTTTTATTAACATGTACTTGTACTTTTACTTTCATTACTTAAGTACATTTAATTATAAATTACTGTCATACTGAAGTACAGTAAATACTAGATACTTTAAGACTTTTACTGGAGAATTATTCTAGTCTAAGTCATGTTTTGGTCGAGTATCTGTACTTCTACTGTAGTATTTAAATCCTTAATCTGAATCGTAATCTAAGTGTTTTCATCAGAAACTTTCCTAGGAGGCTCCCCAGGTTACTACATCTCCATGGCTGTTGTTGTTCCTCTCATCAGCTCTGGTGAATCATTGTTTGTAGGGCAGAAATATCACCACAGACACTAAATGTAAAACTCTAGTTTGTTGTAAAATGTAGATAGATTCATTTGTAGCTGAATTGATGTTTGTTTGGTGACGGTTTTCCCTGTGAAGATATGTGGTTTCAAAATGAAGTGCTGGTGGCAAATGGTTGCACTGCAGCAAGGCTAACCTTGACTTGAGCTGTCACTGTAAATTCGCTCATCTAATACCACAGGATCCAACCTTGGTGAGTCAGGCCTCCAGACCTGCTTACACTTGCAATGGACTCTTTTCATGACACTCATATTCTGCAGCTTTATGAAAGTATCTGTGTGGGCATGTGTGATAAAGTGTGAGAGTGTGCTCTGTATGCCTCTCCACATCACTCTGCCTCCAAGGGTCCACGCTCTGTAGAAGTGGCCCCTCCACTACCTCTCAATCCCCTCTCAACCCCCAACCCCTGAAGCTCCCAAGAGAAATCCACACCAGATCCTGTCTCAGCCGCTGACCTATACCCACCTACCCACAGAGGCTGCTGTGCTGGGCCTTTCCCCCGGAGCCTCTTGTTCTGTGGAACAGAGTTAGTGATGGAGAGGGCTTGTCAGAAGATGGAGATGACATTATAGGTCCTCTCCACAGGGGATCAACTGCAGAGTGGGAAGAGGATGGAGAGAGGAAGGGTAATGGAGAAAGAACGAGAGAGGAGGATGAAGATGACGTCGTGCAGGGGAGGAGAGCAGTGCATGGAAACAAGAAGAACAAAATGGCGGGAGATAGATAGACCGATATATTGATCTGCTGACACACTGAGCTTGACATCGTCTGCGACTGCTGATGTCACAGATGTTCCAGTTAAACTCATTTCCTTCATTCTTTTCTTTCTAATGAACAAGTGAAAAGAGGAGAGTGGAGATGATGGGTCAAATGGATAAGTGGACCCCAACCCTCCAGCTCCATCCATCCCTCATTTAAAGGTTCACTATGCAAGACTTTTAAATGACTGTCTCATGTTGTTAGTGAATATGATGGTTAAATGATCCTCACGGTGAATGAAGGGTCTCTGCTGCCTCCACCGTCTCTTGGTGAAACAACACTTAGAGATCAGAGTCTACGACCTGAAGATGTTGATTCATAAAGGACGAGTTCAGAGGACGATTTACAACAGTCTGGAGGTAGTTTTCTCCTGTTTGGTATGTGAGTTCAAGGAGTTGTAGCGTTTAGCTTATTAAATGTTTGAATGAATCAAACGTTTTGGTACGTATCGTGTATCTTGAACTCGGCCTTACTCTGAGACTGTAGGAGAAGCTTTCGTAGAGAAAGAAAGACCAGACATATAGTGAATCTTTAACAGACCATCTCTCAGCTCCTCTCTCCAGATTCTGAGTACAAATCACATCCAGGTCTCTGAAGATGAAGTTTATTGTAGGTAATCTTTGAGTAAATGTTTCATTCTTTCATCTGCTCTGCTGTTTAATATTCCTTCTCTCAGCTTCACATTTCTGTCTTGGGATGAGTCAGTTTGTCTTCAGTTTGTGTAAATTGTGTCTTTTATATGATAAGCTGTATCATCATAGGAGAAAAACTGAATAAAATTAGGCATCTGGTGGTATTATCTGGAATACTGAGATGTACACAGCTAATCCCAAACAAGATGTTAAACAGGGCGGCAAGATATAAACAGTGTGTGTGGATGAATGAATTTACAAGGTTCACAAGAAGAGATGATGTCACATGCTGCTGTATCTCATCTACGCTCTACAGTCTACAATCTACAATCAGAGCAAAGGAAAATGACCAGTTGAAGATTTTTATATGTCAAAAAAAAAAACAAGAACACGGCTCGGCTGCTTTCCAGTTCGAAAAAACAATCTGCATCTTTGATCTGTGATTGTTTAACAACCTGTAGTGTAGATGAAATGTTGACGTCAACGTTGTCTCTGTTGTTGTTGTTGTTGTTGTTTTGGCCGCTCAGACTTGCCAGTAAGTCAGAGTTAAAAGCAGGGTCTTATTGTAGAGCTGACATGAGTAGTGACATGACATGTACGTGACGTGACATGTACAAAGGAGAACAATGAAACTGTCAGTTTGTGTATTCTTACTCAGCAGTCCACATGTTAAACTGCTGAAGCTTAACCACATGTTTATTGTTGACATCATTATTATTAGAAAGTGAGACAGAGGAGGTGTGAGACGGGACTGATTATGATCTGCGGTGGAGGCCGTGATTGTCTTGTTGTGTCTTATTATTTGATTTTCCTCAAGGCTCAGTTCTGGAGCCTCTGATTTTGTTCATATTTATTCAAACCATCATTATTTACTGAAGCTGCTCTTTGTGTTTCAAAACAATTCTGACTCCTCCATATCGTAATATTACTGTACAGTGAGGAACATTCATCATTGTGGTACATTAACAGAATATTTGTTTTTTCCAGGAGGTTGACATCACACCGTCTCAATATTAACATGTTACATCTCACATGGGCCTCTTCTGTCTGTTAGACTGTGTAGTTGATTCCTAAGATCAAAATAAAAATGTTACTGGAATATAAACATGAATTGAGAGAAAAGCCAGTCAGTCAGACAGGAAACCAGCAGGTGAACAGTCAGTGAAGACACGAGGAGAGACTTCACCTCTCTGCCTCCCCCCTCCTCTCCCCTCAGGAACAAAGCCTCTGTCACACACACACACACACACATACACACTGCTCTGTACGTAAACACACACACACACACACACACACATACACACTGCTCTGTATGTAAACACACACACATACACACTGCTCTGTACATAAACACACACACACACACACATACACACTGCTCTGTACGTAAACACACACACACACACACACACACTAGAAAGCTGCATATCTAAAAATCCCTGTCACACTCACACATGCATACATGTAAAAGCATGTATATGTACGTATTCATACTAAACACACACACACACACACACACACACACACACACACACACATCATGCTGTAGGCCAGTGGCCCACATGGTCTAATGTGTTAAAGCGGTGCAGCGAAGGAAAGTAGGGCAGTGGGAAACAAACGACAGGATGACTTTGATCCCCTTCCTCCTGCCTTCCTCATCCTCCCCCCTGCTACCCAGAGCTGAGTGGGGGGGGGGGGCAGTGAGGAGGGAGAGGGTCTGCAGGATGGATGGAGTGATGGAGGTCAGGCATTCAGCTGAATTGGAAAGAGAGGAAAGGAGGGAGCGTTGGATTAAATCATCCTCTGTCACCAGTAAACTGGATGTTGCTGGATGGATTGAACCAGGCCCATTTCAGGCAGATGAAACCAGAGTGTGTTGTTGTTTCACTTATTTTTGATTTCCCTCTTGCAGTGATGGTAGTGACATGTCTGCCTTGTTTTCTCTTTTGTAGACAGTTCAGTATCTTTATGAAATATGTTCACAGCAGCAGCCTGGTCTTTGTTTACAAAGGTGTAGCAGTAAAAGATGTGGAGGTCGAGACGATGCACAGGTTCATATGTCACATTGTTTCTTCCTCCAGTCAACGTCCAACTATCACTGTTTTCTGTCTGATGCTACATTTCAGCCACAGTTGTTGAGAAACGTTGAGAAAGTGTAGAAGTTAATAACAATAAACAATATCCAAGGTTTAGAGGAACAGTAGAGTTTAGAGCACAAGATATTTGAGCTTCTGTCGCTTTTATCAGAAACACTTTATTAGATGAAGAGATAAACACATATAATATACACAGACCACCAGTGTCAAACATCTAACTCTGTTTATGTTGTTTTACATCTACTATGTTCAGTTGTTTCCTCACTCTTCGTCTTTGTTTTTTAGTCACTGATAAGTTGTTTGATTAACTTTTCCTTCTAATAATAAAGTTAAGACAGAAATCCAGAGGCTGGTTTCTCATAGACCTGCTCAGTTTTTTATTAAACCATAGATACATCCAGATTTTTATAAAATATGTGTCCCACTAGAGTAGAAGTACAGACACTAGAGTAGAAGTACAGACACTAGAGTAGAAGTACAGACACTCAACCAGTAATTAACTTTGGTAGAAGTTCAAGTCGTCACTAGAATGATTCTCCAGTAAAAGTCTTAAAGTATCTAGTATTTAATGTACTTCAGTATGACAGTAATCTATAATTAAATGTACTGAAGTAATGAAAGTAAAAGTACAAGTACATGTTAATAAAACAGAAGAATATTATGAAGTTTATCCAGCACTTTAAAACATGGAGCTACAACAATCTTCATAGACAATGTCTTGAGTCTGAACTAAAGAACTAAACTTGTTGTTTTTTCACTAAATTTCTCTTTGATATTGATATTTTGTTAAAGTTTTTCCATCATCCACCTTTAAGATGGAGCCTCCATCAACCCTCAAACATGGTGTTGATGGTCTAAACAGTCACAGGTCGACTTAGAGTGAACCGGAGCTGGAGAAAACACCACATTTACTTTACTCTGATTGTTGGAACGACACTGAACATTGAACATGTATCAGAGTAAAAGTGTCATTAAATTAAGAAATGTGGTGAAGTGAAAACTCAAGTATAGATGCTCCTTTAAACAAGGACAAGGTTTAAACAAGGTTTAGTACTGTGTTAGTGAACACAGAAGAAAAGAAAGAAGGAGAATAATTCATATGATAAAATCTCGCACCATTTAAATGTAATGATTGTTCCCGTCATTCAGTGTGAAGATGAACAGACTCTGACAGGTTCAAGCAGCTTTACAGATTCAGACTAAACAGTAAGAGTTAGCTCACAGCTAAATGCATTATGGGATATGCATTAAACAGAAAGAAACATACGAACCGCTGAGAGACACTTTGGATAAAAGCGTCTGCAGTAATTTCCTGCACCCAGTGAACTTTAAATGACAACATAGTGTCTCATGTGTATTTCTCATGTAAATGACTTATTTTTCTAGCAGGCACACACACACACACACACACACACACACACACACACACACACACACACACACACACACACACACACACACGGTGTGTTTAGGTTGTTGTGGTGTCAGCCTGCTGGAGGACCAGTGGCCAACTTAATGGAAACAACATTAAAAAGGCATTAACATGTGACATTTCCCTCAGAGGGACTCGTTGGTTTTGTGTTTTTTCT
>CM028909.1:2120312-2572812 GCA_016801845.1 Polydactylus sextarius | reverse complement strand
AGGGAAGGAGGCTGTGTGAACTGATCTTTTAGTTGAAAACTGGCAGTGACTCAGTCTGTCTTTTCTCTGTAGCATCTCAGCTCAGTATCTAAATGGCTGCTACTAACTGTTATTTTTAGAAAGAGTTTTTATTTGTACATTATTTTGCTATTGATACATAGACAGTGTTAGCATTAACAGCCCTTATACATAAACATAACTGCTCCAAAAAAGACTAAAAGTCTTTACCTTGTTCACCTTTACTTTTTAATTAGTGTGGTTTAACGTAACTATGTCACAGTCAAACCAACCTTCACCTGCTTCATTCAAACATGTCAAATATCAGCCAAACTACAACCACAATCTTTGATATCTGGGAAGTTACCAGTTCAGAAGAAACATTACGAGTTGTCTCCAGCTTTACCATCACTGATAGGAAACATCCAGTCTTCCCCAAAGAGTTTCTACTATTGAGATTATCATGCTAACCAAGCACCAGGGCAGCTGCTGTTTAACCTTAACCTTGACCTGGACACACACACTCTCTCTTTCTCTCTCTCTCTCTCTCTGTCTCTCTCTCTCTCTCTCTCTCTGACACACACACACACACACACACACACGCATACACACAGAGGAGGAGGGTAGACAGTGTGTTTTATGAACCACAGTCCTTGGCCTTGTCTCACTAAGACAGATAGGAAGGAGGTACCAGCTCCCCATAGCCTTGGTTGTCAATGTGTCCGTTTATACACACACACACACACACACACACACACACACACTTGCACACTCTCACATAGGCCTCATTACAACATACATGAACAAATGAACAATAAAGATCAAGGACATGTCAAGTTTTTGAGCCTGGGTTGTATTTTCCCTTGTTTTTTGTTTTTGGGTGTAAATGATTGACTAGAACAATGAAGTATTTTATTAGTGTGTGAAAACATTTTGGATAGAATTCCTACAGAGACAGATCTTTTTGTTAAAAAGGTGATGAAGATCCTTCATTATTTAGTTTGTTCAGTGTCGTATAAAATATATGACAGTCCCACTAGAGTAGAAATACAGACACTAGAGTAGAAGTACAGACACTAGAGTAGAAGTACAGACACTAGAGTAGAAGTACAGATACTAGAGTAGAAGTACAGACACTAGAGTAGAAGTACAGACACTAGAGTAGAAGTACAGACACTAGAGTAGAAGTACAGACACTCGACCAAAAAATAACTTTGGTAGAAGTTCAAGTCAGCGACTAGAATGATTCTCCAGTAAAAGTCTTAAAGTATCTAGTATTTACTGTACTTAAGTATGACAATTAATCTATAATTAAATGTACTGAAGTAATGAAAGTAAAAGTACAAGTACATGTTAATAAAACAGAAGAATATTATGAAGTTTATCCAGCACTTTAAAACATGGAGCTACAACAATCTTCATAGACAATGTCTTGAGTCTGAACTAAAGAACTAAACTTGTTCTTTTTCACTAAATTTCTCTTTGATATTAATATTTTGTTGAAGTTTCTCCATCATCCACCTTTAAGATGGAGCCTCCATCAACCCTCAAACATGGTGTTGATGGTCTAAACATCATTAAGAAGTATTCAGATCATTTACTTAAGTAAAAACCCACAAACACTAACAGTGTCCAGTGATTTTCATAAATGTTTGATTATGTATTATGTGTTTTTCTTATCCTGCGGCTCTAAACCAGTGGAGACGATCGTTTTTGAATCTTGTTGAAACGCGTCGTTCGTCTTGCAGCTGTAGAAGGAGGCAGACAAGGGAGGAGGTGAGGAGGCTGAACTGAGGCGAGTTTCACAGCGAGGTCATAAAGTTTTACAAAATACGGCTCTCGACAGCAGATGGAGAAATATACTGTCTGGGCGTGTGTGTGGGTGGGTGGATGTAAATGGAACTGCGCGTCTCCAAACTCTACCCGTCGACTATTGTACTAACACTGTCTGCAGCTTCACAACACACCGAGAAAGAACCTAAATCTAGTTCAGCTCCTGTTTTCTTGGTTTCATGTCTCAAAACTCTAATGTTTCTATCCTAGAATCACTTGCTACGGTTTTGTTCATATATACGTATCTGTGAAAGTATCTGATATTTCTGATGAAATAATGTTTTTACTGACGCATCGACAGAATAATTGACCAGAACTACTATAGCATCTGTACTACCACTAGCAGCAGATATACATCCTGATGTCTTATGTTATTCTGTACACTGTACTCTGTAACCCCTACTTGGTTGTCAAGGAAACCTCTTTTCCACTCTCCACAGAGTGACTCCATTAGGTGAGCTCGGTGTGATCATATATAGATGTATAGACAGTGTATTTTCGAAGGCTGGCGTCAACAATAATATGTTTTTTCTTGGTAAATCTCTCAGAATTCCTGGAAACATTTTAATGCAGAAATAATTAAACAAAAATGGAACGAAAAAGCCTCACAAGCAATATTTTCATCATTTCAACATCATCATTATCATTAGAAACAAATCAAGAAACACGAATCAGTTGTTGAGATCCTCCAACACATTATTCTGTCAGTGATGATGTGGGTGGTGGTTTGTTTTAAAATGGTCCAGTGGATCTTCTGTTTGTCAGATGCTAAAAAATTATCACAGAGATGGACTCAAATAAAAGCTAAAGTAACTGTTTTTATCTCTATGGGAAGCATGTTGTTGAATAAAGACAGTTTGATGTCAAACAGACAAAACCAGAACCTCAAAACTCATCTCCACCTCCTCTACATGTAAATACTAAAACTAGAAACAACAAGCTCTGATATGACGTCATATTGCTATGACCACCCAACATTTACATTAACATCCCTCAACCCACTTTTGACAGGAGGATAGATTTCTACAATCAATCACATGTGAAATAATTCCTGTTAAAATAATCTTCTGATGTTAAGAACAAAGATTAGACAAAGTTATTCTAGTGTCTAGTCGAGGGTGAAGTGATACGGTTCCTCTTGTAACACTAGTGTTATTACAGCAACTTTACATGTTACATATAGTTCCTAGAAAGACTCAGTGACTAAACTCACCACTCATTCATTCATGATCTGAGTCTCTGAATCAACGACTAACTGCCCGATTAACACTGAAACCTGTTGTTAACCCCTCTAATAATGATGAACCGTCTTTACCTTCACTGTAAATCAACCAATCAGAGCACAGCTCATTTAAATATTCATGATCTCACTGAGTCGGAGGAGAAAACCAGTCGTTTCATTCTAGAGGTTTTTCATGAGGTTTTATTAGGTTGTTTAGGATCCTGGACCTTTTTCAGTCCAACTAGTGATACAAACACTATTTGGAGACGTCGTATACAAGTACTAGCATATTGTCCACACTTTGTATATGTCTTTTAAACAAAGATTGGCTCCGTAAATGTGAATATTTGGCTAATTGTAGGGATAACAGTGAGAACATAGAGCAGCTGATGAGTTTGTGTTAGCGTCAGATTCTGGTCTCATGAGGAAACATGTGAGTTGGTTTGGGTCTGTGAGGAGATGGAGGTAGGAGCAGGGATGGTGGAGGTGTTGAGATGTTGAGGACAGATGTATGAGGTGAATCAGGAACAGATTCCCCGAGGGACAACGTGATCGACACAGGAACCCGGGGAGGTGCAAGCGATACACAGACAGTTATTGCTTCAATAAGTCGAAGCGAGTGTGTGTTTCTGTGGACTTTGGTATTGTGGGAATGTGTGTGTGTGTGGGAGTGGTGCAGAGAGCGAGGTCGAGGAGAAGAGCAGCTCTACAGTCTGGGTCTTTGTGTTCCTCACGTACCCTGTGTGTGTGTGTGTGTGTGTGTGTGCATGTGCGTGTATGTGTCTGTGTGTGTTTGTGCATGTGTGTGTGGGTGTGGGATGTAGGCACATAGGGAGGCAGGGAGGGGCTCCCAGCATTGTCTTTCACCTCTCAAGGCCACAGACACAGCCGCAAGCTGCTGAATACACACACACATGCACACACACACATATATACACACTGCAGCAAGTGACTGAAAAGGATGGACTGGAGATAAGAAGGAGGAGATGTGGAAGAAAGATAAAGTGGATGTACAGATGGAAGGGAAGAGAAAGTGTGAGACGAAGTGATAAGACGAGTGGCAAGTGGAAGGAGGAAATTCGAGAGATGGCATTTTTAAAAAACATAAAAGAGGGAGAAGAGAAATGAGAAGATCAGAAAAAGCCCTGATGTGGGAGACTGAGGAGGGTAGGAAAAAAAAAAACATGACCATGAGATTTGAAGAAATAAGTAAAGTGAAGGATTGTGGGTGGAGGACATGGAAACCTTAAGGTGTTTTTAGTTCATGACAGAGAGAACTGGAGATCAGGAAACGAATACTCATTCGTCTTTCTCACTCGATTTGACGTCCTGACGAACCATCCAACTGAGGCTTATGTCTGTTTTCCTCTAAACCGTTGTATCTCTACTCTACTGGACTCTATTCAGTTTGGTAGCAGACACGTCATTTTCCATCACAGCTTGGTTCCTCCTCGACGTGAATGTGGTGACGTTGTGACCCAAAACCATCTGACAGAGTAGGAACCAGGTACCAGGAACTATCCCTGAGGGAAAACCAAGAAAAGTGCAGAGGAAAAGCCCTAAATGTGCACATGTGAACCACATAAAAACATCATTTTTCTGGTGTTTAGAGGACAAACGTATCGTTCGTTTATACTCATAACTTCAGTTTTGGAAAAGTGGTGAGTATTAATTGTTTCCCACTTTATTAAAGTTAAGCGTTGGGATTCGGATGTTCAGCCATTATGACCCTAACCTAACACCTTCTTTTTGTTCTGTTTGCGTGAAGATTTACACACGGCGTGTAACACACTGTGTTTCACCTTGTACATCACGACAAAACGAAGGGGAGCGAGAGTAGAAAATAGATGCCCAGTTATGATGATGATGAGAGGGGAGAAAGCAGAGGTGGAGAAGAGAAACACAAACAGAATGACGATGAGAGGAGATGAAGGGAGGAGATGTCAGAGGAGTAGACCGACCGCAGGCTGATAAACCTTTGATTTACATACTGATGTAGAATAAGAAGGAGCAGCATCAACTGTCTTCTCCTCATATAGGACACGATGCTCAGGGAGCCTGAGAGACAAATCATTATATCACGTCTTGTGAGTTTGTGATAAAGGATTTCCACCAGTTTGACATCAGATTTCTGTTGAATATTTATCCACTTGTCAATCTTAGAATGGTTTTCAATCAATCAATCAAACTTTATTTATATAGAACTTTTCATACAATAAAAATGCAGCACAAAGTACTTAACATATTTAAAACAGAGTCATATGGACTCTCAACATTAGGATTTTAATTTGAAAGGTCATCAGTCCTGACTAGTCTCGTCTCGACTGCACCTCCACATCTCAGCCTCCAGGTGGCGACAGTAATCGTGGTAACAGTTAACAGTTACCAGCTAACAGTTCAAGCATCGTGAAGTGCCGTGAAGCAATTCACTGCCAAGATGTTGGGGGGTGTTGGGCACACTCACATTAAACAACAGTCACTTTATAACGATGTTGTTTGCCACGCGTATGTCGCATGTCAACATGATGACGTATGTGTCGGAGGCAGCCGGGATTCAGGGTAATGTGATGTAATGTACGGATCAGCAGGGGACGGGGTTCAAGAGTGCGCTCTCAGAAGGTTCTTTTGTGAAATCGCGTGAAGCTCGTCGGTTGAGTGTTTTACTTTCAACAACACACAACATGACTGTTGATGCCTGTTGATGTAGAACAAAGACTGTAGCAGTGACACTGAGGATTTTAGCTTCAGGTTGAAGTCAACAGGATGTAGCCTAGAGCTACGACCTGGCTTCCAGCTCAGTGTCTTTCATGTTGTCGGAGGTGTGCAAAGTGTGGAGTACAGTGGACCAATCACAGCTCTTGTTGTCTCCATTGCCTCGATGCGTAGTCAGGAATTTTTGTCAGGAAACACACATGCTCTTGGGAGGCGGCTCACGTCAATTTATGCTACTCCTTCGAATCGACGCTGAGGCGAATCAGAGCCTCGGTGTCGATATGACGGTGTAGCATGAATTGACCTTTAGGATGCTAACTGTTAAACAGCTAACAACACGCTGGTTAACAGAAACTGGATGTTTTATATTGAAGTTTATTAAAAAATGAAGTGGGATCAGATTGGACTCGTTCAGACCTGATCCAGGATTTTAGAAGCATCAAAGAATTTTTGGATCAGAATAATTTCATCTGTCAGACTAATTGTCCAAAACTTAAAGAGAAAGAATAAAATGTAGTAAATTAGTGTCTGCAACAAGAGGATTTTTTTTTTTTTTTTTTTTTAGAAATGATTAATAAATTGCCAACATAGTTGCAGATGAATTTTCTTATTGGTTAATTGATCGAGTTACTATAAACTGGTAGGTCTCTGTGAAGGACTGATGCCTTTGGCTAAGTTACACGAAACTGAATTTGCTTTATATTGTCCACAATAAATCTAAACAAACCAAAAATAGAAAAACAACTAAACGGGCTTCTGTTTGCAGAGTTCCTGCCTCACAATGGTTCATTGATGCAAGAGATTATTGTAAAATGTCAGCGTGCTCCGAGAAGGAACTCGAACTGAGGGGTGAAGTCCGCCGGAGGAGAACAGGGAGGCCTTTTGTTTTTGGTTGGATTCATACAGTTGTGTTTAATTATATGTATGACCCATTCTTCCATATGCGTACGTGTGTGTGTGTGTGTGTACACACCATTACATTATATACAGTGCTGTACAGTTGGAATTGTGTGTTGATGCGTGTGTGTCTATATCCTTTGTGCATTTCAGTGTCCTCACATGATTGGACACATGTCTGAACTGGACAAGATGATGATGATGATGTTTTTAAAACACCACAAATTATAACATTAACAGTATTTCCAGAATCCAGAATAAAATATCCATTAACACAGTAACAAAGTACTAATACCTCACTACTGTACTTCAGTATGTTCTCGTAGTATCTGTACTTCACTTGAATTGTCTTAATTCTGTCAACTTTCACTTCTACTTCACTACATTTTAACTTAATGACACTTTTACTCTGATACATGTTCAATGTTCAGTGTCGTTCCAACAATCAGAGTAAAGTAAATGTGGTGTTTTCTCCAGCTCCGGTTCACTCTAAGTCGACCTGTGACTGTTTAGACCATCAACACCATGTTTGAGGGTTGATGGAGGCTCCATCTTAAAGGTGGATGATGGAGAAACTTCAACAAAATATCAATATCAAAGAGAAATTTAGTGAAAAAAGAACAAGTTTAGTACTTTAGTTCAGACTCAAGCCATTGTCTATGAAGATTGTTGTAGCTCCATGTTTTAAAGTGCTGGATAAACTTCATAATATTCTTCTGTTTTATTAACATGTACTTGTACTTGTACTTTCATAACTTCAGTACATTTAATTATAGATTACTTTTACTGACTTTTACTGGAGAATCATTCTGGTTGCTGACTTGAACTTCTACCAAAGTTATTTTTTGGTCTAGTGTCTGTACTTCTACTCTAGTGTCTGTACTTCTACTCTAGTGTCTGTACTTCTACTCTAGTGAGACTTTCAGCTACTTTGTAAGACACAGATCTGAACTGTACTTCTACTCTTGACCTTTTTACTTTACTGCTACAGTGAATCAGAACACGTTCGTAGCATCGGTTTGTATCTGGGGAGAAACACACAACGGTTCAACTGATCTAAATGAGCTGCTGTTTTGGTCGAGACGTTCACAGAAACATGGAAACACATCGCCTCCGCTCCCGCACTTCAGGGAGGCTGTGTGTGTTGACTCACAGTAAATTAGATCTGCCCTGTATTTTTTGGGGTTAGCCATGAAAGATTGATAGAGAGGTGAAGTCTATGTAGGCCAGAGGCAGCGTTTAATGTACTTTAATGTAGTGTACTCAGCTCTGATGGGGGACAGGGGGGATTCTAACAGGGATGTAGGATTATGACCGTGTTTGGTTTGGGAGTCAAACTGTCTCTTGGTTTCTCTTCCTCTTTCTCTAATAGGTTTTCTTGTAGCTCAATAATTTACTTGTTTTTTTTGGAGAGGCAGAGAGAAGAGTACATCCACTTGGTACCAATTAAGATCTTTTTCTACTTTTACATTCTCCCTCCGGCTTCTCACATCACTTTCTCTTTGCTGCTCGCAGCAAATTTGACTCCTCTCTCCCTCGATATTTTACCCATCAGGCCGCGCTTTAGTGCTTCATGAAACTTCTCTAACAGTTACTTTCTCGCCAATGAGGCACAATCGCAGCTCAACAGTGAGATTCTTTGTCTTGTTGCATTTTTAACATTTTTAGCGTTTAAGGTGGATTTTTTCTTTCTTTTCCAGTTGAGACTTTGAAGTGTTGAACTGAGGTCAATGTCTGTCGTCACATCATCCACTGACTCTGATTGAATTCCAGCCACAGTGAATGAGTTTGATTCACTCTGTGGTAACAGCAAAACTCAAAAATATTTATCACTAAAAATGTGCTTTTCATTTGGCCTCAAAGTTACAATTAGTGGATCTGAACTGCTGATCTCAGCCACAGCAGTTCTTTCTTTTGTCACAAAAGACCTTGAAAACTAAAATATTTCAGATATTTTCAGTGTTGTATAAACTATGTGAGAATCCCACTTGAGTAGAAGTACAGACACTAGAGTAGAAGTACAGATAATCAACTGAAAAATGACTTTAAGTTAAAGTCTTTAAGTGTCTAGAAAGAAAGTCTGTACTGATGTACAGTAGTGAAGTATTATTACTTTGTTACTATACTATACTGGGCCAGAGCTTGCATAAGAAAACAATAAACCCAGTTTATTACATAGTGAAGCCTTTAGTTTTGTAGATCCTACGTCTTCTAACAAACAGTGTCAGTAAACTGCTCTTTCAATGACAAAATGAAGAAATCAGCGGAGTCAGTCGAAGGTCACGGGTCCACGTCAGGTAGAGGTGGATTTACAAGTGAAGGTAGGACGGAGGCTGGACAGGTGGATCAGTGTGACAGGGATCGTACTGGATTATTGTCGGGCAAAGAACGCGAAGCTGTGATTTATCAGTTGATTTACATTCTGGACCGAGACTGAGCAGCTCTCAAACTCTGGACGTGTCTCGTGTAAACACAAGAAAACCTCAACAAATGATCTGAGTAGATAAGTCAAAGTTTAAAAAGATCATTTGTTCCTACAAAGTGTCTGTGGTTCATGTCAGGTCTCTGATCAGTTAATATGAATGATGTGAGAGAAAATGACGCACAACACTAATGTCATGTGCTGCACCCTGAGGCATTAACCATGGAAATATTTACTTTCAACACAGACACGTTTAAAGTGTATTAAAGCACAGAGATACCACCAGAGGGAATAATACTGTTCTTTATATTATATGTTATTTATCACAGGATAATGTGATTTTCAGACAAGGCTGTGTGTGTGTGTGTGTGTGTGTGTGTGTGTGTATCAGTGTTTTCACTTTAGGCAACGTGCACATAAGATTAAACAGACGATGGACGTCGGTTTTCTACTGAAGCTTAGAGATTTAATGTGCGTTTGAGTCTTAACGTCGTCTGAGAGGCCAAATTTACCGGATTTCACAGCAGCTTTTCTTTTAAAAAATGTGCAGAAAGTTGTGATGTTTTATCTGAAATCCTGGAGGAACCGACCGAACAATCAACTTCTACCGACTCTGCTTTTTATAAACGAATGTGATGCAGCCTTCGATTACATCTCCAACAGGACAGAAGTGCTCATGTAGTTTAGCTGAACAGAAACAGAGACAGGGTTGTTAATAAAACCTGACACACACGTGACGAATGTGTTAAACTGACCAGAAATAAAAGGAAAATGTTTTAATATCAGTCACACCAGCAAAAAAAGAGTCATCACTCAAACATGTCTTAACTGACAGTGAGATGTGCACAGCAGATGGTACATTAAAGGAATATTTCTACACACACACACACACACACACACACACACACAAACGTGCACACACACACACATATACTATGTCCCCTGGTGTGTGTGGTGCTGTAGTGTGTGTAAAGTAGGTCATGAGGGCAGTGTTGACCATTACAGCCTTTGATTGTTGCAAGCAGCTTACCTCACTCACTATTAATAGACACACACACACACACACACACATACACACTTATGTCAAGCTGCCAGCATCATGGAGGAATGAACGCATAACTAAACATAACATTAGTGCCGACATACCTTAACTGTTCATGTGTAAGAGGAGGAAAAAAAAAGATCAAATCTGTTTAATATCTCTTGTGATGATTTTATTCATGTTTTGTATTTCTTTTAAAAAGAGTCTGATGATGATGAAAGTAGAATAAAAGGGTCAGAAAACGAGGAGGAGGAGGAGGACAGACAGAGAGAAGCGTACATGTTTGGATACCTCATTGCAAAAAAAAAAAAAAAAAAAATCATCTCAGCACAAAAGCTGCATTCTTTTCTCTCTCTCTCTCTCTCCAGCTCTAATCCATTTTCTTCAAGGTTGCACACAAGCAAAAGAAGAGAGAGGGCAGGCGGCAGGAAATCAGGAGAGAAAAGAGAAGGAGCTGAAGGGAAGCCAAAAAAATTATCAGCTAGGTGGAGCAGCAGCAGCAGCAGCAGGAGGAGGAGGAGGAGGAGGAAACCAGAATGAAACAGATGGAGGGCAGAGCTGAAGTAGAAAATGTGGAGAGGGAAGGAGGAGAGGCGGTCGGGGGTGGGGGTGGGGTGGGGGTGACAAAGGCCGAGGCAGAGTAAAGAAGAGTGAATGAGAATAGAGGGAGAGAGAAGGAGGATGGAGCCAGGAGGCAGAAGGAGCTCGAACAGGAGAAGCATAAAGAATTGGATGGCTGCAGGAGGAACAGTGTTTTCACATGCTGAAAAAACATGTGGTCTCTCCCACCCTGAATAAGTCAGGAACCCTCCACCCCTCCACCACCACCACCACCACCACCACCACCACCACCACCACCACCCAGAGCTGCTCTGCACAGTCACATCCATTCTGCATAGAGATGCTTTTTCTGTATCAAATGCAGAACAAATGCAGTGAGACAAACCCTCCAGGTCAGTCACCATCATTGTTAGCCTGGCTGTCGCAAAAAGCTCGTAGACAGAGTTTGGTCTGGCAAAGATCCCACAGTTCTCAGAGACGGGATCAACGGGCGTCTATCAAATGTGTCTGTGTGCTACTGGACAGAGCTACAACAATCAGACCACTGACCTCACTGATTGTAGTTCGCTGCCTTTAGCTCAATTTTCAAAGAAAACCCGTTGTTAAAATCTCTTAAAACAGCAGCTACAGCTGAATCAAAGTGTTGCTGCTCCTCCACAGTCGCCATGTTGGATGTAAACAAAGTCACTTAACTAGTGCGTCATCACGTTAAACCTGCACCGGCGTAAAAGCTCATTTTTCGTTGGTTCCTGAGTTTTCAGGATAAACAGGTTGACCAGACTGACTTCAACATAAAACTCGTGTGGACGGGTCCAGGCTACATCATTGTTATTTCCAGTCAGACTGATCCACACGTCAGTGAACCACGTCCTTGTTTCTTTTAGAAGACGCAGGAAACATGAGATAAAAAAAGTTTCACATTTACCTTCAACATCACTGCTAAGGACCAAGAGAAACAGTCTCCAGTCAGAGTTCACCACAGAGGAGGAAACTATTTGATATTGTTGTGGAGCAACAAGAGGAAGTCGTCTACTGAGAAACACTTTGTCAGAGAGAAACAGACGGAGAATGTTAGAAACACAGGGAGGACGTCAGACCAGACACGTCACTGACACTGGTTTATACCTTCACTCTTCACTACCTGGTGAAGTAGAATTAGAAAGTGGAGAAAAAATCTCAACTTTCACTTGCAATTTTCTAGAAAAGCTGCTGTGAAATCAGATAAATTTGGCCTCAACAAATTGAAAAAAGAGCTGAAGTCCTGGAGGGTCTAGGACTGATAGATACAGTGACAACAATGAGACTTCTGCCTGTAAACTTACAGACTGAGGAGTGTGTTGTTTTGCAGGTGGAGCAGGTCAGTGGAATAAGTAACAATGAGATTAGAAATATAACAGAGAGCTAGTTCAAGTCTGGCTGCAGGTCAACATGGAGGACACCTCTACTGTCTCTTTATGTCTCCAAACCTTCACTGTCTTCACATATATTCCACATGTTTTCAAACTATAAATCCATGTTGTTTTTAGGCTGATGGTTTGAGACCTTGTAGGATTATTATTGTCCAGAAAGCTTCGCCGACCAGCATCATAAAAATCTTTGATGTAGTTCTGTACTTTTTGTCTTCATCGATCTGTCTGAGCACAGAGTGTCTGTGTCCTCGTTGCAGTTTCTGTGATTGAAGATGGAAAAGTTGAACCGTCACTTTGAACCGGAAACTTGTAAAGGACAGAAGAAGAAGAAGCAGCTCGATGTTTGAAAGCAACTTCAGACAGATACTTTGTCTCGTCACGTCTGCTCAGCAGCATTTTGTCCGATCCAAGGTCTGGAAAGTGATGTGTGATTATAGACATTTCTTTTTAAAATAATGTGTGGAGCTGAAAATGAAAAACAGTGAATCAAATATTACTGGAGAATGTTAATGTTCAGAGTTTAAACGTAGCTTCACTTTATGTTTCTGTCGGTTTGATGTGGACAACAAGGTGTTACTGTGTTATCATAATGTCACATGTTAAATATGAAGTCAGTGCTGTGTGTGGGGGCAGTCTGTGTGCATAATGATGACCTGTCAAGGCTTTTAGTTCAGAAATATTGAAACACACACACACACACACACGCCAAGCTCCACCCCCTCTGCATCACTTTAAAAATGCTCCATCCCTTTCAACCATCCCCCCCACCTCTCTCCTCTCTCCTGCTCACGTTTTGTCAGTTCCTCCTTTGTCCACTCTCTCTCTCCTCACCCACCCACTCTCATTCATGGTCTCTCTCTCTCTTCCTCCCCCTCATCTCTCACACTTCTTTTTTTCTGTCGGTCTTCACTTGTACTTATCAGTTTCTTTTTTTCCCCTCTGACTATGAGGAGTGAGGAGACTTGATGTTAGCCTCCTCCTCCTCCTCCTCCTCCTCCCTCTCCTCGTCCCTGATGCAGACCAGAAGGAGTGGCCCATTGTTCCTCCTCTGTCTCACACCCATTACGTCTCCTCTCCTCCTCGGCATCGTGTCACAGTTACGTTGCGCCTCCTTCACATGCAGCTTTGTGCTATTCATTTTATTTTTACCTCAATAACAATAATAATGTAGTTTGTAAATTGGGTGTATTTGTGAAACATCTTTTTTTAGAGCAACTTTAACATTTAGCCTCTGTTTGTTTGCGTCTGTTAAAGTAAAATGAATGATTCATTTATTTGATCATCAGGAGAAAAGAGACTAAAAGATGTTAAAGTGAAACCAGATGTTTTGTTACTAAGCAGACGTGATTATAAACGATATCTTCAGTTTATGTTGGTTAATATCATTTATCCAAGAAACACAGAAAGAAGAATGATTATACTTCAAATAGATGAATTTAATGGTTGTAACTGTAACATGTGACAGAAACAGAATAGTGAAGTGAAGTTTTTGAAGCACAATACGGAGCAAACGTTTTAAAATCAAACTGTAAGAGTGACAGACGGACAGTGAGGAGCAGCTACAGTTAGAGCAGACATGCTCTTTGTGTTGTTGTGATTTAATTAAAGTCTGGCGGCTTCACATCGTCTTCATGTTAATGCTGCGTCAATATAACGAACACGAGACGTGATAAAAGCTTCAGTCTCCGTTCGAAGGAGACACAAGGATCAGTGTGTGATCAATCAGGTTTTAAGAGTCGGTTCCACATAAAGGTCTCAGGTTTTTACAGAAATAAAACGTGGAACAAGCTTCAGACTGTTTGGTCAAATGTAGTAAAACAGATCAACACATCTGATTTGATTTGTGTTGATCCCCGGTTATTCTTGTGTCAGATTTGAAAAAATAATAATAATAATAATAATAATAATAATAATAATAATAATAATAATAATAATAATAATAATGATAATAATAATAAGAGGAGAGCAGAGGTCAGAGGTCAAGAGATGTTGACAACTTTGTGTGTATGTCTGTTTGAACAGTTGGTTACAGGCAGAATTAAACAGTAACAAAGTACATGTACTTCGTACAGTTTTGAGTATCTGTACTTCACGAGTAGTTTTTTTTTAAATTTTGTTTCACTTCACTACATTTAAAGACAATTATCATACGTTTTACTTCACTACATTTCTATCAAAATTCTCGTTACTCGTAACAAGATGGTGAAGAAAATGTATCGTATTGACCCAATATAAGAAAAGACGACAAAAAAATTAGCAAAACGCATGTGGCACCTGTAGTAGCATCATTAAGGAGGGTTTTGTTGTTGTTTATCATTATTTGTTGGGGATTTTGTCTTTAATGACTGAGACAGGGACGGAGGAGTGAACACACAGAGAAGCTTGTCTGGGTCGGGACTCGAACTGATGAACAGCTGCACGGCATAAATACGCCATAACCTCTTGTGATCGAGCATTAGCATTAGCATTAGCATTAGCATTAGCATTAGCATTACGGTTACCAAGTAACGTAGCAAGGACGATTATCACCGGTCCTATTTTGAATCCTCCTCTGCTGTTTGTTAACTTGCTCAACTCCAGGTCTCTGGTGTGTGAGAGAAGAAGAAGAAGTTCTGACTCATTTGAGGAGAAGACGTTTGACGTCACCTGTTGGTTCAGACCCCCGGGTCTCTGGACCCCGAATATACGACGACCTGACTTTTTCAGATGTTACTTTTAATACTTTAGTATTTTGAAAAACAAGTACTTCAGTACTTTAACTTGAGTAAAAATTTGAGTTGGAGACTTTGTTCAACTGTGTGTTAAAACTGTGTGTTAATAATGCATCGAGTTCTCTGAGGATTGCAGAAAATCAAATTAAACTGAATTAGTGTCAGTCTGTTTAGTTCATGTATGAGCTCCTGCAGGCTCGTTGTGCGCTGGATGATTCATGTTGCTGTTGTTGTCTGTGGTTGTCGTTTTTCTATCTTTCTGGAGTCCGTTCCAGTTTTCCTGCTGTTACACGTTAAAACGAGGGTTAAACGACTGAGGCCGTGCGGTGATGTTCGGTGTGTGATGATGATGAGAAGCTGCAGGTGAACAGATTATTTCCTCCGCCGTCTTCTCTCTCTCTCCTCTCTGCTGCACACATGATGCAATATTAATAGAAACTCCTCCTCCTGAGAGATGAAGCCTCGGTCAGTGGAGAAGTTTCATACAATGAAGATGTTGTGTTTTATTTTGTATAAAAGTCATTCAGTGCTGCTGCTGCTGCTCTCACTCAGCTCTCAACATCAACACACGTTTCATTAAAAATCTATGAAAAGTTTGTGGATTTAAATCAACCGTGAGTTGAGCTTGTGTCTCATCCCAGATAATGTTGATTACTTTGACTCCTTGAATGCTGCTGTGAAAGTTGTGTTAAAGATCAGGACTTTTCTGTGTGTGTGTGTGTGTGTGTTTCAGTGTGTGTGAGTGATGGGGTGGAGGGGTGGCGGAGAGAGGATTACATCTCATTAAACAGTGAGATTGATCTGTAGAGCTTGATGTTGCCGTCAGCAGGATTAACCCTGCTGCTGCCGATGATGATGAGCGTCATAATGAGTCTCTGCTGCTTCGCTGAGAGAAAAGTAAGAAATTTAATGAGAAAATTTAAAGTTTCAAGTAAACGGACAAACATCTGACATCGTCTGGATATGAAACTTTTATCTCCCGCAGCTCACGAGGCATGAATGATGATGGTTTACAGTTTTCATTAGGTTACTTTATTACAGGACGTGGATAAAAGCCAAAGTCATGATAATGATGAACCTTGAAGTCCAGTCAAGAATATGTTGAACCTGAAATACCACTGAGAAAGGTATAAAGAATAAAGAATAAATGGAAATATTCTAATTATTATCACCAATTAATCATGTCAGTGGGCTACAAACTGTTATTTTTCTGCCTCATTTATTTTCTTACAATCAGTCTGTTACTGCAAAAAAAAAAAAAAACTGCTTTAAATGATTTGCCAATTTGACTAAACACAAGTAAATATACTTGTGTTGACTTGACAAGGAGAAAATTTAGGAATTACTTTCTAAATATATGAAAATGTTCTTTAAATAATTTATCTTGAATCCAGTACAACTACACTTTAAATACGATATATTTTTCTAGATGAAACAAAACAGACAAAACAAAATAGTTAAATGTTGTATTTATCAGATTAGTCTTCTTCTGAGTGGTTAGTGTGTGTGTGTGTGTGTGTGTGTGTGTGTGTGTGTGTAGTTTTACAGTTTTAACATTTAATCTTTCTATCAGACGTTTGTTCTCCGTGTGTTTTCCAGCAGCAGCAGCAGTAAACAATGCGGAGGAAGTGGGACGACACAGTTAAGAACCACATTTAAATAACAAATGGACGTGTGGATGTGTGCGCTCGCTAATCATTATCATAATTGCTGAAAATTGATGCCGTTAATGCAGATAATTACAGTCTTTGCACCTTCCACATTTACATATGTGTTTTGTTGATACGACTGAAATCAATGGAGTGATTTTTTTTTAGAGTAAATGAGAGTAAACAACACTTCAAACCAACTCATTTTATTCTCCCGCGTCTGTTATTTATGTGCAGGTTGATGTTTTTCCTCCATCATCGTGTTTAATGATGGTGTACGTAGTTTATATCTCCTCTTGGTTCAGTGTTTTACTCAACATCAAGGGATAATCCCATTTCTCTTTTTTTACCTTCCTCTTCCTCTTCGCTTCTCCCTTCCCCTCGTATCTTGAAACAAAGTGTTGAGGGTGAAAACGTTCCTCTAGGAAACGAGACACTGCTACTTCACCGACACACGTCACCAGAAGTCGACGCTAGTTGCTACGTAGAACGACGTGACAAGTCTCCATGACAACCGAATGACAACAAACAAAGATGGCGTCTACAGACTCGTTTATGTAAATCAAGTTGGTGATGGATTAAAAACTGACAACATGTTCATTTAAGTTAATCTGATGTTTCTAACAGTAGCTAACAGTAAGATTATTGATTAGCGGTTAGATAGTGATATCAGGATAGGAATGGGTTTAGCTCTAAATTTACTCACAATGTTACTGGTCCTGAAGGATCAGATATTTGGAACTGAAGTATCAAAGTTGAGGGAACAATTTGATTAGATTTGATGTTAGTTTGAGTCCTGACTGGTTATAACGGTTATAACGACCTGGTTATAACGATATAAAACAGTCGTAAAACTTGTAAACAGTCCAACAAGACTGAAGTAAGTTTTCATGTCATAAGGATTTTTTTTTGTCTCTGATCCTATAAATATGTTATTGTTCTTAAAAGAATCCGGTTGATTTATTTCAAACTTTTATTAATAATGTATAATGATGATTAGCTTAGACTTATTGAACAAACTCTACATTAGAGACTTTACATCTGACGACAGCCTGACAACACGTTGATCAGTCTTTATTCGTATTGTTCAGTAAAAACTGAGTTAAAAGTTGTGGTGTTTTTAGGCGTTTGTTGCAATAAAGTTGCAGGAGCCATTCAAAGTGGCGATTTTATACTGTTTTTACGTACTTACTGATTTTTTTGAATGTTTTAATATTACAAAAGAAGCCAGGAAGTGAGTCTATGACGTATGGATCAACGTTTCACCTGAAAACGACGATGATGATTGGTTTAAAAAGTTGCAGAAAACTCACACAAAATTCACTGGGATTAGTTGAAGTTGCGTTAATAGTTGTGATTACAACATCATAAAGAGATGGAGTCAAAATATTGAGACATGCAGGACAAATACTTTGTCACACGTTTACTGTTTAGCTGACATTAGCTGGTTAGCTCAGGCTAATGCTACACTCGCTGTCTATGGAAATAGCAGCTCTCCTAGTTTGCTAGTTTTCAGACACTGATATGATTCATTATGAGCGCTGTTGTATAAACATGACAACAAACAGACTTCTCACCACTTCTCATCACTTCATGGTTGTAAAACATGTTCAACATCATATGTATATTTTTCCTCTTATCTTATATTTTGCAGTAAAGTTTCCCGAGTACAGTCTGTGTTTTAGTGTTATTCAGTGGCAGTTCCCAGGATGTGGTAAACTGTCTATTAGAGAATATTTTAGATCACACAAACTCGGGGCCTGGTCTTCATCTGACCCGAGCCACGAGCTGCAAGCGTCGTTGTCGTCATTGTCCATCAGCCTCCGGAGCCCGAGGGCGACCGCGGATGATGGACAACAGCAAATTAGAGAGAAGTGGGTGAAAGGGCACGAAGGGATGAGAGAGAGAGAGAGAGAGAGAGAGAGAGTATGACAGAGGAGAAAACAGGCAGGGAAGAGTCTGCTGTGTGTGTGTGTGTGTGTGTGTGTCCTGCGGGCAGTCCTCTGTGCGCTCACATTGTGTCATGTTGGCATCGTGGCGCTACGCTCGTCCCTTCCTATTAGCTCGTTGACTGACTGCCCGGGTCTGCATCTCTCTCTCTCTCTCTCTCTGTTACACACACACACACACACACACACACACACACACACACACACACACAGTGCTGACTCTGGATTACAGCATGACAGCTATTATCTCACCTCATTATCCTCCTCAGCTGTGATGATGAATTTCATCACAGCTTTAAAAAACTGACATGGGCTTCCCCCCTGTTTGTTTCTGCAGCAGCGCTGCGTTGCGTTTGGCTCAGTGCTCTTGTGTAAATGACTCAGTGTGAAAGTTCATGTACTGATTGTAACTATTTACTTTATCCACATGTTATTGGACGGCTGCCACCAGCGAAGATAAGGATCCATTAAACCCTACAAACTACGTTGTCGCCTGCTCAATGATGATGACGTTGTTGTCTCTGCTACTGCAGCAAAAAATCTTGCGTGTTGTGAGTTAAATGATGTTGTATGAAATACCTGAAAGTCACTCAAGCTTGTACGAGCTTGAAGTCAATCAGATGAAGAGTTGTCGAGGAAACAGAGACAGACAGACAGAGACAGACAGACACAGACAGACAGACAGACAGACAGATGTAGTTACTTTAACTGAATAAATCTGACTCCTGAGACAAGACCTTTTCCAACAGTGACCAGGCATGAAATATTTTTTCGTGGGGATAAGAGTATCCAGTGTCTGATTCCTGTGGATGGTTTGGGTGTGTCTCTGCATAAGAAGCTTTTGAGTGTGTGTGTGTCTGTGGTCTGTGTGTGTGTGTGTGTCAGGGGATACTCACAGGAAATAAGTTAGGAGTAGAGATTTAATAGTGTTGTCTACATGAGCAAAGACAGACACAGATAAAGGGGTAAGGCAGCTGGAGTGGTTGTAGAGAGTGTCTGTGTGTGTCTCTCTCTCTCTGTGTGTGTGTGTGTGTGTGTGTGTGTGTGTGTATAAGTAGTGCCAGGCTGTGACAGCAGTGTCTTTGTTGCCCCCTCTGCTGCCCGTACCATTCTCCTATTCTGCCATGTTGAACCTCTACACCCCCTTTATACTGAAGAGCCTTTCTCTGTGACACACACTCACACACACACACACTCACACACACACATGTAAGGACAGGGACTGTTTAGTTCAGAGTTTATCACATCACAAAGACACATTTGTAATGCCTAAAGCGTAGCTGTTTTTCGTGTCGCTTTAATATTTCAAAGAGAAAATTTCCGTTGATTATGAAAGAGGAAAGAGCAGCAGGTGGGAGGACGGTGCTGTCAGCAGTCAGCCTGGATGGATGTGACTGTGGCAGCGGTAGATTTCAGGCAGCATGTTGACTCACTCTGTCATACGGCTGGTAGACAGAAATACACTGTTATGTTGCGTCTGGTCACTTTTTTCTCTCCAAAGCTCCTCCTACAGAGTAAGACCCAGTTCAAAATGATCGATACGTATCAAAACGTTTAATTCAACAGAAACAGAGGAGCTGAACGTCCTGTTACATGACGCCGGCCTTATGACTATTGATGACATCTTTTTAAATACTCCTTGAACACGCCGACCAAACAGGAGAAAACTACCTCCAAAGACTGTTGAAGATCGTTGTGTTGCTGAACTCGTCCTTCATGAATCCAACATCTCCAGGTCGTAGACTCAACAAGTCTTGGTTTTTTATCTTTGACCCCTAATAGTATAAACTGATGGCTGCCTCTGGTCATGAGGGAGTCTCACTGTAGTAGAGATGGACAACTCAATCTGCAGATCGCTGCCAGTCTGGAAGGCAGAGCAGTCAGAGGCCTGGGGGGTAAATGATGCACAGAGGAAAAATTAATGCTGAATGTTCCTGCGGCAGTGAAAAGTCTTTTAAAGGTACAATATACATGTCTGGTCGCTGTTTTCTCTACGAAGCTCCCCCAACAGTCTCAGTGGGGTTTACATACACATTGGCTCTGATTGGATAACTAACCTTGAAAGACTGTTGAAGATCATTACACAACGTTGTCCTTCATGAATCCAACATCTCCAGGTCGTAGACTCTGATCTTACAATTGTTGGTTTTTCACCAAGAGACGGTGGAGGCAGCAGAGACCCTTCATTCACCCTGTAAGGATCATTACCCATCACACTGACTAACAACATGATGCAGTCACTTAAAAAAAATTGGAGTTGCATAGTGAATCTTTAAAATTGCCACTAGCATGCTAACTAGCTAGCCCCGGCCTGTCTCATCAGTGCAGTGTCTCGTCTGAAGTAGCAGCAGCTCGGAGGACGTGTTACAACAGGATGTTTGCTCAGATCTTGAAAGTCTTAAAAAGTCTGGAATTTTGTGTGAAAATCTTGAAAAAGTCTGGAAAAAAGTTTTAGCTAAAAGTATAATTTTATAGTAGAGTTTGCACAAATGTCCAAAACATTTTAAAATATATAATATATGAAGAAAAGCAAATAAAAACCTGATATGATTTCATTATCTGGTCACATAAATGAGTGTCACAAGTTGTCTTCGTTCATACTTTTATTAAAACTAACTGTTCTGCTAAACACAACATGTGCAATCTGTTGTACCTGTTGCCTTTATGGTGACAAATGGAGAGCATCTCTCTGAGTTTGTTTATCTAATATCATTCTAATTATCAAACCTCTAATTCAACTGTTGTTTTAATGAGTGTGTCTTTAATTAGTGCATCCCTGGTGAGGACAACATTTACAAAAAACACTCTGTTTAATCTCTTGTATTTTAAATCTAAAGAAATATAAACCACACTGAGCAGAAACGAACCAGCCGAGTCACTGCAGCTTTAAACTGCAGCGACACTGTTGGTTCTTGAAGGACAAATAGATCACAACCAGCCTGGTTCCCTCCATCCATTTTGTGTCAGCATCCTTCCTGTTACAACCATATGATTGACAGGTGTGAGTCCCCCCACCAACATGTTCCCCCGGCTCCCCCTAACTGCTGTTAGCCTGATATTACAGGCAGATACACTGCACCAGGCAGAATGATGAACAGTCACCTCCATCCTGTCTCCTCCTATATCACCCACCTCCTGCTCCTCTGTCACTTCTCCTCTTTGCCTTTTTTTTTTTTTTTTTTTGCCTGATGCTGTTTTTGGAGGGTGGGGGGTGAGACCTCAGCAATGGAGTTTCAGCTAAAAACGCCAGCACTCAGAGGTCTGATTATGAAGACGAAAAGGAGAATAGAAGAAGTAGGAATGTTGATGGAGTGGAGAGAGGACAAAGAGCTGAGGGACGGACGAAATGAGGGCTTATTAGAGCCCATAAAGAAACATAAATTATCCAACAATAAAAAAGAGCAGAGAGTGGATAAGAAGATGAAGAGTGTGGAGGAGATGTGGAGGCCTGAGAGCAGGACTGTTCTCTTTATCTCCCACTATCTGTCTCACTCTCACAAATTGATCAGGCTTTTAGCTATCGCTGCGCAAACTCTCCTCTTCCTCCCTCTGTCTCTGCAGAAACCAAATCATCCATCCACAGATGAGTGTGTTTCTAATACTGGAGCTTTTTAAGAAAGAACAGTTGTGTGTCATTGTGTCATGATACAGTTTGTTCCCATATGGGTCATGTGTGTGTCTGTGTGTACTTTTGTTTCCTACATTTTGGGGACTTAAACCTGTCTACACACTGGCATTATGGGGACCTGTCTCCCTTATGGACACAAAAAGCAAGTCCCCGTAATTTAAAAAACAAAAAATGAAGGTCAGGACATGACTTAAGGTTTGTTTCAGGTTGGGGTCAGATTTAGATAAAGGTTTGACAAGTGGTACCAACAACTGAGATCTCTAGGGTTTCCAGGTCTCCTGAAGTCATGAAAACATGACTGTGTGTGTGTGTGTGTGGGTCACACAGGGATGATTGACTGTCAGATTCAATGATGCATCGTGTTTCTCCACTGAAATGGACGGTGGTTTGGAAGACGTGCAGGTCACATGGCTACATGAAAACAAGTCCTTTTGGACACGTGCATAATGAGGTTGTAATAATGTGTGTGTGTGTGTGTGTGTGTGGTGTCCAGATGGTCCTCTGCAGGCTTCATGCAGGTGAACTGTCAGGGTGTCGTGCACAGGAAACCTCAAAGACATTAGAGGACACACACACCAAGTCCAAGAGGAGTTTACACACCAGTGTTGGGTGACGTCTGCTGAGCTGAGATATGAACATGGTCCAAATAAAATAAGATTTAAGATTGTTGAGGCCTAATTTGTCTGATTTCACAGCAGCTTTTTTTTTTTTTTTTAATTGCAATTAATGTTGCTGTGTTTTTAGGCGTTTTGTTGAGTGACGTGTCTGGTCTGACGTCCTCCCTGTGTTTCTAACATTCTCCGTCTGTTTCTCTCTGACAAAGTGTTTCTCAGTAGACGACTTCCTCTTGTTGCTCCACAACAATATCAAATAGTTTCCTCCTCTGTGGTGAACTCTGCCCGAATACTGTTTCTCTTGGTCCTTAGCAGTGATGTTGAAGGTAAATGTGAGACTTTTTTTTTTTCTCACATGTTTCCTGCGTCTTCTAAAAGAAACAAGATGTGATTCACTGACGTGTGGATCAACTGGTCTGATGTCCATGTTGGACAACGTGGAGATGTAGTGGAAACTGTTTAGACTCCTAGAGTTGTGTTCAGTTGCTCTATGTTTCAGTTTTGCTCCTCTTTCTTTACATCCATCATTCCATCCATCTATAATGTCCCTCGTTGGATACGTTAGTGAGTCACCTGAAGATGATTATTTACATACATATTTACAGGATCGATTAAATCTGAACAGGAGGATCATAATCTGCACAGATGATAGAGTAGTTGTGGTGCTTTGGTTTTAAAACGATGGATTGAAGGATTATGAATAGAAACAGAAAATGTCTCCAGCCTCTAGTCCAGAAAAACACACACAGACACACACTAATCCATTAACGACCCAGATGCATATATATGTGTACTTACACAGCAGGGATTATAGCCAAGTTTTCAGGCAACAAACAGAGCAATCAGTCACCTGAGGCGCTTATCAACAACAACAACACACAAATACTAACAGAGGCAAAAAAAGATGAGTCACAAAAATGATGAAGAGGAAGATGAAGGAGAAGAGGATGTTCTGCTGTTATTGTACAATGTCAAAACCTCACAAGATCACATTTTACAGCAGTAAAACACATCAATCACCAGCTTTTTTTTTTTTTCTTTTACACTAATCAACGCTCAGTATTCAGGTCTGGTGACTGAAAAATGGTTGTGGTGACTTTTAGCTCTGAGTCGTATCCAACTTCTTCAGTCAAAGTCCAGATCCACTGGTCAAATGTTCCTCTGATACAAATGAAAGTTATAAAGACACATTTTACTGAAGTACTAACTTTTTAAAAATACTTAAATATTAAAAGTCCATTTTCTTTCACCACATTGTCACATCATCACCACAACACTTCAACAGCTAATGTCTCTGAGCAGCTTGATGAACCTGTAGAATGAGGTAGAATTCTAGAATTAGAATGTAGAATGTTTTTAGAATTGTAACTAGAATATTGGTAGAAAGTTCCAGAATGAAACAACAACAACCGACAAAGAAAAGCAGTGGTTAGTTTGTAGTTTTAAATGAATTGTAACTAAACATCATGGTAGTGTTGTGACAGCTCTGACAGTGTGTGAACACATGTATGTGTGTGTTCATCATGAAGACAGTGGAACAGCTGGAAATGAAGCTGGATCAGAAAATAACATTGACATTCAACCTGCTTCAAACCAGGTCTCCACCTCTAGATTCATGACTTTACAACAGCAACAATGTTTGAAACAAGATCATCTGATATCATCTGACATCAAAAGAAAAAGATTCACATCATTAGTTGTTGTAATAACCTGACTTGGTTTTATAGTCACAGTCTACAGACGTGACGTCACCTACTGATCACTGATAGGCTGTCACCTGACAAACAACCAATCACCTTGTAGAAGAGAAAAGGAGAAAATAAAACATCCACTTTGAGTATTTTAAAGTAACGAGTAACAAGAACCTAAAGAAAATCACTACTCAAGTCAAGTACAGATGCTCAGTAGTAAATGTAGTAAATGTTTCTGTCCATCTCCAGTCGTCTGTAAGATTCAAAACTTTGAGGAGATGTTTTCTCCTTCAGAACATAAATACAAAGTCTTAACAAAGACAAACTGAGTGACACTAAAACACTGCAGTGACTGGTCAACTGGAGGTTAAACTGATTTTATGTTTCACCAAAATCTTGAGGCATCTGAATTTGTGAAGATGGTGAACAGGGTCGCTGTGTTTGCCAGCTGGTCCTGTCAGTGAGGGGGTTGTGTGTCACCGCCAAGATGAGGAGAAGGGAGGAATAGAAGGACCGGGCATGTGTGTGTGTGTGTGAGGGGTGAATTGACATGGAGGGGCGTTGCTATGATGATGCCAGGCGGGGGCAGGGCCATACGGTGCGTCGTGGGGTGCGGCAGGCTTCGAGATTTAGCGAGCAGCTCGTGCTGCGTCTTAGCGGGATAATCCAATGTAATCCCACGCAGGGGAGTCACCACCACATACCTCCCTACCCCCTTCGCTACCACCTCTACGTCCCCCTCCGTCTCTCCCCCCCTCCACAACCTCCCCTCGACTCTCCATCTCTTGGGATCGGAGGCTGAGGAAGAGGAGGGGTGAAGGAATTAGCATCTGTTACCACTCTCGCTCAGGTTAGCTCCTCTGAGAGGAGGGAGGAGGGAAAAAAAGCCTCTAGCTGTCACTGCGTAGCGAAGCCACACATGAAAAACGACAGGGGTCGACCCATTAGAGCCTCCTCCTCTCTCTCTCCATCCCTCCATCCTCTCCCCTCTGCTCTGCATCCCTCTCTCCTCTAACCCTCTAATCTCCACACTTCTCTACGTCTCTGCCTCATTTTCTTATTTCTTTCTCTCAACTTTCTTCCCTCTCTGTGCTTTTTCCTCTTCAGTCTTATTTCATCTTCTTCCTTCCCCTGCAGTTCTCCTCCTCCTCCTCCTCCTCATCTACTCACCCTCCTATTTTTGCTCTCCCTCCACCACCACCTCCTCTTCTTCTCTTCCCTCTCTGCAGTCCACTCAACAACGCTCAGCCTGCTAATGACACTGAAATCGATCCGCTGCTCTTAATAGCTGAAGGATAATTGTAGAAATATATAAAGCAAGACAGTTCTGTGGTTTTTTTTTCTTCAGTATCTCATAGTCTGTTTTATAAATTGTGTGTTTCTGTGTTGCAGCTCACATAGTTGAATTAAAAACATAAGAAGTAGATAACAGTGGTGCTGCTGATCGGTGCTGTAGTTTTAAATTTAATGTTTTATAGTCGATCATAAAGTCATTTTGTCTTGTTTGTCAATAAATGTCTTGTAAATGTTCCTGCGACCGACCTGCAGCTACTACACCAAATCTCCAGGCGATGCTGTAAGAGAAAAACGAAAACAAAACAAAACAAAACAAAACAAAAAAAAAAAAAAACAGTTCTACTTCTACTAGTTTTTGGAGGTTGACAAACAGCGTTTTGGTGCATCACTGCCACCTGCTGGTGTAAAAAAAAAAAAAAAAAGGTTTGATACTTTCAATATGAGTTGCTTAGTTCTGATTCTTGATTATTAAAAAATTAAAGATTAAGGAATTAAATTAAAATGAAACTAATTATTCATTTTTCATGAACTTACTGATTAACATTAGTTTTAATAATAGTTAATTATTGTATTGATTTTATATAAAGACTTAAAAGTATTGCAGCAGTAAACCTCAAACCTCATTAAAAAAAAAAAAAATTCTCTGAAGTAAACACTTAGATGTGAAAACCATGAAACCTTGGAAAAAATCATTTTCCATCAGTTCAGTGATGTTCTTGAAGGAAAATGGATTCCACACATTGAAGCAGATAATTTACAGTAAAGAGCAAAGGTTTGTCCAGGACACAAGTTCAACTCTGTGAAGCTCTGCAGATGACTGACGAAGGTCAGGACAGACTGCCCCCCCCAGGGGTCATCATCGCACTGTCCTATACCATGTGACACATGGATCACATATATATATATATATATATATATAACCCACACACACACACACACACACACAGTGAAGAGCAGGGTCATATGATGCAGCCTGCATGACCGACGCAGAATCAGACAAACCTTTCTATTCATATGTAGACACACACACACAGACACACACACACATATACATACACAAGGTCACATTGTGAGTTGTAGTTGAACCAACCATAAAGGCCCAGCAACTCCACATTCACAATGATAAATCTATGATAAATAAAGCTATAGAGTTTGAAATAGTTGCCATGGGCAACCTGCTTCTGTCTGTCAAGTCTGGCACTTGTATCCTTGTGGTGTTGTGTTATTTATTTTTTTATTTTAAATTTCATGCTGTAGAAATAATGTAAGGAATAAGATACCAACCTCGGTAATGACACAGAGCAGCTCGTCCGTCTGTCGTTCTGCTCAGATTAGAAGCAGATCGAACCTTTAACATTAGTGTCACGATACTAAAATCTTAGACTCGAAACCATTTTCAACACCACCACACACGTTGTGTTAATATTTTGTGCGTCTGTTGACTTTGTTCTGTATTTTCGTCGCTGCTCAAACAGAGTTGATAGTGTTGCAGTTGTTTTTTTTTTTTTTGTTTTTTTTTGCTTGAATATGACATTTTAAGAAAAACATAACACTTTTAAGACACTAATAACTGTGTTAACATTACAGACAGATGGGACTGGTAACGTTAGCTGCCTAGCTCACACATTAGCATTATTAATGATAAGAGATGACTAGACTGTGATTGTTTGCTGATAGTTAAATGTCTGACGTTAACGTGCGGCTGCTGATCTCCTCTCCTCGTATATTTCCAAACGGCACTTTTGCTTTTCTCATATTCAACTGAAATTGTTGGTGAAGACTCTTCTCCAGAAGAAGTAACTTTTAGTATCGACACTGTTGCAAAGTAATGTTTTATTCCATACTACTCTGTAGCATCGATTAGTGTCTGAAAGACGATTGTGAGCGGTTAAAGTGGTTTCATTAGGTTTATGAAAACGGTTAAAATAGCAGCCATGTGTTATTGTGTATGAGGTCATTTATTCAGAGAGCGTCGTCTCAAACATTTCGACTCCTGTGGTTTTCGCCTTAAAAAAGAAAAGAGAGAGTCATGAAGAGATGAAGGAGAGTTTTAGCGTAAAGGAAGTGAAATGAGATCCAGACGGATAAAGACATCGGCGAGTCGAAGGGACGCGACTCGAACAAATGGAGAGTTGTGCAGCGGGAGAGGAGAGCTGACATGAGGGGAAATAAATGGAAACGGCTGAGAGGACGAGGAAGAGGAGGAGGAGGACGAGTGTTTTTTCCACCTCAGCAGAGAGTGTGTGTGTTTGTCCCCCCAACCCCCCAGGCTCTACTGTTTACATGGCCTTTATTTATTCACTGCATTAAAGAAACAATCTGCTTAATTAATGCCAGGGTTTTTAAACTGCCTGATCTGAAGTCGATGTACAATAGAGACATTGATTTGTTGTTGCGTGATCCGTCCACGACTGAAATGTAAAATATCTTGTGACGATTATTAAATCATATTGATTGAAAACCCGCTACTTCACTTCACCGTCGACAGCAGGTGATATATGTCTTATTTTTTAATTAAAGAGCTGTTGCTCTCAGGTTCACAGGGACACGTGTCTTCTGTCTAATTAAGACCCTGAGTCCACTTATCGCGCGTCGTTTGGTGGAAGCGTTGTGGCGTCATCAGTTGCATGCTGGATATTTTCCGGGTGAACAGAACCTTTTTGACTTTCTATAATCACCTGCACTGTTATATTTTACTGAAATCGCAGTTTATTTACAGCAGATTATTCGCTGCTTTCTGTTGCTTTAAATTATCACCAATTGTTTGATGTTTTATTTATTTTATTATTGACCAACGACATCGCAACATTAGTCAGAAAAAGACAGAGTTAAATGAGAGAGAATTAGATGAATGGAGGAGAGTGTTTGAGCTTTTTTCCACCGCTCATTCAGATGAAAACCCCCCAGTGAGATCCTCTGTGTCAGTGATGTAACCAGGCTCCTGATGTGTTTTTAAGGAGGAACTTTTCTTTCTCAAGAATATGTTTTATATGGGGTCTCCATGGTAACAAGGGTTACAGCACACTCCTGATCGAGAGCCAGTGTGAAATTTTGTTGCATGTTACATATTTTATGTAGAATAAAACGGCCCTCTGCACCCTGTATAAAGAGATAACACATGTCTATCTGTCTGAGACTGTGTAGGTCTCCTACTCTTAACGTCAAAACACCACATCCTTTAATCAGACCCTCCAGGATTTCATGATATTATGATCACAACTATTAACACAAATTCAACCGATCCCAGTGAGTTCCCTGTGACCTTATAATATTTGATGTTTCCAGTCAAACATTGATCATACGTCAGTGAATCACGTCCTTGTTTCTTTTAGAAGACGCAGGAAACATGTGAGATAAAAAAGTCTCACATTTACCTTCAACATCACTGCTAAGGACCAAGAGAAACAGTATCCGGGCAGAGTTCACCACAGAGGAGGAAACTATTTGATATTGTTGTGGAGCAACAAGAGGAAGTCGTCTACTGAGAAACACTTTGTCAGTGAGAAACACGGAGAATGTTAGAAACACAGGGAGGACGTCAGACCAGACACGTCACTGACACTGGTTTATTCCTTCATTTAGACTTAGACATTTAAAAAGGGAAAAGTTGTGATGCAAGTTGTTGTGTTTTCTGTGTTTTGTTGCAGGAGCAAGTCAAAGTTGCGATTTCTTTCCCTTTAAAGGGGAATCTTTCTTTAAAAGGTAAAAATGGTTGCAACTTTGACTTGCTCCAGCAACTTTATTGCAACAAAACACAGAAAACACAACAACTTTCATCATAATCTTTTTAGAAAAGCTGCCGTGAAATCAGGTAAATAAACTCAACGATCTGAAAAAAGCCGATAAAGCGACTGATTAAGTCTCACAAGTTGCGATTTAAGGCTTTTCCACGAGGTCTGGAAGTCTTTTTGTTTCCTATGTTTTCCTATCAGAACTGATGTGTAACAAGTGATCGTGATTATTATTATGTCTGATTCATGTTGCTGTGACAGTGTGTGACAGACATGACTGATTAATGCATCATCACAGACCAAACAACGCTTTTCCTTTATAACTTTGAGCTTTTTAAATTCTCAACCTTCTCATTTATTTCAGTCCCGGAAGGTGATTTCTTTTGTTGTTGTTTGTAAGACAAATTTTTTTGTCCACATAATTATCTAAATGCCAGAAATGTAAATGTCAGCAGGCTGATGAGTCTTGTTCCTCTCAACCTTGGTGCATGTGTTCTCTCGCCCTCAGGGCAGCGAAGTGAATTGAAATGACGGAGACGATGGTGATTTACAGCGTCGTGTTGTTGTCACCCGCTCCTTCCCTCCCTTGTGCACCACTTTGAGTTAACAGCAGGCTGTAAACACAAAAATGCACCTGTTTCTGAGACACACACTCTCTGATGGAGATGTGTGTTGCCAGGTTGGCTGATGCAGCATCGTCCCTCTTTCCCAGCGGATTGTGGATTGGACAGTGATTGACGGTCAGAGTCCTGGTCCACCTGCCCTGCTGCTCTCTGGGGGGCACACAGGCTTTTAGCTACAGGTTTACTCACCTGGGGGGTTTAACTGTGTGTGTGTGTGTGTGTGTGTCCTTGATGCGAGGAGACATTTGCCCTCTTTAAACACAATGAGGAACCTCCTGTGGCTGCAGGTTTCCCCCCCGGGACGGTTGCCAAACACTAAACACCGCCATGCATCACAATCACCGCAGCGCTATCGAGACTGGACGAGAGGGAACAAAATAGGAGCTTGACAGGGAGATGGAAGAGGAGAGAAACAAATGTGACGAAAACGAAGGACGTGGAACGGGTCATGTAGAGAGACGTCAGTCCTGTTGCACTTAAAGTTGAACTGTGACACATTTGAACCTAAACTCTTCTTTTAGAGTCTTTGAGTTAATGTCAGTTGACAAAAAATGGAACAAATTGTTCTACGTTGGAGGAGATGTAGCGGGAGCCTGGAACGGCAGCTAATAAACTAGGCAGCATGGTCAACGCTTGTTTGTTGCTGTCACCATGAGTTTAGATTTCAGACTGAATTAAAAGTGTAAATTGAATGCCACAGTTCTGCTGTGCTCATATAAAGAAGTTTAATGTGTTACATGCATGAATGAGAGCATTGTGTTTTAGTTTGCGTCATAGCACAACTGAACTTTGGTGTCATGACTCTCACGTGGGCGAAACGATGGAGACAACAATGATGTTTCATGAACTACAGACGAGGGTTTATCAGCAGCAGCGTAATTAGTTAAAGTTACTAGTTACTTCTCCTAAAAAGTAACTGAGTTACAGCATCATAAAGTAACTAGTTACCAGGGAAAGTAACTATGTGTGACATTAATTTAAAATGTTCAAATATGTCAGTGAATTTGGATTTTCTCTCTTTAGTGAATCTTTAAATTCAACTTTATGTTCAATTCTTTATAATAAAACTGAATATTGAATTGACAAATAACAGAATCAGTTATTATTAACATTGTAAACTAATCTACACTATTTTAATGTTAGTGTGGGACAATGTGCCTTTTATCTCAAAGAAGGAAAAGTCGTGTTTGTCTAAAATCTTCTTCCTGAACCAGTCGTCGTCATTATCATCATCATCACTGATGTGGTTCATACCTTTTTTTTAATGTTTCTTTTAAATGTTTTTATTAGTTCAAAGATCTTTGTTTTTATCAGTATTTCACCATAAATGTATAAATGACATCATTTATAGCACAGTCATATAAAGCTGATTTTCTACCTGGTGCACACACATTATTGTATCTTATATGAACAAATTATAAAAGCTTTAGTTGAATAACTGCAGCAGTAGATCATCTACCATTAAAAAAACAACCACACAACCGTCCTGATAAAACCAGACACTGAAACTGAAAGTCTAACTAACTAACTAACCACCTTTATTCCAACACATTCTCACTCTTGCGTTTGTGCCTGAACATATAGTAGACGAGGGGATGTTTAGAGTGAAGAGAGGAGAGACTATTAAAACAAAGAGAGATGAAGAGGGCCGCTCCCTGTTTGAGAAGGCGTGGACGGAGAAAGAAGAGAAACCAGAGAATAGACGGTGACGCAGGCAGAGCAGAGATCCTTCACTGTGGAGGGATGGAGGGGTGGAGGCATGAAGAGGGATGGAGGTCTTCCTCCTGAATGGGGGAGGTTTCAGGGGGGGATTTGTGTTGAGGTGGCAGGAATCAGGTTTGGTTTCTCCTCTACGCATCAACGCACCTCACACACTCATAAATACAGTCTGCTCCTCCACCTTCAGGTCCCAGGGCCTCCTCCCTCCTGCCTCCACTCACCGCCTCCAGCTTCTCTTCTCTCTCTCTCTCTCTCTCTCTCTCTCTATATATATATATATATATATATACACATATATATATATATATATATATATATATATATATATATATATATATAATGTGTGTGTGTGTGTCTCACCCTCCTCCCTCTTTTTTCTCCTCTCTCTCTCTCTCTCTGTGTTGCTTTAATCCATATTCATGTTTTATCAGTGCAGCCGTAACAAAGCTCAGTATCTTCACTGTAACAATGTGGAGGTGATGGTTTTTAAAAAGAAAAAAGAAAAAAAATCTCCACGTGTTCGTCTACTCCATCTCAGTCCTCAGTCTCCTCCCGTCCCATCCCCCATCTCAATCCTCCCTCATCCTCTCCCCTCTCGCTCTCTCTGCCCCCACCCCCCGAGCCATGACCCCTCCTCCATCCTCCATCCTCCTCCTCCACCCCCCCTCCCTTCTCCTGACCTCTTTCCTTCTGGCTGTACCTCCCTCCATAGTGTATCGCCCTCTCTCTCTCTCTCCCATCTCTTCATGAAGTGGTGGATTGGGCTCCACCTCCCCCCTCTCCTCCCTCCATCCCTCCATCCCTCCCCCAACCAAACGAATGACACAGTCGATACCATCCTCACCCCCCCCTCCCTCTTGTGCTTTTTCTCATTTAATACATCACTTTCTTTTCCTTGCAAACGAGACGCAGCTCATTTAAATTTCCTCCTCTTCCTCTTTTGCTTCAATTTGTTCTTTTGCTCTTTTTTATAAAAGGTCCCATCGCCCACAACTGCAGCCACTCGTCTCGTTACCATCACTATAAATGCAGCTTTGAATTAAAAAACAGCCAAAGGGTGATGTTAGAAGTCATTGGTTGATGTATAATAATTTTTAGAAACCGTGTTTGTATCGCTGCCCTGTGTTGGTGTGTGTGTGTGTGTGTGTGTGTGTGTGTGTGTGTGTCTTTGCGTGCTGGACCGAGGAGCAGCAGATATATTCACAGCGATAAAACCTAACTGTCAAGCAGACAGGCATCCATCCTGCCTGCCAGCAGCCTGCTTGGCACACACCATTTATTCCATGATCACTTATTTAGTAGCCTGTCTGAAAAGAGATACAGACAGAGATAGAGAAGGAGAAAAAAGGGGAGGATGTTGAACCTGCCCCGGCGATAAATACCGAAGCATTTAACAGCAGTAAAAAAAAAAAAAAAAAAAAAAAAGTCCATTAGTTCAAATATGAATTAATTTAAATCAGACTAACAAACAGAGTCAGACTCGAGACCTTTTGTTTTTATTGATTCAGGTCAATTGAAATTGAATTCCCATCATTTTTCCATTTGCACTGATCCTGGTCTCAGAAAAGTCTGTGCTGGATCAGGTCTTAGTGAGTCTGATCTGATCCCACATCATTTATTAATAAACTAAGATAAAACGTTTAGTCTGTTAAGCAGCCTGTTGTGGCAGCTAGCTAACAACAACTAGCACGCTAACGGCAGCTTGGAGACTAGAGTCCTGGTCCTGGTTCTGGACTGGAGGCCTCAATGAGTTTGGTCCCAGTTCTCCACCTGAGCAGAACCAGAACCATCGTCACCACCTTCAGGCCGAGCCAGGGCTGGCTGGTTAAACGACTAAGTAGTAAAGGACAAAAATATTCTTAAATATCGAGAATAAAGTTGTAATTTTGAGGAGAATAAAAGCTGCAATATTTTGAAAATAGAGGCTGTAAATTTACAAGAATAGTCACAAATTTATGAGAATAAAGTTGTAATTTTAGGTTATTGTGTTATTTTAAAGAGCGAACATCAGAGGAGCAGTCTGTCTCCTGCGATACAATGAGGAACGTGGAGCATTTCAAGTTCTACTTTAATATCAGTTTCATAAACAAACAAATGCTTCATCTTTTAACTCATCATTTACCATCAGGACTGAAGAGATTGAACAGAAAACTTTGTTTTTTTCTGAAGAAAGAAACAGACGAATTTGGAGGAGATTGTTTCTTTTGTGGAGAAGCAAATTTATTCTCTTAATTTAAGATTTTTGTTTTCCCCAACGTGAACTCGTCATAGGGCAGCAGCTGCTGAACTTTTAAAATAAAAGACGTAGTTTTTAAACAAAAGAAGCAGAAAGAAAAAGAAAAGATACAAACCACAACTCACTGTCAAGACTTTTAAGAGTTAAGAGAAGAGATGTGTGTTGTTATAGTCACTGGTTGTGTGTGTGTGTGTGTGTTAGTCTGGTCTGGATGTTGTAACAGAAGCTTCCTTTTCTTTACTACATTGTGCTTTTTTTATTCTCTAGAAAAACTTATGGACTTTGTCATTTTCTCTTCACCAGTAACAAACGGTTTGAAACTTTTTCAAAAAGAGTTTTTGTTCCACGTTTCATGTTTTCTTTCTTCTGACAAAGTGTTCAACCTTAACTCTGTGGCGCTACATTCATCCAGACTCACTCATGTCGGAGCAGAGCAGAGGCAGTTTCTTAGGTTTTTATCATGAGTCTTTATGTTGCTTGAAAAGATCTGAAGAAAAGAAACTGACAACGTCGCTTTGCTCTTGTTAGTGAGCCGGCAAACGTTATATGAACAGAGGTGACGGAGTTCTTCAGAGAGAGGACAATAGACACAGTGACACATGAAGAAAAAGTTTATAAAGAAGAAAAACCCATTGTACCAAGATGAATGAGATAAAAATATATAAATAATGTTGAACAGAGCAGATAGTTTCAGGTTCATGTGCTGAAATTTCTCTGAAAAAATAGTGTGTGTGTGTGTGTGTGAGACAGAGAGAGACTGTAAGTTAGACGACTTTATATGGAAGATTATTAGTGCCACATCACTGTTTTGTCTTTATCTAGATTGATCTATCTATCTGTCCATCCATCCATCCATCCATCCATCCATCCATCCATCCATCCATCCGTCCATCCATCCGTCCGTCCGTCCGTCCGTCCGTCTGTGTATGTTTGTGAAACGTCTCTGATCCTCTGTGATAAACTCCATCTCTAACTGCTGCTGACAGATTTACGTCTATATGTAGATTTATGTTTGACCTACATTGCTCCGCCTGCTGTATGTCACCATCCACACCTAATAAATATGAGCTGTGTCAACGTCTGTGAACACAAACCTTCGGCCTCGTGTTCGTCTGCTGTTGAACTCACTGATCAACGTTTCAATGTCTCTGTTTCCTCTCACAGATGATTCGTCGTCAGAGAGCGGCAGCGGCAACGGCCTTCCTGCTCTGACTCCTCCCTCCTCCGCCGTGACGGACGGTGCCATCGTCAGGGAAGTTGAGGTCGTCAATGGCAACGGCGTCCCCGCCCCGCTGGACTTCAGTGCGCCCAACTCATCTTCCTCATCGTCCGAGGACCAGCAGCCGATGAACCTGAGTGACCCGCCGCCGCCGCCGCCCCCCCAGCGCCTGCCCCTGTCCACCTCTCACCTGCCCGTCACTGTGTCGGCGGCGGCAGCAGCGTTGCTAGGTGCCCTGCATCCCAGTGCGCCCGAGGAGCTCCGCAGGAAGTACCCGCTGGCCGCCAAACCTCCCCTGGCCCCACACCCCGCCCTGCCCCTGCCGCTGCCACACACACACAACGCACACACTCCAAACACACACTCCCAGTCCCACACTGCTGAGCTGCGACTGGAGCGAGACGGCAGGGACTATGGGGGCAAGGTGAGACCACACACACACACACACACACACACACACACACACACACACACACATACACACAACCTTTCAAACCCTTGACCCGTTCTACCTCCTGATCAGCTCCTAAAATATTTAACACTAATATTTACTCACCTCAGATCACGTCCAGTCAGGTCCATATTCAACCAAATCCCACATATTCTGGGCAACCTTGCAGTTTTCAAACAAATCATCATCATGTTTCCAGTCAAACATTGATCCACACGTCAGTAAAATCACTTTCTTGTTTCTTTTACATCACTGCTAAGAACCAAGAGAAACAGTATCCGGGCAGAGTTCACCACAGAGGAGGAAACTATTTGATATTGTTGTGGAGCAACAAGAGGAAGTCGTCTACTGAGAAACACTTTGTCAGAGAGAAACAGACGGAGAATGTTAGAAACACAGGGAGGACGTCAGACCAGACACGTCACTGACACTGGTTCATACCTTCACTCTTCATTACCTGGTGAAGTAGAATTAGAAAGGGGGAAAAAAAATCTCATCTTTCACTTGTTCCTGCAAATTTATTGCAACAAAACATCTAAAAACACTTTCATTGCAAGTTTCTAGAAAAGCTGCTGTGAAATTAGATAAATTCAGCCTCAACAATCTGAAAGAAAGAGCTGAAGTCCTGGAGGGTCTAGGACTGATAAATACAGTGACAACAATGAGACTTCTGCCTGTAAACTTACAGACTGTGGAGTGTGGTGATGGTTGGTGGAATAAGTAACAAGGAGATTAGAAATATAACAGAGAGCTAGTTCAAGTCTTCACTTTGAGTTCACTGGTAAAGTAGAATTAGAAAGACTTTATAATCAGACTGTTAATGTGATTTAAAAAGGAAAATATTGCAACTTAAGTTTTTAGGCGTTTTTGTTGAATAAAGTTGCAGGAGCAAGTTAAAGTTGCAATTTCTTTCCCTTTAAAGGTTAAAAGGTGAAAAAAATCTCATCTTTAACTTGATCCAGCAACTTTATTCCAACAAAACGCCTAAAAACTCTCATCACAATCTTTTAGAAAAGCTGCTGTGAAATGAAATTAGACCTTAACAATCTGAAAAAAGACCTGAAATCCTGGAGGGACTGATTAATGGAAACGAGTTCACATCCAGGAACTTTGAATCAGGAATTTGATTCTTCACAAAGAATCTGTTTCAGTCATAAACCATGTAAAGATGGACGACACATAACAGACTGTAAAACATCTGGATTGCCCCCTGGTGGACGGCTGCGTCTAATTTTCACCCCCTGATAAAGTTTTCTTTCACACACAAAAAAATTTTTTATTTAGCCTGAAAATTAAAACTATTTTTGTGGAGAAAATTGAACCAAATATAAGAATAAAAGCATAAAGAGAAGTGAATGAGGCCGTAACATGGAGTGAAGGTTATGATATAAAGAAATGTATTTCATCATGACTTCCATTAGTCTGCGTCTCCTCTGCTTTCTGTCCTTGCCGCTCTTGTTCTCCAGACACTCGGCTTTCGCTTTTGTCCCAGAAAAAGCCTCTTGCTTCCATTCAGTCGCAGCGAGTCTGAAAAAATCTTCTCACTAAACACAAATCTTCATTTCATGGAGTAAAAACGATGACACAAGTGTTTGTTAAAAAATAAGAGATGTTTATAAGGACGGGGCCCGTTGAACAGAACAAACGTTTAGGACAAATAAAAGGGAAAATAAAAAAGATGGAGATGAAAATGTGGAGGAGGTGGAGAGATGAAGGCGCAGGGTTATGGAAGAAGAGGTTCCTCCTCCTCATCGCCGTCTTTGTACGGACGTGAAAAGCAGAAGTTGGTGAACAATACAGACAGTCCTTGAAGGGAATATTTACTGTCAGACAGTCTACCTGCAACACACATACACACACACACACACACACACACTCTAGTCATTAAGTCATTAAGTCTCACACTCACTCCTTTTCACTCATTAAGTCAACAAATGCTGCTTTCACACCTCCTCTCAAACAACGGTTCAGCAGGATTTGCTTGGGCGCTATGTTGTCATCCTTAGTCCTTAATCCTCTGGAGCCACCATGTGGTGTTTAAGAAAGTATCTCCACAAATAATAAAGAAACTCAAAAATGTCTGTTGGTCGTCAGTAGTTCTCAGTTTATTTGGGTAAAACACGTCACAATTTGTCTTTTGAACGACACAACGAGGAGTTTCCTGTTAACTGATCAGCTGTTCAACACTGTTCCTCCTAGAAACTGAACGTTATAGACGAGAACTCAACATTAGATAAGAAACGATTTAAAACTCATCTGCAGTAGCAACATTAACATCAATATCTAGCAGGTAAACCAGTGTGTGAGTAAAGTACGAACTAATTCATGACATATTAACCTTCTAGGATTAGTTTAAAATAATAATCTTGTCACTTACTTCACTCAAGAAACAACAGTCATTTACTTTCAACTCACATTTTCTTTCATTTGTTACGTTTGTTGGGTTTAATGAACAGTCGTGTGTCGAACATCAGGACGTTTTCTTCTTTTAAATGTGTTGTTAATAATTTAAAAGACCAGACCTTCATGTTCAGATGTATGTGGGGTAACAACATGGCGTCCATGAGTCACATGATATCACCTGAGCCAATCATAGGGCAAATGGTCACACACACTCTCACTCTCTCTATATCTGTTTAAGTGGTTGCCCTCTAGTGGCCACAGCAGCTGTAATCAGGCACTAAATTTCACCTCTAATTGTATATTTGTGTGTGTGTGTGTGTGTTTAGTCTCCACAGTACAGCTCAGGTGGCAGCTACGACAGTGTGAAGATGGACCTGAGCGCCGAGGACTTGACCATGGGGCGTCACAGCAGCCAGGTCGCCCCTGACGACGACGATGACGACCACGATGACCACGATGACAACGACAAGATCAACGACACGGAGGGAGTCGATCCCGAGAGACTAAAGGCCTTCAATGTGAGTCAGACACGGCAGACGGGGTCTGAACCTTAACACTCACATGACGTCCACAGGGACCAATAACACGTCAGCTTCTCTCTATGAAGAGAAGATATTGAGGCGTTGACTCAGTTCAACTGATCACAGTCAGACATTATTTTCACATTATTGTCTTCTTAACATTAACAGCTGAAGATGTTAACTAACAGTGAACTTAGTTCAACTTCTTCTTGAACGTCTACGTGTTTTTCCACCACAGATGTTTGTGCGTCTGTTTGTGGACGAGAACCTGGATCGTATGGTGCCCATCTCCAAACAGCCCAAGGAGAAGATCCAGGCCATCATCGAGTCCTGCAGCAGACAGTTCCCAGAATTCCAGGAACGCGCCCGCAAGCGCATCCGCACCTACCTCAAATCCTGCCGACGCATGAAGAAGAACGGCATGGAGGTACCAGTAAAGGTTCACCAAATAAATCTGGTTGTTTTTTTTCTCCATGAAGCTCCTCCTGCAGTCTCAGATTAAAGGCTCATTTATGCTCCTTTATGTACATTAATACATACGTCCGTTTCAACGTTGTCAAACGTCAGGGCCTTTATACTCCCCAAGAGTATTTTACGTTGGCACGGTTGTTAAGCAGTGCATCCACTAGAGGGCAGTGATGAGTGCAGAGTTCTCCGACTTAAGTTTCAAACAATAATAAACATGGCGACGGTGAAGGAAATCACGGCGCACATTGTAAAAAAAAAATGATAAAAAGAGGCAGCACTGTAAACGGTGGTGGTCTGAGCAGCTGTTCAATACATTACGAAATGTGGATGGAGATTTTTTGTCTTCTTCTTTGTTCCTCTTGCTGGTTGCACATGAGCAGTCCTGTACAACACTGCCCCGATGGTTTCTGGTGGTATTACTCCGTTTGCTGTGCACTGCTATGGATCAATAAGCTCTCAGAAAACAGAGTCCATCCGTTTGCGTATCCTGTGTAGATTGTAATGGCTCCGAGTTCAAGATACACGATTCGTATCAAAATGTTTAATTCAACTGAAACAGAGAAGTTGAACGTGCTGTTACATGACGCCAGCCTTATGACTACCGATGACGTCTTTTTAATCGGGCGGGGTTTATATACACTCCTACCAAATGGGAGAACACTACCTCCAAAGACTGTTGAAAATCGTTGGACAACATTGTGTCGCTGAACTCGTCTTCATGAATCAACATCTCCAGGTCGTAGACTCTGATCTTACAAGTGTTGGTTTTTTACCAAGAGACGGTGGAGGCAGCAGAGACCCTTCATTCACCCTGTGACGATCAGTAACCATCACACTGACTAACAACATGATGCAGTCACTTAAACATCTTTAACAGTGCGTTAAAGTTGTATTATAAAGCATTTGTAATTAATCTATCACTTGTTCCTGCCACTCTATTGCAACAAAGTGTCTAAAAACACCACAACTTTCATCACAATGTTTTATAAAACCAGACAAATTATGCTTCAACAATCTGAAAAAAGGTCTGACATCCTGGAGGAGCTGTAGAGGAAGTGTTTGAAAGTTTGTTTTTCTCTCTCTGATTTTCCAACATGTCATGAATCAACGTTGTAAAGTCTGGAAAGAAAGTGGTTGTGTCGAGTCTGAGCTGTGACACAGACCTCAGACCTGCTCTCAGAAAGCTTTTAGGCTGACAGCCATGTAACTCCCCTTTAACCATCAGATGTTTCAGCTGCAGCACTAATGGTTCATGTTGGTTTGTCCTAATGTCTCTTCACCTCGTCACTCTGCACCAATGCTGCAGCTTCACACCACTCACTATTTAGACGGTCGGGACAAATCACTAATCTATGTATAGTACATGTTGTGTTTATATGACGGATCGTTTGACCTGGGCAGTCTGATTGATCTGCAGCATGTTCAGAAGAGCCGATAATTCCCATAATGCACTGCTGGCCTCACCTCTTTTGTCATTCAGTCAACTCTTGTGGGGCTCAGAGTTTGAAGAGTGTCTGTGTACAAACACTAATGTGAATGAAACAAGAACAAAAAGAAACAAATGCAGGAACAGAAACACGTCGAAGGGACGAGACGATGACATGAAGTCATTTTTGTTTTCAGACCCGACTGTAAAACAAACATATTCTGTAGATTATTTAGAAATATTCATCAACTAAACAATCAGATTTCATAGAGCTGATAAAGAAAGATAATGTTAAATCAATAAAGGCTGGGTGATGAGGAAAGTAGGACATTAAACAGAAAATTAAGATAAATATTAAAATGTTAAGAGAGTGGAGACAATACATAAAAATACATAATAAATATACATAAAAATACATATAAAATATGCATATTATATACATACAGCAACTTTCAATGCAATTTTTAGAAAAGCTGCTGCAAAATCAGTCAAATCAGGTTGTAACAACCTGAAGTCCTGAAGGAACTGACTGATTTTGTGCTCAACGACTCAAAGTAGAGAAATTGTGTAAAAGTTGGTTTTTTTTCTCTCATTTTCCAACAAAAATCAACATGAACATTTAAAAGACTAAAAATATGTCAGTAGAGATGATTAGAAGTTCTTTTCTTCACATCCAGATGTTGGTTCAAAGGTTTAAAAAAAAACACATTTTATCTTAATAAAATTGAAAGTTCAGTAAGTTTCCTTGTTGCTGAAGTTGAATGAGTTTGTTCTATTTCCGTCTCTTGTAAACACGTTTTTAACCAACGGAACGAGCCGCAGCCTCCGCTGCAGCGTGGACGACCGTCAACAAACAATTATCATCTTCTGTGAAGAGACGAAGGCAGCGCGCCTGTAAATTGGTTGTAACTATGGTAACAACACGCTCCAGTCAATTTCTTTCAGTTCACAGATGCGACACGACGCCGAGCGTCTCGATGTAAGAGCAGGTGAAGAGACGCGGCCGCGGATCCACTTCATGTGAAACTATTTGTGTTTTACCGGTCGTTCCGGGTCAAATACAGACCAAGTGACAAACCGACCTGAAGTGACAGTTGTTAGTGAGTTTTAACATCTGTTGACAGAACATCAGCAGGAAGATGCAGAGGCACAGGTAATTAATCCACTAGTGATAAAAAAAAACAAAACATAAAGAATAAAAGTAGGAAAGAAATGAATCATTGTTGCCAAGCGCTTCCTCATTTTAGAAATGTTGGGTTTTTCTGTGTAAAGTGCCTTATATATATATATATATATATATATATATATATATATATATATATATATATATATATATATATATATATATATATATATATATATATATATATATATATATATATATGAAACTGAAAACTGAAACACTCTGGTGGAATATGATAAATAATCCAGTGCGACTCAGAGGTCACAAGCATCAGGTCGTCATCATCACAGTCACTGAAAAGATCAACGAGTTGTTGGAAAATCTCTGCTGCCCCCGAGTGGTGAAGACAGATGCTGCACCACTGGTCTAATGTTTCTCTTTTTACTTAAGTTAAAGTACTGAAGTATTTTCTTTTAAAAACACTTAAATATTAAAAGTCCATTTTCTTTCACCACATTGTCACATCATCACCACAACACTTCAACAGCTAATGTCTCTGAGCAGCTTGATGAACCTGTAGAATGAGGTAGAATTCTAGAATTAGAATGTAGAATGTTTTTAGAATTGTAACTAGAATATTGGTAGAAAGTTCCAGAATGAATCAACAACAACCGACAAAGAAAAGCAGTGGTTAGTTTGTAGTTTTAAATGAATTGTAACTAAACATCATGGTAGTGTTGTGACACAGCTCTGACAGTGTGTGAACATGTGTGTGTGTGTGTGTGTGTTTATTTTTAGAATTTTACAGCGACTGAAAATGTGTCAAAAATGTTGCGAAAATGAAATCACGGCAAACAAAAAACAACAACAAAAACCTCTCAGAAGGTCTGAACTCTGGTTGATGGTTATTGATCAGTCATGTTTATATAGTGGGTTAAAATAAATATTATATATTCATGTAGACTCTATAAATTCACTGAAACGTTGTTCGCTAAAAATGTCGTGAGGGTTAGAACCATAAATGCATCTTCTTATGGATATAATTTGTAGAACCTTCCATGTCAGAAACACTTTGTAAACTGACACTTCTGATCCATGACATCACCACTACATGTTTCTTTACTGAGCAGATCATTTCTTTAATCTCATCCCTCTGTGTGTGTGTTTCCTGTTCAGACTCGTCCTACTCCACCTCACCTCACCTCAGCCATGGCGGAGAACATCCTGGCTGCCGCCTGCGAGAGCGAATCACGCAACGCTGCAAAGAGGATGCGTCTCGAAGCTTATCACGTACGTCTGTGTCTCTGGGTTCAACCTCATGACAAATGGGGTTGTTTTAAACCAAGGTTGTATTAAGTATCTGAAAGTCTCTACGCTAGAGTAGAAGTACAGACACTAGAGTAGAAGTACAGACACTAGAGTAGAAGTACAGACACTAGAGTAGAAGTACAGACACTAGAGTAGAAGTACAGACACTCGACCAAAAAATTACTTTGGTAGAAGTTCAAGTCAGCGACTAGAATGATACTCAAGTGAAAGTCTTAAAGTATCTATACTGTAGTATAGTAATGAAGTATTAGTACTTGGTCCTGATGAACTTGTGTGTGGTTTCTTGTCCCAGGATGAGCAGATTTCTCTGGACAAGTCGTCCAGTGGAGGAGGTCTGAGGGAGCCGGCGTCTCTCGCCCACTCTGCCTACTCTCTGGCGGCGTCGGCCTTCTCCTCCAACCAGGACACTCAGCTCTACATCAATGGAGCTGGCCTCAGCTACGGTTACCGTGGATACCCAGGCCTGGGCGCTGCGATGCAACACCCCGTTTCCCTGACGACTGGCCCCGCTACTCAGAGCAACGGTGAGGATGGGGAGGTGTCGATTAGAGACTTATATATATATATATATATATATATATAGTAGTAAGTATTATATATATAGTATATGTATAGTATATATATAGTAGTAAGTAGTAAGTAAGTAAGTAAGTAGTAATATATATATATAAGTAGTAATAAGTGATATCGAGTTTGACCATCTTTTATTTTCACAACCAAATAGTTAACAATGAAGTTAAGTGAAGTGATATTTTGAGCTTTATTAGTGGTTAAAAATCAACAATTTAGATACGTTTGGCTGACTGCCCCATTTACTTTCATTGTTAACTTTCATTGATACTTCAACCAACATAAAATATCTCTTGAGGGGAGTTTGACTCGTATTCATGGTGAAATAGACTCTGGGTTCATGTTACACTGAACCGTCACTTTAATCTTTGAACAAGCAGGTTTCAAAGACATGAAATCTGTAGAAACACATAATGAAAGTATCATAAAAGAAACAGTATAATGACTGTTTTTCAATTGAGTAAAACAACCAAAAAACCCTCTACCCTTTCCTACATAGTGGTCACTGCAGTGGACAACTAACCCAGAGCTGCTTTCTTGTATATGTGTGACTATAATTTCCTGGCCAGTGGGTTTCAGTGAACGTCCAGTATGATGGCTGATCTGCAACCATCAACACACACACAACTAAAATCTCAGGAATAGTTGTTCATCGTAGTGACCACTGTGTTTGAAATAGTTAATGAAGTGTTGACTCTTCAGTTGTTGGATGAAGCTCAGGACGAGGTTGAAGTTGAGAGTGAAAATACAAAGACAGATCAGGAATAATTCATCGTCATGTTCCAGAAGTTTTCTGTCATTCTGAACTAACTGATGTTTCTTCATCCTGCATCCGTCTCTTCTTCCTCCATCCATCTTTCCGTCACCTTCAGGTCCCACAGACCTCAGTATGAAGTCCCTCTCCTCCGCCAACATCACTAACTCCTCCACCTCTTCCGCCGCCGCCAACAGCCTGGGTGGGCGGGGCAGCGGGGGCGGCGGAGGGGGCGGGGCATCGACTCAGCTCAGCCAACCAGAGATCACGGCCGTGCGTCAGCTGATCGCCGGTTACAGGGAGTCGGCTGCGTTCCTGCTCCGTTCGGCCGACGAGCTGGAAAACCTCATCCTGCAGCAGAACTGATTTAGAGGAGGAAATGTGGGCGATCACACACACACACACACACACACACACACACACACACACACACACACACACACACACACACACACACACAGACACAAACTCACTCACACACACACACACACACACACACACACACCATTTAGTTTGTTTTGTGTCGGCCCCTCCTCCTCCTAAATCAAAACCTCCTCTGTTTTTTTTTTTCTCTTAAAATCGATCGAGATTTTGTCGCCTTCTCTTTGGAAACTGTGGCCACTTTTTATTTTATTTTATTTTATTTTACTTTTTTTGGGAGTAAAAGTGGGACAAAAGCTGAGGGTGGTGATGGGTCACCTGCCTCACAACAATCCACCACAACTTCAACTCATCAATTCCAGCTGAGAAGGAGGAAATTTAAGAAAAAAAAAAGATAAATAAATAAAGAAATAAAAAGGTGGAGCTGTTGAGCAGAGACTTGGACTCTGGAGGAAAATCTCTTCTTGTCGAAAAGAACCTCACAATCAGCGCTGCACTCTGAGAGGAGGAGTGTGGAGGAGGAGGAGGAGGAAGGAGTGATGACGACTGCTGCTGTGGTTTCAGGAATTGATTTAAAAAAAAAAAAAAAGAAGAAAAGACTTTTTATCCCTGTGGGTGGAAAAGTGAAGGTGTTTTTTTGTTTTTGTTTTTGTGAAGTTTTTGTCGCAGGGAGTTTTGATTTGACGGGTTCCTCCGGGTTGACGCTATTTTATGATCCAAACAGTTTGAAAATCTAATTAAAAAAAAAAAAAAAAAGACAACTCCCTGAATCAGTACTACTGAAGATGTTCGATACGAAATGATGAGTGATTTTTGATTTTATTGAAGATTTAAATTGGGAGTCTTTTTTTTTTTTTTTTCCCTCTTCCCAAGTGACTGAAAGAAAGAAAGTTAAGAAAAGTGTTTTGACTCATCTTAAAAGATAGCACTAAAAACAGAAAATACTTTTTTTTTTTTTTTTTTTTTGCATCCGCAGGAGCCTAAAGGACGGAAACTGGAAAGGAAACTAGAAAAAAAAAAAAAGAAAAAAAATGTTGTTGGTTTGATTTAAAAAAAAAAAAAATACAACAAAAAAAAAAAAAAGGAGAGAAAGTTTTTTTTTTTTCTTTCTGTGCTCGCTTGTATATAAGCTCTCTGTGTCCTATAGCACTTTTCCCTCACCCCCTGACCCCCTCCCCGCCCACTCACCCCCTCTCTTTCTCTTAATCCTCACCCCTTTTTACCCAGGGAGCAACTTGCTACTTTATGCATCCAAGACGCCATGTTTGACCACCAGGAAATACCTCAAATCAGACCTGCCAATTTCCAGTTCTCACACACACACACACACACACACACACATATACACTGCAAGTGAATGGTAACATTCCCACCAGAAGCCAGTTTACTTCTTCTTCTTTATCACCTGATGTCTTCGAGGTTTATGTAGAGGAGGAGGTGAGGAGGAGGAGGAGGAGGGTAAGAATCAAATTATATTGTGCAAAGACCTGTAACGTCGACGACGACGAAGCATTTCAAGAACTTAACTGATGTTGTCAAATTTTTCAAACACTTTTCTTTTTTTTTTTTGTTGTTGTTGTTTTGTTCGTGTGCTGCTGTAAATAATCAGTTCATCTGAGAAAACTTGAGAAGAATCAGAGCTGAAGTTGACGGGGAGGTGAGTGTGTGTGTGTGTGTGTGAGAGTGAGAGAGAGAGTGTGTGTGTGTGTGTGTGAATGTGCACAGGAGAGGGGTATTATATCTTAAAGGGGCAGTTAAATGTTGATCACTGGTGGCAAATTTTACCTCCCACTTGTACTTTTTACAAACGTAACGTCGACATAACGCCAACAAAAACCTCAGCATCATTGTGTTTAACTCCCCTCCCTCTCTTCTTCTTCTTCTTCTTCTCTTCATTGGACCTACTCTACTCTACTCTACTCTACTCTACTCTACTCTACTCTACTCTACTCTACTCTACTCTACTCTACTCTACTCTACTCTTCTTTTTCCTCATGGACCTAAACCTCCTCCTCTTCCTCGTTCTCCTGCCCTGTCTTACTGTGTTTATCTGTTAAAACTCTGAAATGGCCATTAACTATTGTTATTATTGTTATTATTGTTATTATTACTATGATTATAATGATGAACTTTTCATGTTGCTGCTGCTAAAAAAAAAAAAAAAAAAATGGACCTTTTTACCCTGGAACTGAAACCTCAACCAAGGCGGGCGGGGGTGGGGGGTGTCAGCGCCGCGGTGCCCAGTGTAAACCCGTCCGACCTCGACGTCAACTCAACCACAACACGAAGCAAAAACAAGTCAGAGACTCGATGTTTGACTCGTAGAGAAACACTCGTTCATCCTCTCTCTCTCTCTCTCTCTCTCTGGTTGGTTGGTTTCTTTGTGTTTGGCTTCATAGGGCTCGATTAATGTTGTGTTTTGTGACTTTCTAACTGTGAATCCTCTTTTCTTTTCTTTTTTTTTCTTCGCATTACTTCACATATTTTGTATTTTTTTTTTTATCCTTTATCCAAAGGGATGCAACACCACCACAGCACCTCTGTATCAAACCAACAAGTACTTCAAACTCTCAGAAAGGGGCCAATAATTCTGTGTTGACTGAACAACTGTTGACGTATCTATAGTTTTGGTTAAATATGAACTGATCAGGTTGTTATTTCACCGTACAAAGGTAGTTTTTTGTTGTTCTTGATAAAAAAATAAAACATGTGCTTTTTAGTTTTGTTAAAGAAATATTCAGCATGACTGACGCTACTTGTCTCATGTCTCATAATGTTTCTGTCAGTGAAGCAAACGTCGTATCTGGTTAATTTAAAGCTGAAACGTACATTTTTTGTCATAGTTTAATGTCAGGGTTGGTTGTTTTATATAGTATTATATTAACAACACAGACATGAGACAAGTATCTTTAACAAAATGTTGAATTATTTCCTATTTAAGCAGCAGCTTGAAAAATAAGAAAAAAAAAAATCCAAACTTTCTGTTTGGTTTGATGAAATCAGTTTGTAAAAGTTTGTTTATATTCAGATGCTGTTTCCTGCTGAGGGCGCGTTGCTCCGTGTTGCTGTTCTTCTACTGTGGTTTCTACTCAGTTCGACTGTCACGTCGCTGTAACTTGCTCCCTTTTCTTTTCTTTTTTTTCTTTTTGTTTTGTTTGTTTTTGCACACTGAGCGAAGCAACAGTCATCTGATCTGTGATCTAAGGGGACAACCCGATCCTGCCTGATTTGAAGGTTGTGGGTTTGTTTTTGTTTTGTTTTATTATATTTTATTTGGCAATGCAGCTGATAATCATTGAATTCACTGGTGTTTAGATGGTTTGTGTGGCCTCCTCAGGGACACTGTGGGGGGCGCTAGAGAGCTAGAAGACGTATTATGAAAGCCATTTATCCAGGAGGCGTCGATTCGATGCAGCTGGCGCCTTGTGTCAAAAAAAAAAAAAAAAAAAACACAAATAAAACCTCCGTTTAGACTTTGGCTGATTCACATCCGTGTGCAGCGTCAGAACCAAACCATCACATTTTTTAAAAAGAACTAAATTATTTAATGTAGATGTAGAATTTGTTTTGTTCTTTTTCACTCAAAGAGAAATATGCAAAAAAAAAAAGAAGAAAAATAAAAAGCGTGACTCAACTCGAAGAAAAAACAGGAGATGAGAGACGACGTCAAGTCAGTTTGTAATTAACTTAAAGTTCAGAAGATACAAACTTAACTGAATCCAGTCGAATCCTCTGAGCTACAATCAGTAGTAGTTGTTGTGGTGGTGTTGGGGGCATATTTAGTGTTTTTATTTTATGTAACGTGGTGTAGTCGACCTCCTAAACCACCAACATGAGACTTTGAATGACGCCACCTCCTCTTCTCCTCCAGTTCCACACTCACTGTGTCTCAGATACTGCCAACGGTTCGACGTCTCCGCCCGGTTTTACTTCATTTAACTGGTCTGATCTGAGGGATCTGAGCCACAAGTCTTTAATCATCCGAAAATAAGAATTGTTACTTAAGAAAGAGTCTTTTTTCACAGAGTCCATCATGTTTCAACCATAGAATCAAATGGACAAACAAACCGAACACGTTCTTCTTCACACTTTCAGTTGGTTACAACCAATGAGCCACAGAACTACGTTGTCCATCGTTTCAATTGATCAACTTCACCACTAGATGTCACTAAATCTCCTCACACACTGATCCTGTGAGTTCAAAACGCTTTGAGAGTTTAAACCTAAACTGAGGGAACTTTATCTGAACCTGCAGACGTGTCGTCGAGTGAAGCTTCCTCAGATCAAACAAGAACTTCTGGGTTCAGGTTCAGTCTGAGCAGATCAGACCAGACCAGACCAGACCAGACCAGACCAGGCCAGGTCAGGTCAAACTAGACCAGGTCAAACTAGACCAGGTGGACCTTTCACCTTTACCTCCTTCAGAAACAAGAAACTGAAAAAACAAACTGCTGCTTCAACCTCTACTCTACTCTACTCTACTCTACTCTACTCTACTCTACTCTACTCTACTCTACTCTACTCTACTCTACTCTACTCTACTCTACTCTACTCTTACTCTAAACCATCAGATTTACAGCCATACAGAAAAAAGGAATAGTGCCACAGTCAGAGTTTAGATGTTTATGCAACAGTAATTTTTAATACGAGTTAATTTAGATAATCAAGAGTTAAAAGTCGTAATTATTGGACTGAATTTAGCTCATGTGTGTTTGATGAGCATTAATCACAAGAACAAAACGAGCAGTTTAAGATGCTCTGTCCACCCTCCTCTTCGTCTGAGTTCACCTCCGGGTCAGAAATCAGTCAGACGGTTGTAACTCACATTTTTCATTTTTTTTCATTTTTTTCAGGTTTGATCTCGTCGGTTCCTCTGAAAAAGATTTTCTCTGTGTTTTGTTACGTGTGTTTTCTGAGCCCAGGTCAGTTTACTTGTTAATGTCAAAGCCAGACAGTTACACACACACACACACAAACAACTGTACGACAACAACTGTATAAAGAAATAAGCAAATGACAATCTTTAGAAAGGTGTAATTTGCTCACTGTTTGATTTTCATTCCCTCTGGGGAAATAATACGAGTGTTTTAGCCATAATCAGAGCTCCTCCTCCTCCTGATGTCGTCGTTGTTGTTGATGTCTCCACAGCCAACACATTTCTGTCTGATTTCTATATTTTAGTATTACATTATTATTATGATCAATGTTCTAATTCTTCTTGATATTATGATTTTATAGATATTTTTTGTAGTGCGAGTGAACGTGGTCTTTTTTTTTTTTTTTCAGAAGATATTTTATAAAACGTTACGATAAACGACAGAGGACCCGACCGGCTCACACACACACACACACACACACACACACACACACACACACACACACACAGCGCCCCCTCAGCTCACTTATCAGTTATTGTTCCTTTAAAACTTTCTGCAAAAAAAGTCCACGTCCTTTAATTGACCATGATTGATCAATTAGAGGCTGAAAAAGAAATTTAAAAATAGGAGCCAAGAGTCTCTGACAAAACAAAGGCTCAACTAATTATCAGTGGCTGCTTAGCTTAGCTTAGCTTAGCTTAGCTTAGCTTAGCTTAGCTTAGCTTAGTTTAGTTTAGCTTTTCTTAGCTTAGCTTTTCTTAGCTTAGCTTAGTTGATCTTAGCTTAGCTTAGTTTAGCTTATCTTAGTTTAGCTTTTCTTAGCTTAGCTTAGTTTAGCTTAGCTTAGCTTAGCTTAGCTTAGCTTAGCTTAGTTTATCTTAGCTTAGCTTAGCTGAGCTTAGTTTAGCTTTTCTTAGCTTAGCTTGGTTTAGCATAAAAATTGGAATCAGCTATCACAGCTCTATCCACATACCAGCAACTGTAAAGTTGTATTTTTGTTTGTTTTTTAGAGCAAAGGTTACTATTCCTGTTATGCTAAGCTAAGCTAAGCTAAGCTAAGATGAGCTAATTCCCTGCTGGCTCTAACTATGAACAGCAGCAGGACTTTGTGTATAACTGTGGCAGAGAGTTTATGTGCTCAACTATATTTGTTTCAGACGTTTCATCAGTTTTCTAATCACGTCGGCTCCTTTAAGAACCAGTATCAGGACTTTAAACTTAAATATCCACAAACATCACAGACAAAGTGGTGTCAGCGCTGATGTAAACTTACAGGGGTTAATCTCTATTATTATTATTATTATTATTATTATTATTATTATTATTAGCGATGCCGGTCGGGTCTTTGTGAGCTAAATGAGACGATCACACACTCAGTCACTGGGATAAAAAGCTCAACACACACGCAGAAAAATGACGAAGAAGAAATACTGGATCTTTTTTATTCTTGTTTATTTTTCTATCAGGACATGATGTTCAGCTACGTCCATTCAATCAAAAAAAACAAAAAAAAAAAAAAAAAAAAAAAAAAAAAAAAAACAAAAATATATTAAAAAATGGCTTCCTGAGCCTTCTGATTTTACTGGCTTTTATTTTTCTTCCTTTTCCTTCTCACTTCTTCTTTTCTAATGTTTCTTTTTTTTTTTCTCGACCTGACTTCGTACCAGACTCTTGATTGTGTTGATTTCCTTCTCGCTGGGGCTTCGTACCGACAGTGAAACCAATTAGAAACCTGTGTTCTCCTCATGATTTGACTCAGTGGAAGTGTGATGTTTACATGTACAGATTTCTGCCGTTTCTTTCTACTTTTATTTGTTTTTTTCAGTTCGGTTTTTATCCTCTCACCTCCTCTCTCCCTTCATTCCTCTTTATTTTATTTTTTTTTTATTTTTGTTTGAGTTAATCTGACTCTTTCCTCAAACACTGAAGGGAAATGGGACTGAATCGAAACACAATTCTCACCTTTTCACACAGAAGCCTGTCGCGCCAGGAGGGGGACTCAGATTTCAGTCCGTCGCCTTTTTTCACCAGATTTTTATTTATTTTATTTTATTTTTTTATCTCTGCATCTTTTGTTGTTGCTGTCGTTATTTTTAGAAATAGCTTGTTAGCATCTTGTTAGCGTTGAAATGCTAAAAAGTGAATATGTGTGTGCTAACAGCTAGATTTTTTTTCTTTTTTTTTTTTTTTTTTTTTTTTTGTGTCTGGTGAAGAAACGTAACGTGGCTGAAATTCAAAAACGTGAAGCGCCCCCTCCAGAATGAAACCGGTTGTTTTATTTTGGTAGAGAGGTGATGGGATGTGGCGCTGAACTTTGACCTCTCAGTTAACTCCACAGCACACGAATAAATCACAGTGAGGCTGCGACGTACGTGACCACACGATCCCGGTGGAAACGATTCCTCAGTGAATGATAAGCCATGAACAGATGCCGCCTCGCGTCTCTTTATTAGTCTACTAGTAAATTTAGCAAAACTTACAAAAAAACAAAAAACAAAAAAAACATAAAAAAAAAAAACAAAAAATAAAAAATAAACTGCAGACGACAAAAACTCAACCTCAGGAAAGAAAACTAAAGAAAAAACAAAAAAACAAAACAAAACATGGACATGACTTTTATAAAAACACGTCTAACTGAAGGCCCATTTCCCTCTCTCTTTGATACCATATAAATTATATCAGAAATTCTTTTATATTTATTGTATTCATTATTATTATTATTATTATTATTATTATATATAACAGTGGATACCTTTCATTTTTTTCCAGTAACTGTGGCTAATGATTTTGATTCTTCAGAAAAGTGTTGCTAACATATGTGAAGCATCTTCAATGATTTGCAGGAGAAAAAAAAAGGAATTTAGGGTCATTAATATTATTATTATTATTATTATTTGGTTCTGTTCGTTGATTATGTCGGAGCGGTACGAGCGTGTTTGTTAAGCCTAATAAAAACCGAGAACATATCACTCTGGTCCATGACGAAGAAACCAATGATCGAAAAAAACAAAAAGAAAAAAAAAAACAAAAAAAAAAACAACTGAGCTTTCTCTCGTGTGATGTCACTGCTAAGGCTGAAATGTTTCTGGACTTGAAAAAAAAAAATATTGTGACCATTAAGTTTTGTTTGTTTTGGGTTTTTTTGTTTGTTTGTTTGTTTGTTTTCTCCCGAGCTGTACGTCACAAAGCTAAATATACTAATAAAACGGTGTGCTATCTATGAGACGGAGTGATGCTTGTTTTGTTCTTCTGCTCATTTCACACATGAGAAACTTTATTGTCGTGGTTTTGAAAATGTTTCAACTTCATCCAGTGAAATTCGCTCCGGTTCACAAGTCGACCTGTGACTGTTTAGACCATCAACACCATGTTTGAGGGTTGATGGAGGCTCCATCTTAAAGGTGGATGATGGAGAAACTTCAACAAAATATCAATATCAAAGAGAAATTTAGTGAAAAAAGAACAAGTTTAGTTCTTTAGTTCAGACTCAAGACATTGTCTATGAAGATTGTTGTAGCTCCATGTTTTAAAGTGCTGGATAAACTTCATAATATTCTTCTGTTTTATTAACATGTACTTGTACTTTTACTTTCATTACTTCAGTACATTTAATTATAGATTACTGTCATACTGAAGTACAGTAAATACTAGATACTTTAAGACTTTTACTGGAGAATCATTCTAGTGACGACTTGAACTTCTACTAAAGTTATTTTTTGGGTCGAGTGTCTGTACTTCTACTCTAGTGTCTGTACTTCTACTCTAGTGTCTGTACTTCTACTCTAGTGTCTGTACTTCTACTCTAGTGTCTGTATTTCTACTCTAGTGTCTGTACTTCTACTCTAGTGTCTGTACTTCTACTCTAGTGTCTGTACTTCTACTCTAGTGTCTGTACTTCACACACTCCAAACACACAGGTCCAAACTAAAACAGCAATGTCCGCATCAAATATATGTTTTTTTTCTGATCAGTTTGATTTTAACCAGTTAGATGTTATAAAAACAGACTGAGATGTCTTGGTTTGGTCAGGTTTCTGTAGTTTTACTTTAGTGGGACTTTCAGGTTCTTTTAACACAACACTGATCTGGAGTCCATGAGTTGTTCAGTTTCTTGTCTGGTCTCAGATCACCTCCTCTATCAGTGACGGTTACTTTACATTGACAAACATGGCTTCACTTCTTAACAGCAGCTTCTTCTATGGCAAGAACCTCCTCGTCAGGTCAACTTGTCCTGTAGCATCAAGGAAACTGCCAAGAAATGGTCCATGAAAGAGCCTAAAGTCTTGATTAAGTCTCCAAACTCATCAGATCCTAATCTGGTTTGAATGTCTGCGACGTGTACTCCATCTTCATGTTCATGTCCTGATGATCACAACTGGCAGAAGAAGATATAAAGTAGAGAACAGCAGCTACAGTTTTAATCGTCTGATGACGTCATGAAGTTGTTACTAAGAGACAGGACAGTTTGACTTGTGACTTCTTTTAATAACGACACTTCAAAGTTTTCTTCTTCCTTTTTCACGTCTTTAGTTCACGTCAGAGAAGTTCAACCAGAGTCTGTGATGTAACAATAACTCACAGTCGTTTGTACAATGAAAGAAAGAAACTACTGAGTCTTTTCACCAACTTAAAGCTGCTGCTGTTCCAAACGGCAGATTAAGATTAGAGCTCAAACTGAAAACGCTTTCATGTTGGATTTGATCCATTTTTAGACTAAAACTTTTCCTGCTCAAATTTTACAGCCACGGGTCTCAGTCACCTCATGAAGCTGAAGGTGGAGAGACGTCATAATGTTTCTCCCCTCAGGTTTGTGTTTCACCACAGGACGATGATGAGGAGGTGACAGTGTGACGATGGCGTCTGCTGCAGAAACACTTTTACACTAAAAGTCTAAAAATAGATTGAAGGGAAAATGTTACTGTTGCATCATCAGTCTGGGGATCTGTGTGTGTGTGTGTGTGTGTTTTCTGCAGTAATGGTGCAGAACGGATGCAGGAGTAAAGTAAAAGCATGAAGCTGCAGTCATTAGACTCCACCGTCTATAAATAAACACCACCAGCAGCAGCAGCAGCAGCAGTTACCTGTGTTTTATTGATCAGATCAGAGTTTCTTAATTTATTTTTTAAAATGATAATCTGTCAATGTTGTTCTCTGAGACCTAATGAATCACTATGAACACTCACTGATGGATAGATAGATAGATAGATAGATAGATAGATAGATAGATAGATAGATAGATAGATAGATAGATAGATAGATAGATAGATAGATAGATAGATAGATAGATAGATAGATAGATAGATAGATAGATAGACAGACAGATATTTAAAATGTTTTTTATGTTACTTCACATTATATATTCACTCACGTACAAATTGTTATTATGTATTGTATTGTTTTGTTTTATTTTTTAAATAAATAAATGAAATAAATACAAATGGGTATAAATTGAATTAGTTATAAATATTCAATTATTATTGTTTTAATATTAATAATTAATTTTCAATTAAATAAAAATACAAGACAATAAATAGTAGTTATTGAAATATCAATTAATATTCATTTTATTCAATTTAATTAATTGTATGTATTTATATGTATTTTGTTTTATTTAATTAATTTATGTTTTTATTTTTCTGCTATTTCATCAGACGAACCTGAACCTCAACAACAACAACAGCAAACAAAGACCTTCAGCGAAAGTTAAAGATAGAAACAGTCACACACCCTCATTGTTATTCTCTTTCTCTCTCTCTCTCTCTCTCACACACACACACACACACACACACACACACACACACACACACACACACACACACGCCGTCAGTGAGCCTCAGTACGCAGGTGTGTGCGCAGCGGGGGGTGTGCCGAGCGCCAAACCCAAACTTCTTTACGCGCCGCGCGGCTGTTTCTCTTCCCCTTCGGCGGATTCTTACGTCTGAGCTTCAACATTTTCTGCCTCGTGCCCGGATTCCTCGCGGATTAACGGTACTACCTCCTCCGGGGGGAAGGAGGAGGGTTGCACGCGCTTACAACCCCCGGTTCACGTTGGGTCGCGACGCCGAGTCCTCGTAGAGAACCGATCCGACTTGGATGGCCTCCATTCCCGTTTCCGCATTCCCGCAGCCTCCGTGCGCACTGCAGGCGCGGAGCTAAAGATCCGTGATCTCAACAGAAAAAACCGGTTCCTCCGGCTAATCTACCCCACTGCTGCTGGGGGTGCATTATGTTTCCAGTCAGAGGGAGAAAGCGGAACGGGAGACCGGAGCGGCTGCTGACTGCGGGCTGGACCAGGCCGTTTTCAGCGGACAGAGAGTGTCATTGATCGGCCGCCGCGCTCCTTCATGTCCCGGGGAGGATGGAGAGCTGCTGCCGCTCGTGTATGCCGTGTTTGAACCGGCTCTGGAACTGGATATGGCCGGACTTCCGCTACCCTAACGTCCCCAACCACAACCATGTCATCGCCAACCCGGCGGCGCAGGCGGCGGAGATCCGCACCGTGTCCGGGGAAATCCGCGTCCCGTCGCCCAAGAAGCGGCCGGTGCAGCTGTACGCGGCGCTATTTGACTTCGAGGCCCGAAGCGACGACGAGCTGACGGTAAAGGAAGGAGACAAGCTGTCGGTGATTGAGAAACGAGGAGAGTACGTGCTGGCAAAGAAACTGACCGGGTCTCTAGAGTCCGGACTGATCCCAGCGAACTACGTGGCTCTGCTGCAGGACGAGTTCGCCAAACACAAGTGAGTTTCTGTTGTCTCTGTAATCCTTCAGTTTTTATTGTTATTGTCAGGTGTCACCTGATCATGTGGATCCAGACTTTGGTTTGTAGTTTCACCTGCTGCTGGATGAGTGACGCTGATCAGTTGATCTGGATCTGACAGCCGACTGAGGTGTGACCTCTCTGGTTTTGGATTAGATTGAATTCAGATGACAGATCCATGAAACTAATCGCTGATATTCAAATCATAATTATAGTCAAAAATAGGCTACACACACAAAAAAAACAAAAAAAACATCAGCTCCTGAAACTAAATAATCTGAGGATCTTTAGATGTTGGTCTGATTGATTAGTTGATAAGAACATGATGTTAACTGAGGTGAACTAGAGACAGAATAAGTGATTTGATAACTGGTTGACCATTTAAATCAAGAAATGATTATTTATTCATCTTTTAATCATATCATATTGATTAAGACATGATATTTTTATCCACAGGGAAAAAAAAAACAAGAATTGCAGCTTCTCAGGTGTGAAATGTGTTTTTGGTTGTGGTCTGTTGTCAAACAGGACATCTTAAGCTTTTTAAATGAGCAAATATTTAATATTGTCATAATAAGTGAAAGAAATGTCAACAGACAAAAGCTCATGTTGATGTGTTCATGGGTCTTGAAACTGTTCAGGGTTGAAGCTACGGCCAGTACGTTTCGTGTCATGTTTAATTATAAAATGACTTGAAGTTGAACGCAGGAGTTTATCGCAGATCTGCGGAGGTGAACAGACTCGGCTGCTGCTGCAGCTGAGAGGCTGTGTGTGTTCGCCGCTCTGCAGCTGCAGGTCGTCCATTATTCATCCGACCTGCAGGGACTCATCGTGTTTCACTCGGCTCACTCTCCCTCTCTCTGCAAGGTTGACTTCACCGGTCGAGTCCACGCGTCCCATGGTTCCTCAAACACAAACACTGACACTGACACAGGACGATTACAGCATCGCTGGCTGTGTTAGTGACCATGTCAGCAACATTTCAACACCGGTAGAAAAGCAGTGACTGTATATAAAGATGGCTGAAGCACCTACACCTCCTCACACAAAAACCTAAAAGAATAAAGGCTACATATCTTTCATACAAGAGCTGCCATGTTGTTTATTCGGAGCCAGAGTCTGTGCAGCAGTGATCAGTCGATATCACCTGTCAATCATGACGCCTCAGCTTGTTTTTATTACTTCAAAGAAACGAAACTGATCAGAAAAAAACGTATATGTGATGTGGATGTGGACCATGTCCCATCTGCTGACAGGTTTAGAAGAGCAGGGTGATCCAGATGTTTTGCTTCCAGTTTTGGAAGCTGTCATGTCACCTGTACTTATATACAGTCTATGGTTTATCCTCAGTGACCTGTCAGGCCTTGGTGAAGTCTCTATGACACTGTTGACACTTTGTTATGTTTCCTCCGTCAGATCAGATAGAGGCGTCTGAACCTCTTCAGATCTCTCCACAGATGTTTTCTGAGGTTTAAGACTGAGCTCTGGTTCTGTTGTTCAAAGAGCTTTGTTTGGGTTTATTTGCTTCAGGTCACTGAAGACTCAGGTCCTGGACTCTGTAGCAGGTTTTCTTCAAAAATATCATCCTTCCGAGTGTTTCATAACGTATGTGAAAGTCTTCTTCTAGAGTAGAATTACAGACGCTAGAGTAGAAGTACAGACACTAGAGTAGAAGTACAGACACTCGACCAAAAATTAACTTTGGTAGAAGTTCAAGTCGTCACTAGAATGATTCTCCAGTAAAAGTCTTAAAGTATCTAGTATTTACTGTACTTCAGTATGACAGTAATCTATAATTAAATGTACTGAAGTAATGAAAGTAAAAGTACAAGTACATGTTAATAAAACAGAAGAATATTATGAAGTTTATCCAGCACTTTAAAACATGGAGCTACAACAATCTTCATAGACAATGTCTTGAGTCTGAACTAAAGAACTAAACTTGTTCTTTTTTCACTAAATTTCTCTTTGATATTGATATTTTGTTGAAGTTTCTCCATCATCCACCTTTAAGATGGAGCCTCCATCAACCCTCAAACATGGTGTTGATGGTCTAAACAGTCACAGGTCTACTTCTTTACTACTCTACTATGATTGTTGTAACGACACTGAACATTGAAAATGCATTAGAGTAAAAGTGTCATTAAGTGAGGAAACATACTGAAGTACAGTAGCACCATAGCAGGTGTTTGTATTTCTGGGTTCAGGTTTCAGAGACTCTTTGTCCTTTAAATACTGTTTGTCAAACATCAACAGTCACAAGACCTAAACTTGAAGTGGACTTGTCCTCTAATGTCTGTAGATCGTTGAGAACAATTCAAAAGCTGTTGTTTTGGTTTTAAACCCACAGTTTTATCTCTTCTACAGAGATACAGAGGTCCGTTGGGTCTTATGGTTTTTGTTAATTCGGGGATCATGTATAAACAGGCCTCTGAGTTTTTGAACTACATCACATCCAAATTTATGCCTCATGTGGACCAAAGTCAAGTGAGTTGTGGATGTAATTCAAGGTTAATTAAAGCAAACAGGACGAACATGATGACACAGCAGAGGCCCTGAAGACGGGTTTATTTTAAATTCGCAAAACAACAAAATCTCCAAGGTCACTGAGGTTTAGACTGATTGAAATTGTAATTTTCATTCAATTCAGGAGGGTTAGATACTTTCTGAAGCCTTTTTATGTTTATTAATTTTGTCAGAAAAATGTCGATTTTATTAGTTTTATTGTTTTTAAAGAAAAGTTGGAGAAAAACAAGCCTGTTTTTTGTTTTGTTTTGTTTATTGCTGTTTGATTTATCCATGACTGAGGAGAAAACTCTCTTACAGTAATTTATTATCTAAAATCCATGACCACAGTTGTTCTTGGTGAAATATTTGACTGGCCTCTTATCCTGCCGTCATATCTCCCGGCTCTCAAGTTGCTGCTTGTTTGTGAGTTTCAGTGAAACCTGAGTGTGACGGAGCGCAGCCCCGCCCTGCTCTCTCTTACTGTAACTTAATGTAAATACAGGTTAGTTCTCATATCTGAGCAAACAGGCTGGACTCAGTAGCAGCAGCAGCAGTTTAACTGAGTCTGACTCAGACTTTAAACTTCTGTTCTGGAAAAGAAATACTCTGGTTTATACACAACACAGTGTTGGTTCTGATGTCACACAGATTTTCGTAACTGTGACTGTGATTGGACCAGCTGGTTAAATGACGTCATGTTTGTCATGTTTTACCTCACAGGTGGTACTATGGGAACATTAACAGAGTGAAAGCAGAGAAGCTGCTCCTGGCGTCCCAAAACAAAGATGGTTCCTTCCTGGTTCGCATCAGTGAGAGTCACAGCGATGAGTACACAATATCTGGTAAGACTCAACACAACATCCATCAGTTCATACCTTTAGCCTGATTTCCTCTAATTTCAGAGTAAGTTTGAGTTCAAGATGAACGAAACGTATCAAAATATTTAATCCAACAGAAACAGAGGAGCTGAACGTCCTGATACATGACGCCAGACTTACGACTACTGACGACGGCTTTTTAAATGGGCGGGGTTTATATTCACGTTGACTCTGATTGGGTAACTGCTTGAAAAAGACTTTCAAAGACTGTTGATAATTGTTGCACAACATTGTGTCGCTGAACTCGTCTTCATGAATCCAACATCTCCAGGTCGTAGACTCTGATCTTACAAGTGTTGGTTTTTCACCAAGAGATGGTGGAGGCAGCAGAGACCCTTCATTCACCCTGTGAGGATCATTAACCATCACACTGACTAACAACTTGATACAGTCACTTAGAAATATTGTCTAGTGAACCTTTAAAGGTGCTTTATGTCCGTATTTAGTCTGAAATGTGCAGAATCTGCTGAAGTTAGCTTCCTTCTTAGCTTTTAGTTTAGGTCACAATGAACCTCAGTCAAATAATTAACTCAATTTGGTACCAGACACATTGTTTTCCATTACAGTGCGGTGAGTGGGGTCTAAACTAAACACAAAAACATCAGTAAACATTAATGGAGGACATGGAGGAGATGCTGTGCTTATTGCTCGTTAGCTTACGACGAGGTAGCTATGACGATGGCTATCACTCTAGTTGGTGTTTAAAAATGGTTGATTATTTTGGTGATGCTCTCTCAACTCACGTCTGGTTGCACTTGTGAAGACACTCCCTCTGACCAATCAGTGGCCGACGTCTGTTCACGTCACGTTTTAGTATCAACTTAGCTCACTTGGTACCTTACCAAAAAGAGTATCAGGTACCAGATACAATCCCTGATGGAAAACCCAAAAAGTGAGTTGAATTGAGCTGAGTCGAGTCCAGCGGCGCTAGAACGGTTTAGTGGAAAAGCACTAAAAGTCAGGTCCTTCTTCATCCCTCTCCCTATCAAAGAACCAGAGGTTTAGTTTCACTGTTTCAACGTTACAGACACATAGACATCATACATATGTTGGTGTTGTTGGTCTGTTCTTTGGGGATTCACCAAAAAGTAGGTCAGACAAGTCAATTCACAATTGATCCTCATGGCAGAAGACTGAAAAAAAATGTTTCAGTGTCTTACTGAAAATTTATTCATGTATTTACCCGACGCTCAGAGATTCAGAGACCAGTTGTCATCACTGACAGGTTATCATGTTTCCTTCAGTCTAAATGCTGATTCACCATGTTGTGCTCTCAATGGGACGTTGGATGTTTTGTCATAACAAACCCACAGTGAAACTCTCCACAATAACTTCGGATGAATTGATGGTTAATATGAGCTCACAGCAGTTGCAGGGATGAAGCTTAAGTCTGACACATTCGATTTCTCATTGTGAGACTGAGTTGACAACAATGGCAACTCTCACTGCGTCATTCATATTTCACCACAGCAGGGGGAACATTGAAAACGGATGAGTTCACTGATCTTCTTTTGTGTACTATTACCACTGTCAGCATCAATAAATTGATGCTCAGTGAAACATAAAGTGGAGACAGAAGAGAACAAACAGCAAAACATCCTGCTGATGTCACCATCTAGTTTGTTAAATGATTCATCGCTGGAGGCGGCCATCTTTCCACAAGGCAGATTGTTGTTTTGATGGTCGCTGACAGGTTTGCTGTTCATTTCAGTTGTTGTTGTTATTTTCCAGAGATAAACACATCCTTGTGTGATACTGACACTGTCAAGATGGTGAACAAGCAAGCAAGAAAAAATGGCTGCCCACAGTGGTGAAAAAAAAAAATGCAATAAAATGCTCTAGCTAAATTTGCTGAATTTCAAGTTTAAATGCAGAACTGTGTTTTACTCAGAGTTGTATAAAGTATGTGAAAGTCTCACTAGACACTAGAGTAGAAGTACAGACACTAGAGTAGAAGTACAGACACTCGACCATAAAATAACTTTGGTAGAAGTTCAAGTCGTCACTAGAATGATTCTCCAGTAAAAGTCTTAAAGTATCTAGTATTTACTGTACTTCAGTATGACAGTAATCTATAATTAAATGTACTGAAGTAATGAAAGTAAAAGTACAAGAACATGTTAATAAAAACGGAAGAATATTGTGAAGTTTGTCCAGCACTTTAAAACATGGAGCCTACAAACAGTCACAGGCTGACTTAGAGTGAACCGGAGCGCTGCAGAAAATTTACTTTACTCTGATTGTTGGAACGACACTAAACATTGAACATATATCAGAGTAAAAGTGTCATTAAGTTAAAATGTGGTGAAGTGAAAGTAAAGACTGAAATAAAGTACAGATACTAACAAACATACTGAAGTACAGTGGTGGCACTAGTAGCACTTTAAATAGATGTAAAAAAAAATTATAGTCATGTGACCCTTTAACTGTTAATGACAACACAAAATAATAATTAGTTGTAAAATATCAGGGTTTCTCTCTTATTTCTGCAGTGTTACTGAGTTTGTCCTCATGTTAAAGGAAACGATCACGTGCTGTGTGCTGATGCAGGACGAGGCTGTGCAGGTGGAGCTCAGCTGAAGAGCATCACATGTTTATTCACACCGCCCGCTGAGAGAGAGAGAGAGAGAGATGTTGTCTGTTTGTTCGTGTTTTTCTGAGTCGCAGGATGTTCAGCTCTTAAACATTGCACCTCCCTCCTCTCTCCATCTGTCCTGTCCTCCATCCATCAGCCTCCACCACGTCCCTCTATCCTCCAAGGTCTCAGGCCGCTGTCGTCCTCAATCTTCCTGCCTTCATTTCCTCCCTGAGCTTCCTCTCTCTCTCACTCTCTCTATCTTCAACCCTCTCCTGCTACAGAGGACGTGAGGTGACACTACACCCCTCCAGGCGGCCATGTTGAAGGTCCACGGTCTGTGAACCACAGTCGCACATTTAAAAATGACACGACTTGTTGTTAAATACTGTCGGTGTGAGAGCAGAGATAAGGCAGCGATCAATGAAACAATGAATATGCTGATTAGTGAATTAACCTTTGTTATATATTGACATTTAACAGCTTCTCTTGTTTCTATTAGAAGCCACGTCCTCACTTTAACACATCGACCTTCCTCAGTCCAGACGGATCAATTCTGAAGTCGTCTTGACTGACTGTTTCATCCTACTGAAAATCTTGGACACTTTTTTTTTTAAACACTGAATCACATGACACTAAGTGATGGTCCAGATTAATTTGAACCCAGGGTGGTTGTGAAAACAAAAGACGTCAAACTGGATATTACTTCAACCAACGTAAAATATCTGTTGAGGGAGAGTTTGACTTGTATTCATGGTGAAATAGACTCTGGGTTCATGTTACTCTGGACCATCACTTTAAAACACAGACATGATATTAAAACCATTTATCTCTTCTTTTTCCAAAATGTTGAATTCTTCCTTTAATGATCTGTGCTGTTATAGTTTTACATTTAATCTGAATCAGCAGCTAAATGAGCAGAAGTTGACAGTTTAGGAGAGTTTAGTTTCGTTTAACAGTCGTTTTCTCCTCTTTCACTTTCACTTTGACTCTGAGCCTGATGCTCTAATGGACCTCCATGATGTTGGCAGATTTGTCTGAACTGTTATTATTCTCCCTCCTCTCTCATCACCTTCAGCATGTTTCTCTCTCTGCTGCTCATTACTTTCCTTTCTTTCTTTTCATCCTCAGGTTTTGTCGTCTTCCTTTGTGTTGGCATCTTTTCCGTCTTCATCCTTTCATCGACTTCCTTCCTCAACCTCTCCATCCGCCCTCTCTTCCCTCTCTTCCCTCTCTTCCCTCTCTTCCCTCTCTTCCCTCTCTCTCTGCCCCCTCCCCCTTCTTTTTCTTCAAGGTCTTTCAGGTCCCCGGGGGAAAATGCTGCAGTTGGACGTTTAATTTTCACAGTGCTGATCCTCTTGAAATATGCATCATCAGTTCTCTGTGTGCATACGTGAGCAGAACAGACCACATCACCTTCACTTACTGTGATTTATGATCCGATTACACTCGTTCCTGGTCTGATTTACTGTCTCTCGTCTTTTTCACAATCATAAAAACATGCACATCTACATGTTCATGGACAGTAATTATACAGTTTATGGTTTCTCTGTCTCTTTCTGGTGTTTCTTTGTGTGTGCCTGTTCTCGCTGGGTCTAGTTTGAGCCAGTCAGAAATGTTCAAGTTCAACACACAGTTGCTTTAAAGTAAAGTATAAGGTCAGGAGGATTTGTTCTTAACTATCATTCATTGATCACTGACTCATTGATCATTGACTTGGGAAGGGACGGGAATGTTTGAGAATTTGTGGTTCTTCTTAGAAAACCTCTAAAAGTTTTCCACCTGCTTCTCCTCTGTATTGACTAACTTCATGTTGCCTCAGCGTCTTTTTGTTGACCTATAAATACAGGGACTTTGTATTTTTCTCTTTACAATGACTCGGACCTTTTACTGTGTGAACAGAAAGTCTCTTGTTTCATTTTCTCCTGCTCATCTAGAGGGTCTGGGTCACAGATAAACGGGAGAAAACGAGACGAGAGACTTTGTGAACAGAAAGCGATTGGTCTTATAATGAACCTGGAAAAAACATGAATTTGATGTTAGTGAATTTAATCAGTTTACATTTTGGTTTTTACTGTTACTGTAACATGAACCCAGGGTCTATTTCACCATGAGTCAAACTCCCCCTCAAGAGATATTTTACATTGGTTGAAGTAATATTGAGTTTGACCGTCTTTTGTTTTCACAACCAAACAGTTAACAATGAAAGTAAATTTCAGCCAACGTATCAAATTGTCATTTTTAACCACTAATAAAGAAAATAAACTTCAGCAGTCATGAATAGGGTCCCTACACATAAACTGAAGTACTGATAACTTAGTAAGTGAACCCAGAGTTTATTTGTTTTACAAGACTTACCCAACGTCTGGTTTTTGTAACAACTGGTGATGATTCATCATTCATCCTGAACAACAGGCTGATGTGTCCGTGAAGAGCGAGAAAAGTGACAAATCTGAGCATGTGCATTAAAAAATGACAATTTACATACGTTTGGCTGACAGCCCTACTTAGACAGTCACACTCAGTTACACTTAAACTTAAATCAGAAATACAGATAATGAAAGTGGACAAATGTAGGTTGGTATACACTTAATATTAAGATGAACCACATGACAAGTGAAGCCAAAACATCGGAATCTGGTGGAGTTGTTTTCATAAACCATCTTCCATGTTAGCAAATGGGACAAATAAATACAAATAAATGTTTTGTCGTGTCATTAAACCTGCTCTGCTCTGTCTCCTTCAGCTCGTAGTGAGGGGAAAGTCTTCCACTTCAGGATCCAACGCTCCACCATCGGCGCCTACTTTGTTTCAGACAAGATCTCCTTCGCTACGCTGGGAGAGCTCATCTCCTACTACCAGAGAAACCCCCGCAGCCTGGGGGTGCCGCTGGAGGAGCCCTGCGCCCAACAGGTAAGAGACAGACTGACGCAGAAACTCTATGTTTTTACTTCTATTCTTGTGAGGACCCTCGGAGAGATGATGTATTACCTGATAGACACAGAGAGAGTTATCACCACTCGGTCTCTGTTTTGGTTTTATGGCTTATAAGTATTTCAGTGACTGAAGGTGACATTGTTTAGTGTCTCATTAAGTGTTGATTGATGAAGTCTTTAACGTCGTTACTTAAGTCAAAGTGCTGATCCCACATTTAAAACGTTACTGATACAAGTGACAGTCGCACAGTCAAATTTATACTTAAATGAAAGTAGTGAAGAACTTGCTTTTAAGAAATTGCTTTTAATTATTTTCAGAAACATAGAAACATAGTGAAGTAAAAAGTATTTGTCTTTCAAATGTAGTGACGTGAAAGACATAAGTTTCCAATAAATAAATACTACTCAGGTGAAGTAGAGATACTCAGAAACTGTGCTCAAGTAAATTTACTTTATTATTGTCCACATTCGGTGAAAGAGTGAATACTGGGATATATATTTTAAAAAATGACTCTGAATGTAGCTTTAAAGCTACAATAACTGAAATTCTGGCCACCAGGAGGCAACTGAAATAAGTTGAAAGTTGTTATTTGTTGATGAATCTTAGTCCAGTTTTCTCTCTGTGTTTGGTCTCCACCTCCTCCTGAAGGAAACATCTGGATCTTTAGCTGCTCTAATGTTCATCGGTAGTTCGTTGTCTCTTCGTGTCTGTGGACGGTGTCTTCTCAGAGATATTAGAATCAGACAAACAGATAAACAATGAGGTTAGAAAGTCAGAATAAAATCCACAACTCTGGGTCCGAGTCCTCGCAAAGATAAAAGTACATGTCAGATGTTAACAGATGTTTCAGTACATCACTCACATAACTGTTGTGGAAATATAGTTATGTTGCTTTTATTATTTTTTTTTTTTTTTTTTTAGTGTGTGTGTGTGTGTGTGTGTGTGTGCATGTGTGCAAGTAGTTATGATAACAAACACATTCACTAGCATTTAAAAAACTTTATAAGACCTGTAAACACAGAATAATTTCACATAACAGCAGCAGAAAAATAGAAGCAGAAACAAATGAAAATGAATATAATATGTATGATAAAAGTTTTAATCAATCAGTGTCTTGATTCTCTAAATCAGTCTGACACAATTTGACATTTTGACTTTTTTCAGTTTCTTATTAATTTTAAAGTTGTCATGGTTGAGTTTAAATAAAAAATAAATCAGTTTAGTGATGTTAGTATTGAAGGTAAAAGTAGCTAAAAAAAAATTGTAATGATTAAAAACAGTGATAAAAATGAAAACCTTTCAACATTAAAAATGAAATTAAAAAATATCTACATTTGGCTTTTAAATTTCCAATTCAACACAGTCATTTGTGACAAAACCAAAATTAACAGCAGTCATTTGTCATCATCATCTCCATCCATGGAAAAGGTGATTTAGAAAAATAAAACTCAAACTTTGACTTTCACTCATGATAATATGAATAAAATGTGTCAAAATAAAAAAAGACGAACCAAGAGAGATTAAAATGTGACGTGGAGCAGAGCTGCTCGATTATAGAAAAAAGTATTATCAGGATTATTTGGTCGAAATCAACGATTATCATTGAGTTGAAGTTTTTTGCACATAAAACAGTGAATGAAAACAAGTAAACTACTAAATTGAAAATAAAATACAAATATATACATTAAAATACAAAACAAAATAAGGCTTATAGCTAACGTTTAGCATCGCTAATGTTTAGCATCATTAGCATAACACTTTAAAGTTTGTACTTAATAAATCTGACACTGATGGTTAAATAACTGTCTTAACAGTGATATTATTATTACGTATTATTCAAATGCTGTTGCTGCAGCAAAACACTTGAAATGTGAGTTCAACCTGTCAAAATAAGTTGATGAAAACATTTATGTTTGTGGTTTTTCTCAAGTGTTTCATGTAAAGAAGTGAGGACTTAGAATTAATATTAATATTAATATAATATTATTTTACTGTCTTCGCCTCAGGATCAGTTCTTCTTCTTGGTGTAGGAATGCAAAAAAGGAGAAATTAGCATTCGTAGTATTTCTCATTAAAAAGCAACAACAGACTCGACAGCTTCAGGCTCATGGTTCGTTATCGTTCATTTTGTTTCAGTATCAAAGCTCGTCCTCTTTTATTTAACGAGTTACTGTCGTTTAAAATCAACGCTGAGAGGAAAATTTACCATGTTTTGATTTGTAATGAACCGGAGGATGAGATCACACACACACACACACACACACACACACACACACACACACCATCTCTGCACTGCAGCTTAAATGAACCTCCAGTTATCATCAGACCACTCAGTGATTCCTCCTCTTCTCTCTTCCCTTCCAGCGGAGGCTGTGAGTCTGAGGCCGTGGACACACTGAGGCAGAAACACACACACACACACACACACACACACACATATAAATAAAACACAGATTAAGCTCATTCACCCAGGAATTAAAAAAAAAAAAAAAACATGGAATAATTTATCACAGTTTATCACATGACTTTGTATCTGTTCACTGGTTTCTACAGAAACAGAGTCTGAAAAAGGACTAATGATGCTGTTGTACTGTTCATATACTTTACCAACAGTACATAACATTATATATATAACAATATTATACATCTGACATTAATATGTCAGAATCTGGTGTTGCTGACAGGGTGCAAATACACACACACACACACACACACACACGAAGCCAACTGCAGCTGAATGAGAACAAGGACAATTTACAGACTACTTTTACTTTTATTGTTTTTATTTTGTTTTTTGTACCAATTTTCAGTCATCCCTCATTTCATTTTTTTTTTTTTTTTTTTTTACTGATTACTTTTTTTAATGATTTGTAAGCTTTTACAAACATTATTTATTGGTAAAACAGCCAGAATTCAAGTATATTTAAGTTAGATTTTTTTTTAAATATTTGATTCATTTTGTTTTTCTGCGTGTTTATTATTATTGATCCAGCTTTGTCATGATTTGTCATAGTTACTTGTTACATCTTAAATCCCTGAACATCTTCTCAGTTGACATGATTCATGTAGGTGAAGGAAAGTTTCCTTTTTTTTCTCCATCAAACACAAAGCAACACGAGTGGCAAGTTATGTTTTGTTGTTGTTAAAACAGTCGCCTGTCTGGACAGTAATGGGTGAAATAATCCAGGAATTATTTTCAAAGATGAAAACAATGAGCTCTAAAGTCCTGTATAGTGATGTTTTTAATCTTGAGCGCACACTGTCGTTATCTTAGCTCAGAGGATGTCGCGAAACTTCTCGCAAGATCTCTTCTGAGTTAGCATCACGTAAGCTAGCCTAGCCAAGATAACTATCTTAATTAAAAAAGGCATAAAAACGTAATAATTTGGTGAAAATGTCCTGTTATGACCTTGGTCTTTGTTGGGTGATTGATGCAACATAAAAATAACCCTCATGTAAAATGTTAACCAAAGTTATTTAATTAATGAGGTAATAAAACGAGAAGTTACAGTTTGAAACAAAGGTAGAAAATAACTAAACAAATGCTGCTGTCAAATGAAAAAAAAACAAACACAAGGAGGGAAATTAATAACGATGTTTAAGTTTCACTCCTCCTGCCAACACGTTTTTAATCTTATTACTGAATATTCACAGTTTAAAACAGCAACATTACACTGTAAAGAATCTCTAGTTAGGCTTTTTTTTTACTTAATTAAAACGTTTTTCCCATCATTCTTTGCTGCAGCATCACAGGGTTTTAACAATCTAATGTTCGATCATTTCAGTCCTGAAATAAGAATAAATCTGCTTCACAGGCTTTTAAACGCCTTTAACTGTTCCAGCAGTTAAATGTTCAGCCTCTAAAAAAAGGCCACAAACTACACGTCCAATCACTTTTTATCGACTTGGCACCAGATTCTTATTTCCAGCGGCGAGAGAGAGTCGATAAAAAGAGACGGAGCGTGGTTTGTGGTCTGATTCGTCCGTCAGCTTCAGATTTATCCTGCGTGGGTTTAAACCGCTCAGTCGGTCTGAGTTTAAGCTGCTGGTGAAAAGACGTCAAGAATATTTATACAGCAAGAGAGGAAACGTTTGATCAAAGTGGAATTAACATGATAATCTGCCAGAACTTCACGTTGCCACGTTTATAAAAATGAGCCACAATTTGTTCTGAGGAAAAGTGAGGATGTCGTTTATTTCAGTCTCATGGTTTTAGAAACAGTCAGTTCATTGATGATATATGGAACAAACCTTTAATGTTTGATCCCGAATCAAAGGAGTCAGAGAAACAGAGATTAGAAATGAATGTGTCAGAGTCGAAACTACATTGCAGCAAAGTGTCTGTTGGTGTCAAACACAAACAAACTTTACTGAACTGAGACTTTACTTCACCTTGAACACGCCACTGTTTGTTTGTCTGAGAACATAAAAACAACATGTTACAATATGTAGCATCAAGTTCGCTGTCAGCTGTAATGACGCTAGCGTATCACTTCATCCTAGACTAGATACCAGAAGAACTTTGATAACATAACAACCGTAACTTTCTTTAATCAGATAAATTAACAGGGAAATTCACAAAAATGCCGCCAGTGTTGGGATTTGAATCCTCACATTATATCATTCAGCCAAGTTCATGTTTCTTCACAATCACATCGGAAGAGTATTTTAACGTGACTGATCATAGAAATCTATCCCACCCAATCCTGCTGTCAAAGTGAGTTTGGGTATGTGAATTTTAGGGGGTTTGTATCTAAACTGATGTCGGTAACTATCGGTGAGTTATGGAACATTCCAACATTCCAACATTCCGTTCCAGCTGTGGTAAAATGGTCTGTTCTGGAACAAGCTCTGATATGACGTCATAGCCTCGGACGTTCCAGAACTCATGATTCTAGAACTCATCGTTCCAGAACTCATCGGTGAGTTATGTAACGTCACAGTGATGAACTCACCGATGAATCACTTCAACCTTCCAGTGGCGCTACAACGTCGAGCTGCTTAGATCCCTTTATGATCTTTATAAAAACAAGGTGTTTAATTGAACCTAAACACGAGGTCGTTAAACCATTTCACTGTGTTTAAACCAACATACAACATTGTGTTAAAACAACAGGACTAAAGAATGTTTGTCTTTGTTAAATGTCCACAGAAACATTTCACACTGGTCATTGTCCTTAATAACAATTAGAGAAAATTCACTATTTTCATTTTGTTGTTTGAGGTTTTTTTTGTTAATAAATGATTTTATAGTTTCACAGAATATTCAGGCACTTTGTAATGATTCTAATGTTATGATACAAAATCAGCATCTTATTTATATGAGTGATGTTTAATTGTTATTAAAATGTTTTAATTTATTGGTTGTGTTTTATTTAACGAATCATTTCATTGATTATGTTTCATTTCATGTTAATTGAAGCACTTGTTCAATCGCACAAATGTTTTTTTTTTTTTTTACCTGATTGTTAACGACAATAAATTTGCCATAAAACATCTGAACTCATGTAATTTATTCCTTTTCATCACTCACTTCACACAGTAACACTTTAATGCAACAAAATGTTACAAATAGATTAATGAAATCAACTCAACAACAACAAGTCAAGTTTCTTCACTGTCGAGATGTAGTCATCATTTTATTCCATGATCAACGGCTCTTTGAACATCTGTTGTAATAAGTCAAACTGGGTCGATTCTGCAGCAGAAGCAACTTTTATATTTCGACCAGTTTGTGTCTCAGCAGCTCTCCACTTGTGCAGCGTCAGCAGTTATTGTGAAACTGATCGAACTATATTCAAAATACAAAATGTCCTTCACCATTAGAAAATGTGTTGACGCGTCTGTTTGTCTGTGAGTGGTGACGGTTGTGAAGACTCAACGTGTCGTCTCTGTCTGTGCAGCGTGAACTCTACGACATGGAGCCGTGGGAGCGACCGAGAGAAGAGTTCAGGCTGCACAAGAAGCTCGGAGAGGGACACTTCGGAGAAGTGTGGGAAGCTGTGTGGACGACGGAGAACAAGAAGGTCGCCATAAAGACGCTGAAACAAGGTACGAACCAGTGTTGTGTACAGTATCTGACAGTCCTACTGGAGTAGAAGTAGATGGAGCCTCCATTAACCCTCAAACATGGTGTTGATGGTCTAAACAGTCACAGGTCGACTTAGAGTGAACCGGAGCTGGAGAAAACACCACATTTACTTTACTCTGATTGTTGGAACGACACTGAACATTGAACATGTATCAGAGTAAAAGTGTCATTGTGAAAGTTGACAGAATTTATTCAAGTAAAGTACAGATATTCCTAAAACTTACTGAAGTACAGTAGTGAAGTATTAGTACTTTGTTACTATACAACACTGGTACAAACACAGAGATACTGACATCAGCTGAACTGGCCGTCATTCACACTTTTAGGTAAAATCATTTTCAAAACAATGGTGTTTTATTCCACCACTTTGGTTCCCATGGTGATGAGTTTAAAGCACAAAACTGCACCGTGTATCACCTCCAACACGGCGCAGACATCTGCTCTGCTGTTATTAAAAAAAGTTCATAGTCATTAAATATTTGAAGCTCTTAAGAAAAGATTCATAATATCTCACTTTGCTTGTTTTAAAAGATTGTTTGAAAGAATGAAAGTCGACACTCAACCAGAGGACATGTTTAAAACATGACAAAAAATAAAAACAAATAAGTTTAGAGTTTGTTGAAATCTGACACATTTGACTTCAGGTTGTGTTTCTATGAGTCAGGACTGAAGGTAAGTTTACAGCTTAGTGAAGTTATAACTGCAGCAGTTTGTGTGTTTCTGTGCTGACACTTGCAGCCTGAACAGAACAATCAGCCCACGATGAAACACAATCCCTGATATAAAGTGTCTGATGTGGAACGTGGTCCTGCAGGTGTTGGATTAGTTACCGACAGTCCTACGTGAAAACAGCCCAGAGGCTAAAAACAACGAGATGGAGGGAGAAGCAGAGAACAGAGACTCTGAGTATTTCAGTTTGAGGGACACAGTCGAACATTCAGAATGAACTGTTTCTAGATGCACGGCATCAAACAAAAAAACATGTTTGACGATGACCAGTTTTCTTGACCAATTATTGAACAAAACAGAAGAGGTGAAACCAAACAGCACATGAAGACGCCATCGTCCTTTTAGTTTGATACTGATTAGAGCTTCTCAGTTATAGAAGAAATAATAATCATCATCATCGATTACATGGTTTTATATTGAAATGGTGATTACTTCAAACAATTACTCAATGACATGAACTTGAAACAAATTGAATTTATTGCACCTAAAAACAAAGGTTTATTGACTGTTTTTAGGTGATTGACTAATTGTTTGAAATAAGCGAATGTTTTTTAAATTTCGTTGCATCATGTGAACGACGGCAAATAGAAGATATTAAACTTCAGCTATAAGTGTTATTGTTTTATTATTGAATGTATATGTTTGTATTACTTGTAGAGACTGGAAGTGAACTACATTAGTGATTTTATTTATTATTTTATACATTCACTGTGTTTGATACAGTTACTTTGTTACATTTGAGGCTGTAATAATCGAAATCGAAACAAGTTTCAATTAATTAAAAATTAAAACAAGGCCTTAGCAGCTGGAAAGAAGAATCAGTGACAACGAAGAAGAAACAACAGTGAACACAAAAGACAAAGATTGTTGACAAAACAGATAAATTCATCATAGTTTCTGTGTCCTCCTCTTCCACCTCCAGAGGACACTAAGCAGGATGAGTTTGTGAAGGAGGTCCAGGCGCTGAAGAGTCTCCACCACCCGAAGCTGATCCAGCTGCTGGCCATGTGCTCCAGAGGAGAACCGGTCTACATCGTCACCGAGCTGATGAGTAAAGGAAGTCTCAAGTCCTACCTGGCCTGTGAGGACATGACACACACACACACACACACACACACACACACACACACACACACACACACACACACACACAGACATGAGCCAGGTTACAGACGGTAAAAAAAAAATCCTTTTAGAGATGCTGTTTGTTTCCTAATCTAAATGTCGGGGAGCAGGAAGTTATTTCTCTTGTTTTTTGTGAATTTGAGGATCTTTTCAGTCTTCACCTCAACTCAACTCTCTGAGACAGTTATTGAGGTCGAGTGATGTTAAATCTCTTCTCTGTAAATCCAGAGCAAAGGGAATTATAATCTGAGAAATATGACGTTTCACCTAAAGGCTTTAACACCTCGAGTCTGAGTGAACAAGCGTGAGCAGATGGTTTTTATTCTTCCTCTGTGTGTGTGTGTGTGTGTGTGTGTGTGTGTGTGTGTGTGTGTGTGTACCATTACCGTTTATGGTGATAACTTCCACCGTATTACACTGAAGGTATTCACACACGCAGCAGAAGGAAATAAAAACATCACGTTTTACGGTTTCTATTTTCCTCCTCAAGTTTACAAGCTTCCTGATGTGATGTTCTCCTCAAATTACAAGACTTTGTTAACGTAACATCCATCTGTTTGTCTGCAATAAACACCTAAATTCATGAAGTTCATTCAGTATTTAAATATGACACAAACACACACACACACACTCTGCTCATTGCTCATGCAGTTTGTGGGAATGGGGGTTTCATAATCTTACTTTTAAAAAGTTTACTGTAGATCTTTGTACCTGAACTTAATTGAGTTTTTGTAAATATAAACATAAATTTATTGCACACACAGCAGCTTCAGATTGTTATTAAAAGAAAGAACATTCTGTTTTTTTTTTTTTGATTTAACCAGAAAAAGACGTTATATTGTTCAGTTTAACACCAGACTCAAAACAACAAACTAACAGTTAGTTCACACCAGTTCACAACACATCTTGTGATCTTGGGAATACAAGTGGTGACTTGTCTTCCTGTGCCTCCGACACAGACTAAACCGCTAAACCGGCATGTAAACATCACCATGGCAACACACTGGTTTTCATGGTGGAGCTGAAATCAGCAGCAGACCTCCCCGGTACCGGGTAACATCTGGATCAGATCAGGAGTTTGTAGAAAGTGAAAATGAAAGAAAAAGAGTTAAAACGTCAGAGTTTTAAACGTGGTTGTGAGTGAATCAGTGAGACGGCAGCAGCATTTATCTCACATCCCTCCTCTGATTGGCTGTCGCTCTTTGTCAGTCTCTTCAGACTCCTCCAGTTTTCTAACATGACAGATCCAGTCCCGGTCTCAGACCAGGTCCTGACGGCCTCTGATGGAGTCGTTAGGTCTGTTCACACATTATGATCATTAACTGATGATTCACCAACCATCAGAGGACCAAGTCCACCAGACACCACCACTGGAGATCACTGGTGGAGTCGACTAGTGTGAACTAGACTTTAGGGTTAAATGTTATTTCAGCTGAAGCAGAAGAATCCCTTGGCTCTGGTCCTGGCTCTAGTCCTGATCCTGGTCTGACAAGGACCTGTCATCAGAACTGAGACCTGTCGACTACTGTAAACTAGGATAAGTCACTTTGGAGAAATTTACAAATTCTGTGTCTTTAACAGAGAATTTAACCAAAACAACCGTCATTTTAAAGTTGTGGTCGTATTGTTCTACACTGACTGTCGTCTTTATGGTTTCTATAAATTGATTCTGATCAGAGGGAAGTTCAGCTTACACAAAGTGACATTGTGTTTCTATGTGTGTGTGTGTGTGTTGTCAGCCGCTGAGGGCCAGGTCCTGACATCAGCTCATCTCATCTACATGGGCAGTCAGGTGGCCGAGGGCATGGCCTACCTGGAGGACAGGAACATCGTCCACAGGGACCTGGCAGCCAGAAACATCCTGGTGGGAGACGATCTGGTCTGTAAGGTGGCTGACTTTGGACTGGCTCGGATCATTAAGGTGAGGAGAAAAAAAAACACTGTCTGCATTATTATTTGCATTGTTGTTGCTGCAGCATCTTTGAGTTGAACAGCTGGTGATGTTTCTCCTCTGAGTAATAAAGTAGTGAAACAGATGATGATAGCAACACTCACAGAAACTGGACAGGAAGTGGTGTTTCACTTTGCACAGAAAGATAGTTCAATAGCATAAGAGCTGGCTAGTGAAATGTTACTACAGACCCAACACTTTGACGTGGTCATGAAGCCTCTGAAAGACTTGGTGTTAAACCACCTGAAAGGACAAACAGATCAGTGGTGTATCCAGTCGATATGCTAGGATCCTGTTTGTTGACCTGAGCTTGGCGTTAGCGAAGCAGGTAGCATCAGTGTGGACTCCTCACACTGGATTAGTCGTCCATTAATCAAAAGGTGCTGGTTTGATTCCTGGTTCCTCCAGTTTGAATGTCAAGGTGTCTGTTTAATTTGGTTATTAGGCCAAAACTAAAAGATGCATCAGTATGTTCAACGTCTCAGGATGTAAATAGGGAGCCTAAGTTACGCCCCCTCCGGTTGTCTCCAATGAGTCTTTAGATTGAAAAAAAAAGAATGATAGTCGATGGAAAAATAAAAAATATGATCCACTTTGACTTCTACCCTGAATCACACATATCCTGTATCTTAATTTAAATGATAACTATCAGTGTGAGTCAAGACTATATTTGTGGTGTAATTGTTGATTTATCTGCTTCTGAAAACACGTAACTGGTTCGACTACAAACCAAACAGTCTGGTAGGCTTCCTATAACAATCTGTACAAAAAATAATAATAATAATCTATGTAAATACAGTATATTTCATTTCAATAATTCTTCTTAATCTTCTCAGCTTCTTGTCTTTATTCTGTTCTTGTTCTTGTGTATACTTCGTCTGTTTATGTCTTTATATGTTTATGAGTAAATTTCACTCATGTTTATATGTAAGTACTACTGGTGCTGAGTGAAACCTGAGTTAAAGTCTTTGTGTTCAGGAGCAGATTTGGCCGTTAAAGTAGATTCTGTGACATCTAGACCGAACTATTGTAGTGTAATAATGTGATAATATAATACCTCACCGATGTGTCCCAGTTACTCTGTTAAAAACCTCCAGCTGATACAAAATGTTGCAGCACAAGTGCTGACAGGAAGTAGGACCAGAGATCATATTTCTGATGAATCGGCTTCTCTTCAGTAAAACTGAGTAGAATTCAAAATCATTTCTGCTGACGTATAAAACTCAACAACCAGACTCCTTCACATCTTAAAGAGCTCATCGTTATTTATTATCCTAATAGGGAGTCTAAGTCACGCTCCATCCGGTCGACCCACTGGGTCCTTAGATCGAAAAAAATTACATTACAGTGAACGGAGAGATAAAAAATACTTTCTGATCCACTTTGACTTCTACCCTGAATCACACATGTCCTGTATCTTAATTTAAATCATAACTATTAGTGTGAGTGTGAGTAACTGGTTCGACTACAAACCAAACAGTCTGGTAGGTGACGTCACGTCACAGTTTCTTTCCCCCTCTCTTCCTGACTGAAGAGAGAACGAGGAGCAGGTGATAAAACTGACCAGGTCAGATATTTTCCTAGGTTAGCGTAGCTGCTGTTAAGCTAACGTTAGCTGTCAGAGTTGTAGTCCGCTACGTGGTCTCACACTAAACCTAAAGTAACGTTTGCTGCCTGTCACTACACAGAGCTCTCTCCATGTCAAACATTATCTTTAACATTCACAAACATCACATGTTAAAACCAGGACACATTTCAAACAGGACCAGAAAAACATTTTTATCTCTCCAGTGACTCTCGTTCATAATTTTTACGATCAGAGGACCCATGGACCTGAAGTAGATGGACGTTAATTAGGCTTCCTATAGATAACGTTGGTCACAAACTGCAGGTGACTCCTCTCGTGCTGCTCACTGAGGGAAGTGTTGGGTTTATTCTATAATGTTGTAAAGTGTCTTGAGATTTGACAGACGTTTGACAGTTATGTCGATGTTTTGGAGTTCAATAATTGGTTCTGGGTGAGTTTTGCATCCAAACGTTCTTCTGAAACGTTGCTGAAATTGACCCGTGAGATCATATCAAATGTGCATTAGAGCTGGCCCGAGGTATATACTGTGCCGCTAATACTACAAATCCCACAATGCTATGCTAGTATTTTGGCGCGCAGTAAAACCCGGCAAGCGCTCCTTACTTCCGTTCACAGTCATTCAACCATGCCCCGGTCGCATCAGACAAATTAATAATTTCACCCTCCACAAAAATGGCCAAACAAAAGATAGACAACAGGACCTTCCAAGACAGGTGGGAGGCAAATTATTTGTTCACGACTATAAAGGACAAACCTGTTTGTCTTGTGTGTGGAGCTGGCGTGGCTGTAACAAAAGAGTATAACATAAGAAGACACTATGAAACGAAACATTATGAAAAGTACAAGGACCTGGACCTAAAGCAGAAGCTGCAAAAGGTGGAGGAGATGAAAAGAAGTCTGGTTTGCAGGCAGACCTTGTTCACGAAAGCAAAATCAAAAAGTGAAGCTGCTGTAAAGGCCAGCTTTATTGTGGCAGCAGAGATCGCAAAATCAGCCCGGCCCTTCAATGAGGGAGAGTTTGTCAAAAAGTGCATGGTCAAAGTTTGCGACATCGTGTCTCCAGACAAGAAGCAAGAATTTTTAAACGTGAGCCTGAGCAGAAATACCGTGGCTGAACGCGTGTGTGAGCTTTCCACTAATCTACATGAACAACTAATAAAAAAGGGAAAAGATTTTATTGCATACTCCCTTGCTGTGGATGAGAGCAGCGACACGTCTGATACTGCCCAGCTGTCAATCTTCATCCGTGGAGTAGACTCGAGCCTGTGCGTCACAGAGGAACTTTTAGGATTAAAATCAATACATGGAACGACCACAGGAAAAGATATCTTTGAAGAAGTATCCAAATGTATAACTGAAATGAGCCTGCCTTGGGATAAACTTGTGGGACTGACGACAGATGGTGCGCCCGCAATGTGCGGTCAAAAGAGTGGATTGGTCGGCAGGATTCAGGAGAAGATGCGGAGGAAGATGCAGGTAAGCTTACAGTTTATCACTGTATCATTCATCAGGAAGCGCTCTGTGGCAAAGCTCTGCAAATGGAACATGTTATGAGTAGTCAACTTCATAAGAGCCAAGGGTTTGAATCACCGGCAGTTCAAGTCTTTTCTGGAGGAGTTGGATTCAGAATACAGAATCACACAGAGGTGAGATGGGCAGAGGGAAAGTACTGAACAGATGTTTTGAGCTGCGCGAGGAAATCTGTCAGTTTATGGAGAACAAAGGGAAGGACACAACAGAGCTGAGAGATGAAAAGTTTCTGTGTGAACTGGCATTTCTCTCTGACATTGTGAGCCATCTCGATGTGCTTAACCTGCAGCTTCAGGGACGGGGCCACGTCATCACAGACATGTACGCAGCTGTGAGGGCCTTTAAAACTAAGTTGCGTCTGTGGAAGACTCAGATGCTGCAAGGAAACTTTGGTCATTTTCCGTGCTGCCAAACCATGGCAGCGCAAATTTCTCCTGCCGTGCTGCCTAGCGCACAGTTCGCTGAAAAAATCAATGCGCTCAGCGCCGAGTTTTCCCGGCGATTTGCCGACTTCGAGGCTCAGAAAGGGAGATTTGAACTGCTCAGTAACCCGTTTGCGATCGATGTGGAAAGCGCACCAACCAGCCTCCAAATAGAGCTAATTGAACTCCAATGTAATGACATGCTCAAATCAAAATATGACTCTGTTGGTGCTGCGCAGTTTCCATGTTTCCTCCCCGACACAATGCCTCAATTACGCACCCAAGCTGCTCAGATGCTCTCAATGTTCGGCAGCACATATCTATGTGAGCAACTGTTCTCTATGATGAAGGTGAACAAAACACCTCACAGAAGTCGACTCACTGATGAGCACCTTCACTCCGTCCTGAGGCTTTCCTCAGCTCAGAGCCTGACTCCAGACTTTGACGAACTTGCATCTAAGAAAAGATGCCAGGTATCTGGCTTAGACCAATGTGCAGAGTAAATCAGAGCGTAGCAAACTGAGCTTGAATATATCTGTTTCTTTTGCACTTTTTCTACTGCAAGGCATGGTCTGTCAATAGTTGAAATGTTGGATTTTTATCGAATGACATTATTATTTTTGGTTCTGTTGTTGTTGGCTTTGAAAAAGATTTACTTGAAAAAGGAACTTGAAAGGATAAGGGGAGAGACATACTACTTTATTTATTTAAGTAAGAAATAAATACCACTGTGTCTTTTATTTCAAATTTAATTTCTCATGTTTTTGTAATATCAAGCTTTGGTTGTTCCAAATTCTGTGTTTAAGCAAAACTAAAGTTTGTTTCCATATGAAAAGGTTAAACATTACATATTAGTTGCAGTTAATTTTTCAATAAATATTGCCTTTGGCCCGTGACTTTACTTCTCTGCTTAATTTTGGCCCACTGTGAATTTGAGTTTGACACCCCTGCTCTAGTACGTCCGAATACCTCAGTATCTTTCAGTAGTAGGCGAAAGGTTCCCGGATGTTTTACTACTTCCGCTAGGATTTTGCAGTATACAAGCGATGTACACTATGTTAACTACGCTATCCCAGAAGTCACCGGGAGGTTAAAAACTGTAGAAGAAGAAACTTCGCCCGCTAAATGTGACATCCGATACTTACTGGGATAAATTAATTATGTATAATAAACAGTGATCGGCAACCACATCTATGTGCTTGTTAGTGAATGGGAATGGAGACAGCGGCCGGGGAGAGATTATTTTGATATTTTTCCGATTTTATTCAAATGTGTTTAGTGATAACAGGGGAACAGCAAAAGGGTCTGATGTCCTGTGATGTTTAACTTATTTTCCGTTTCTATACAAACCTTAAAAAGCGATTGCATTAAAACGCAAATGCAGACTGTTAAGTAAATAAAAGCCACATGTACTTCAGTAAATAAAAAATGTCCATAGTCATTTACATCACCAATGTGTGTAAAAAGTCGTCGCTATGACTGCGACGCTAACCCTCGCTTCGAGCCGCAAAATCATGACATTGACGTAAACATCCGGGTCACAAAACAGGCAAGATGGCGGCGTTGTAGTACGTCCGAATTGTGCCTACTACTGGTTAGCTTGCTATGTAGTAGCTACTACTGCAAAGGTCAAGTAGTAGGCGCTCAGTAGTAGCAGTGTGTACTAAGGATTCGGATGCAGCCTCAGTCTTGGGGTTAGGGAACTCATATGTCCATAAGGTGTCATAATACAAACAGCCTGTAAGACTTTACAGCTTTAAAATCTTCATCCTGTTAACTCTTCCTCTTCTCTCTCCTCAGGACAGTGTTTATACAGCCAGTCGAACCACTAAGATCCCCGTACGGTGGACGGCTCCTGAGGCGGCGATTTACCAGCGTTTCTCTGTCAAATCGGACGTTTGGTCGTTCGGGGTGCTGCTGTACGAGATGATGTCACGAGGCAAAATGCCTTATGAAGGTAACGTGTTTATAGTTTCGCTTTTTTGTTTTTTGGTCTCTGGAAAGTTCATGATGTGTTTTTATAAAGTAAAAAAAAAGTACAGTGCAGATTTCAGTGGATACAATAACATGCAGTTACTTTTCACACACACTAGAGGGCGATCTACTTTCTACACAATTACATTTGCATGTTTTTGGTTTTATTATAACTATTGTTATTGCTCATGTCTGTTTTTATTGTTATTATTCCCACACATTTAATGCGGCTCGATCGGACTCGCTATGCTATTACTTTTCTAACCGAAATGCAAATTATTCGTGACTACACAAAAATTGTCCCATAGAGAATGAATGGGAAAAGTTGGAAAAATCGCATTTTTTTCAACATTTATTCAAACATCTACAGCTCTGGCATACTTTGACCTACAGACCTCATTCCAACTATCAAATGGAGACAAAATCCTCCTGTGTGGACGTGGCATTCAACTGTTTTGCTAGGTTGAATACTTTTTGATCAGTCATTGATCATTTACTATGATCAATTTTGGTGAAATTCAGACTTTACAATGGGTGTGTATGTAGTTGGAATGTTCGCGTTAGAGTGGGAGCCACAGCAGCTAGAGTGCAGAGAGCTTTAAAAATATCCTCTAAATTTCTCACTAAAACTGTGCTCACAGCCACAAATTTCACTGTACACATATAATATTCTCCAAAATTGTAGTCACACTCCTCCTGATTCTCACAATGTGTCTACCTAAACGACAGGATTTACAGTTTTTGAATGGGAAGCCTAGAAGTGACGAGTGGTCGGACCAAGTGCTCCATTAGATCCCATGTAAATCCAGCCAAGCTTTCAAGCAGAAAATCAGAAATGTGAGCTGTGTTAAACTTGCTCTAATGTCCACATTTTTGACACTAGGAGAAAAAAAAACACATCAGTGTGTTCATGGAAGCCTTGTAGCTGCGAATCTGAAAATTTTTTTGGATATCTGCTTTACTTTTTGAATAATTAGCACTAGTTCGAGGTGCTGTTTTGAGTGTCTCCTCTGATCTTTTGCCGCCTCTAAAAAACACCTGTGAAGCACCGTCACCACGGCAACCGGTGTCAGTTAGGGAGCAGAGGGGGGAGGGGTGTGTGTGTGTGTGTGTGTGTCGTTAGTGAAACAGCTGAAACTTTGAACATTAATAACTTCATGACAGTTGATCACACATAGACAAATGATATATCTTGGCCAGACTATTACTTTTTTTATCCAAAACCGAATTTTTCATGACATAATTTGCGAATAAGGAGTTAAGAATTATTTGCGACGCTAGTCGCAAATTATTCCTTTTTCATCTCATTTGATCATTTCCATCATATGATCATATCCCTCATCCTTCCTCCCCTTACTTTCCTTCCTTTCTTACCATAATGATAGATTCGGGACGTTAATCGCGAATCATTTCCCTCATATGATAATTGGTGAAATAATTTGCGATGCTAGTCGCCAATCATTTCACCAACTCACTTTCCTTCCTTTCTTACCATAATAAAATGACGCTAGTTGCCAATCATTTCCCTCCTTCCTTTCCTACCACAATGAAATGGACAAATAAGGATAAGTTGAGGTGAAAAAGGAAGTGATTCGAGACGCTAATCATTTAATCGTATCAAGTTTCATCATCATTTCGTTGTGGAAAAAGGACAAGATGAGATGTAAATGGAAATTGTAGCATCATATCATCTTAGTGTAGTCTGCTACGGCGCACAGCTCCACTCTCGCTATTCCCCACAGGTGAATTGTCTAGTTTTACATTTATTGCTGTAATTATTTCTATCAAACATTTGAACTTTGAAGTGTCCTCATTTATTGGTTTTAACATTTCTTGGATCAACCAATTCATCACAACAGTTTTATACTTTTATTTATTTATTAAAAGTTGATAACGACAAAACTTTGTCATTTCAGACAGTGTTAGAGACGCGTCCTTCATGACTGTGAAATTTGTGAAAATATTCCCCAACAAATGTTTTATTTCAAAATCAAACTATATATTTTGTGATCTGTTTTTAAAAATGATGTGTGGCAACAACCTTTTGATGGAGTTTGTATCCAGTGGAAAAACAAGACCCAACAAAAACAAGTGTCTTTGGGGCTTTTCCACTACAACTCTGCTCACTTTTTTTGTTTTTTTACTATTGTACCCGCTGCTCTTTTTACTTCCTCCTCTGTCGAGGTAACAGTCGATCTGAGTCGACACTAAAACGTGACGTGAACAGACGCCGCCACTGATTGGTCAGAGGAAGTGTCTTCACAAGCTGCGACCAGACGTGAGCGAGTTGAGAGAGCGTCAACAAAATAAGAGACTAGACTAGACTGATATCCATCGTCGTAGCTACCTGGTCCGAGCCACGAGCAACAAGCATCTCCTCCATGTCCTCCATTAATGTTTACTGATGGTTTGACTCCACTAAGTTGAATTCTTGCAGCAGTGGAGAACTCAAACTGCTCCTAACGCTTATCTTCTTTTTTTATATCCACTTTAGGAAAAAGCAATAAGGAGGTGTTGGATCTGCTGTCGTCAGGGTTTCGTCTTCCCTGTCCAACCCGCTGTCCTCAGAACATTTATCGTATCATGATGGACTGCTGGGCGGCCGAGCCCTCCAAGAGACCCTCCTTCCACGCCCTGCACAGCCAGCTGGACTCCATCTACGCCAGGATTTATTTTAAGACCATCGAAGTCTAGGAAGAGCGACACCAGGACGATAAAAAGAGAAGATAAAAGATGAGACTGGTCATCGACAGGAGGAGAGATTATAGAAATGAAGGAAAACTGTTCTCATCTCAATACACTTCAACAACAGGATACGTGAACTTTAAAACACAGGAGTGAACCAGAAACACACATATGCAAATCAAACAGTCAAGACAGAGGAGATGTTCGCCAAATCAAGCCAGAAAACGGAGGATTGTTTTTGTTTTTCAGGCGAAGACACGAGTTAAAGACTGAAGCCTGAGAACGTGTCTGTGTAAAAACACTCGAACCTAAAAGACACGAGACTCTGAATCCTTCAGCACATTCACAACAACTGTTTTTAACTTTATACCCTTCTGTGTTTTATAAATAATATTTTATTACTTCTGGATGTGCCATGTCTTGTGTATGAACATTTTTTTGAAACAGTATGTATAAAAAAAAAAAATTAAAAAAGTCACAGGTCACAGCTTCAAATCAATCACGTCGTCTGATTGAGAAGCCAGTGCTAAAGTTGAGGTTATGTGCAATAATTAAACGCTTGTTATTTTTATTATTTTTTTTTTATTTTTTAGCCACACCAGGGACCCGGAGGCTCTGAGTTCATGTTGATGTGTTGATCACATGATGTTTGATAAACAAACCTGTTCAGTCTCAAAGCAGGAATCAAACACAAACACAAACACGACACGAGACCAAACCAATTCTTTAGGAGAATACTGTGTCTGATAGATGTGCTTCATTTGATAAACACACAGGAGATTGGTTTTGATTTTTCTAATGAAGCGCTGAATATGTTTTTTTTTTTTTTTTAATTTTTATTATTGTTAATATTTTTTGTTCCCTGAAATGTTTATTGTTTAAAAGCATGGAAACACTAGCACATTAAAATGTTTTTTTTCAGTGTAATAATAAAAACAACTTCTAAGATTGAGATTAAAGAGATTAAAGTTGTACACTTACATGAAAAAATGACTTAAAAGAATATTTTCTGATAACTAAATAAAAATTAACAAAAAAAAAACAACTTTTAAAATAAAAGAAAACTCTTTGTGAGATTAAAATGTTCCAATTTATTTTCGTCAATTTGAGTCAGTTTTTTATACAAATTTGTAAATTTGAATATGATTAAATTTGTGATTTTTTTCTGATAATTGTACAACTTTAATAATTTAAATTCTGTTAATATCTGAATGTCATCCCCCCTTTCACTGAGCTTTATTTTTATTTATTTATTTTTCTTACGACGCCTCTGATACACGATGGTACAGCTGTGATCAAGTTAAGAAGCCTGAGAGGTCTTGAAATAGCCACCGCTCAACGAATAAAGCCTTTGATTTATGTGACCTAATTAACGTGGCGCCACCCTCAGGACAAACTCTGTCCTGCTGGTCGTAAACACCGGTGTGTTTTGTGGTTTCATTGGCTCCTAACGTGGCTACGTACTGTTCACTCCTTCTGAAGTGTTTTATTTTGTTTTCTTTTGTCACCGATCTTGTGTTACAGATCTGAAAAGGTTTTGGTGACATGTTACACGTCTGATGTTTAGGAATTTATTTTCATCCTGTGATTCTTCCGACCCAGTGCTTGAAAAGCCAGTGGCCCGTTGTGCCATGTGTACAGGCCTTAAGTTATTAAATGTCTTCTACAGGCCCCACTTGGCCACTTGCAACTAGAGTGCTAATGTTTACACTACAGACTCTGTACACACACCAAACGAAATGTAGATAGTGAAAACTACAAACACGAAACACTACAGCAAAAAAAAAAAAAAAAAAAAAAAGACCTGCACAGTGAAATCAGCCATATTTAAAAGACGAGGAGGATGAGACGTCTGTGCAACAGTGTTGCAACGCGACGCAATGCAATTAGAGAACAATGCAACTTTGGTCTTTTATGCATGAGATTTATAGAGACGACGAAGCCAAGTTCAAGGAGACTTGAGCCATAAAAATAAAACAAATAAAATAATATCACCAAATCACAAGAGAGGAGAGTGTTGTTGTGTTTTAGGCTGCGTGCCATCAGGAACCAAACACCAGTAGTGCAAAGAATAAAGTATTTTAAGTATTTTTTTGAAATGTGTGTGGATTTTATTTATTATTATTATTATTTTTTAAATCAGAGCATCTGAAAACTGTGTCACATTTATGAAGCAAAGTAACCAGATGAAGGTGAAGTTTCTGAGCATTTTGCAGTTTAATGTTTTAATTCTCATTTACTTGTGATAATGTTTCTACAAAACACTGAATGAAACAACCTGTCAAACAAAAATACTGTGAACGTACGTGTGCTTTACATAAAGATGGCATGGAAACATTAAAATTTATATGAATTTGAAATAAAATGGAGTACAGAATAATAAAAAGTTGGAAACATTATACTCTAAAATTAAAATAATGTAAACACGCTCCAGCGCATTAGCATCAGTGTTAACGTCTCCAAGGAGTGAGATGGCAACACGGGGCAACCAAAGACAGGAGAAGGAACCATGATATAATATTATAATCACAACACAAGGTTCCTAAAATGTGGAGGAGGTTAGGATAAAAAGGTGTGTGCCAAGCAAACGAAATTAACAAACCAAAAGTTGGCCTATCTCACGGTCTAGCATCTAAATCTAACTGGCTCCGACAAAAGTAGATTCTACAGGGATCTCCAGTCTGTATTACTCCATACCCTCTTACCACGTCTCAACAAACAGCACCACCAGCAGAACGAAGGGTCTGAGGAGAGAAGCTGTTTCTCAAAGTCTAGAGTGTTTCCTCAGCTCGTCTTGGAAGTTCAATACTCCAGAGACGAGGCTGCGCATCTCACTGGTATTTAAATCGTGTACAACTGAACAGACTAGTAAGTGTGGAAGTACATGTCATCCCATTAGTCCTGGTACGACCCAGTAAGATAATAGACGTATGAATCGTTGAACTATTGGAAACGTCAATAATAGCAACATGATCATAACTGCAACATAAACAACCACAAACAAGTAATTTGTTAACGATGGATGTTCGTGTTCATGGTTAAATTTACATGAACGACTCATAAAATAAATAAAGTTTGTATATTTAAATGAGTGTAGCTACTGCTTCCCTGCCAACATCATTGTGCAGAGGAGGATTGTGGGTATTTTAACAACATCGAGGATAAATCAGCGCAGCATTGAAAACTCTACAAACCAAGGACTCAGTCCTCAATGAGATTTTGAAGCATCCTTGACATTGGAACAGCGCTTGTTGAGACTCTGACGTGGCAGCCGAGAAAAAGTGTCCTTTAAGCAGCTTGTTCCACTTTGGGAAACGGGCAGGGAGCCCACACTGCTCTTCTTATAGACTGTCCTGGCTGCTGATTGGCCAGACCGTCGACAGCATGGCCAGGCACAGGTGGTTGTCAATGACACCAACCAACCTGCAGAGCACACAGGGCTCGACAGCTACCGAGTGTCTTAACGCGGAGGACAATTATCATCAGCCCAAGTTTAAAACTACAATGGAGCAAATTAAGACACGGTCTCATCGGTGTTTGGGAAACACTGATCGTCTTTCATGTCTGAAAAATAATAAATAAAACGATGAGTTGTGATGTTTAACATCAGCATCATGTTGCCCTGAGATAGTGTGGTAACAGTTCAAACATTAGCAATTAGCTAATTATGACAAATATGAAACGTAAACGAGTTTTTGTCAAAATCATACATACTGCTACGAGAGGAAACTACAGATAAACGATGACGAGACGAGTGAAAAAACATTAATGATATTAAAGACTCAGAATAAACTTTAAAAAAGTGATAAAGTGTCTTCTTTTGTCACGATGAACAAACTATTATGAGCATCATGTGATGAAGATAAGTTAGAGGAGAAGATCACGTCTGTTTTTATTTATAATTATTTTAACGTGTTTAACGTGTTTTAACGTATTTTAATGTGTTTAATGTGGAGTCTTAAACTACATGTGTTGAAAACATGAAAACTTAAATCACCAGACACCAGAGATGATGAGTTCAGGTGTGAAAAACAAACATTTTAAAGATGAAATAAAAGTTGATGATGTGAATTAATGAACCTGACGTCTTGTAGCGATGAATCATCTGCAGCTCGGTCTCCTCATCGTCTGAGTCACAACTGACAAACTGTCCTGTTTCTAGTTGTGATGAGTTGCTTTTATCTGGAGTTTGAATCAGATTTAAACTGATTCAAGTTTGTTCAGTGAAACATCACTGAGTCTCCTTCCTCACATCTTTCTGATCCCTGCTGACACGTCATTACCCAGAATCCAACTCTCTGAAATCAACGACCGGCAGCAGACGTCGACTTCACACCACCACTGAAAACGCTTCGTTGTCCAATCACAACCACAACGTTGGACTGAGACTTGTCATCGTCTAAACTAAGTTGATTCTGCAGCTTCACCTCGAGTTCATCTGAATCGATCTTCAGCTGTTTGAACATGAAACGACCTCACGTCACCGTCACCAGGTCTCACTTTCTCCCGATGTGTCCATCAACATTCACTGCTGCTGCCGTCACGTCTGTGGAGGAAGACGTTTCCTCGTTCAACACGATTGTTTTTACATGTTTAGTGAGATGTGACAGTCGACCACTGACAAAACAAACAGTTTAAAATGCTACAAACGTCATTATAGAAACTTATTGTCCAAATTATTTAAAAATCAGCAAGTTAATTCAACTGCTGCTGTTGTAGGACAGTAACATGGATGGATCCAGGTCTAGTTTTGGAAACTGCATCACCAGGCAGACGACTGAGTCCTACATGTCAAACTGTTGTAACAATCAGTTTCCATCGAGCTCAGACTTGGTCACACAGAGAAGAGGAAGGAGAAAAGCCTTTTCTTTTTCTGTTGGAGTCGACTCGGTTTAGCTTGTTCTCTGTAGTGTTAAGAACTGACTCACTGAATCCTGATTGTCACTGACAATATCTGCTCCACATAAAGACTGAGGAGCTTGTTATACAACCTCATGTTTCACAAATGTAGCTAAAGACCAACAGACTAGAGAAACTATGACCCTGTAACTAAACTAACTGAACTAAAAAGGTTTAAGCTTTAAAGTTTGTCAGTAACAGTAAATGAATGAATGAAATGTAAGTGGACAGTCATGACACGGCAGCCATGTTGACAGAGGAACTAGGAAGAAGATGGTAACCATGAAACGCTACACACCCACACCACTTCCCTAATTAAACCCACCCACATCCCCAGCTGACTAACTTTCCCTAAACATCATGTGAGGGAATGAACAGCAGCGCTGATGTGAAAGGTCAAAGGTTATGGCGCAGCGGCCAGACAGACCCGGCCCACACCCACCCCAGGGTAAGGAAACACACTGACTTGTTGGTTCCACCCGGCTGCAGCTTGTGTTTGTAGATCCATAGAAACAGGAGATGGAGCTGTGGAGAAAAATTCTCGAAACTATCAGAGAGAAAACACACACAACGTTCAAAGTGTTTTATTGGCACAGTTAAAAAAAAAAACAAACAAAAAACACTTCAGATAATCTGACCTGACTGAGAAAGAAGTTGAAATGGGTCCTACGTGAAGATGATAAAACCTACGAAGGAAAAGTTAGTTCACAGGAATAAACACAAGACTGCAGCTGAAACTAAATCTACAACCTCATCACTGAATTTACCGAAGACACAATAAACTGAGTTTACACACATAAACACATTTAACTTTATTACAAATGAATCTGAAACATCTCAGCACCAACAACAAGCTTCCAACTCACAACCTGAACACACACTGAACACAGAGCTCTGAATTAACTTGAACTTGGAGACAAAAACAAGACAAAGAATAAAATTATCCAAAGATAAAGTCAAGTCTTCAAAAGTGAAACTATCAAAGCTAAAAGACTAGCCAAAGATAAAACTATCAACCAACGACAAAAGTCAAAATTATCAAGACAAGTGTTTGATGGAGGTGGTGAAGTTGTGGTGTGATCAGTTTAACACGACGGCCGGACACAAATAAACACAAACACATTACGATGGAAAACTCAACAGACGTGGCAGAAGAAGAAATAGACAGATTGACCCTTACTGATCAATGAGAAAATAAAATTACTCAACTTTCACTTCCTTTAACTTTAATACAAACACGACTTATCCCTTGTTTAAAAACTAGAAACACAACATTATCTGTTGTTTCCACAAACAATATGAGCAACACTTCAGCAGCAGTGATGTTAAACTCATTTCACTGACCTTCATCAGAGCCGCTCCTCGAAGACTGTGGTCAACATTGATTATTGTTTAAACAAACAAAACAATGATTTCAACAGTGATTCTTTGTATGTTTTAAGTATTTTCTCTCCATTAGGTGCATTACGTGCACGCTTATTTGTGGTTGTAGCAGCTGCTGCAATGTTTGTTTGATTTACCATCAGTCTCTGCAACTGCTCCCATGTGTGGACCTGATGGTCAATAGTGAAAAAACGTTTTCTGACTCGTTGATCTTTAAAGATATAAACTTCAGTCTTCTCTTGTTTTTTCTAGTTTGGCGTCTGTACCCTCTTCCTAACGAGGCGACACCAAACTGAGCGTGTTTATGTTCACGTGTTTGTAGCTGCGACTTGATTAAATACTGAGTTGATGAGGACGCACCTGGATGAACCTGATGACAGTAAACGCAACACGAACTGTTCTGTGGAGTTCAACGAGGGGAGCAAATTATTAGGAACACCAACAATTCAATCAAAACCGACCATAACCTTCATGAACAATGATTTATTTGATTTTTATTATTAAAAAAATAGAAGAATATAATTTAAAACAACCATATAAATTTTAAAAATAAAGAACAATCACAATAAAAACAGCCTCAAAAAGGAAGATGTTTTAATAAATAAATAATAATTCTTAACTATATTTTCTATATTTATTGAAAGTTTTTAAGTGTTAGTGCTGATTCCTTCCATGTTAGACATATAGAGTCTTTGCTATAGGATTAGACTGCTGGGGGACTCACGTCTCTGTCTCTCCCTCACACTTCATGTCCTGATTTTTATATTTATATATTACATATTTTTAATATCATCTGCTCTCTCTTGCAGTTGTGTCTCCCCTACCCCCCTACCTTTCTCTTTTACAGGAAGTTTTGACTCCAGAGCTGTTGGACTCCAATTCTTTGACGACATCATCATTTTCATCTTCATCATTATTATTATTATTATTATTGTAATATTAATTGTAATGATAATTTTACTTTAACAACTACTTGTAACCATCTAGTCTCTACTGTCTCTTCCTGGTCTCCCTCTTTTCTCCCTCCCCTGTCCTCCTCCCTCTCTTTCCTCTGTCTCTTTCTCTTTTCTCTGTTTTCATTTCTCTCCAACCGGTCGAGGCAGATCAGACCATCCAGTCTGAGTCTGGTTCTGATGGAGGTTTCTTCCTGTTAAAAGGGAGTTTTTCCTCCATCCAAGCGCTTGCTCATTGTGGAAATGTTGGGTTTCTCTATGTAAAGAGCCTTGAAATAAATGTTTTTATGACCTGGCGCTATATGAATAAAATGAATTGAATTGAGTTGAAGTCTTAAGCACCGACTGATTTTATTGATTTTTCTTTAATGATCTAATGATCTGATAATGCTGCATCTCATCAGGTTTGGATATTTGATCTTTTCTCAAAATACGTCAGAGTTTCCACTTGAATTCAAGTTGTTTATTATTATTATTATTATTATTACGTCTCTTTTTATTGAGTCCACAGAATAGAAAACGTCTCATCTAACCTGTCAGGATTTTCTTCTCCTGTCATCTGAGCTTCAGACATGTTGTTTACTTTCCCACCAGATGGTGGCACTGCAGCGCTGCATCAACTCTCTCCTCCATCTTCCATCATCTCCATCAAGTTCATCAAGACATTTCCTTTAATAATCCTCCTGATGCTCCTGTTGCCCGTGTTTTATCTGTTTAATAGCATTTTACTGCTGCACACGATAAAAAACATCCTTTTTATTGTGACAACAAAACACATTGTTTGGGGGAATTGACCCTGTTTGGTAATTTTGTTGGCAATTATAAAACAAAACACATAACTGATGTTTCTTTGTAGGTTTGCTGATTATACCAGTAGAGTCTCCTTCAGAGTGACTCTGACTATTACCACAATCATTTTCAGGACTTTTTACTTTTTAGTTTTGGAATAAATTGATTTCAAACTCACCACTGATCATTTCTGTAGTCGGACATTTTGAATATTTCCTCATCAAACGTCACAGGCACTTTGTGATAATAATCCTCCTTTTATTGATATGCATGATGCATGATGCTGTGCAGCCGGCAATCACAGAGCCTCAGCGCTCTCTGCCGCGTCCTCCTCCGTCCACCACTGTGATCCCACCAGCTGTGGCGGAGGTGGCAGAAGAGGTTGAAGTGGCGACAGCCAAACATCTCCCTTTAAATCACTGATCAAAATTCCAGTGAGAGAACGGCCGAGCACCAGCCGCCAGAGGCCAAACCTCCGTCCTATCATTTGACCAGCGATGCCCATTTTTCTTTTATCCAAGAGAAAGGGGGAAAGAACAAGGGCAAAAAGCAAAAGCCTAAGAACAAGGAAAGAACACTGCATGATGGTGAACCTTGTACAATCTGCCGGCGTGCATATACAAAGAAGACCCCAAGGCCACAGAGGATTGGCTGTCTTGTGCAGTCAGAGCCCTCTGGTTTCATGAGAGCTGCACAGACAATGTCGTTCTAGATGGTGATGGGTCTCTGACCTGCAAACACTGCTTGTTTCCAGAAAAAAGGATGAATAAATAAATGAGCTAATACCTGCAGCTTGTTGTTTTCATAACGCAGTGTGGTTTCACAAAGGCTCAAGTTATGTCAAGCATCTTCAGATATTTCTGCCACGGTTCACTTCTCTTATTTGTTTGTTTGATTCAGGTTAACGTACCTTTGAGCTTATTAGCAGCAATATTCTGAGAAGTTTTTACTCCATGAATTAACTGGACATGATTTAGGCGTCCCACATTTGGGAAAGAACTGTCCCACATCAGGAAATAAAGATTGTTTTGAGACAACTGTGCACCAAGTGTGATTATATGTCTACCATTTCTTTAATGAGTGTGTTGATTTCATTAGATCGCAATATATATACATATAGACCAGAAGTCTAAATTGCAAAAATGAAGATGAATTCACTCTAGCAGGTCAACGTCTGTGTTATAAAGTGGAGTGGGAGCAAGTCCTGAGTGAATGTGTCGTTCTTCATACACCAGCGGTCCACGAGAGCTACCTGTTACACTGGTATGTTCAAGGTGATAGAAGGAACGATTATCAACCAAGTCATCTGATTTCCCACTATTACTTGGTAGATATTGAGTAAACAGTTGGTTTGAATTGTAACATGTTATTGTCTTTCTGGTAGCTCTGGTGGAAGGAGAGAGACACAACAACAAGTGAAGACAAAAGGGAACGAGGAAGGAGCAGTCAGGTGATGGAGAGAGATGAACTCAACTCTATAGGACAATTGTTTGTTGGACTGAACATTTCATTTTACACAAAAACACTAAACATTAGATATTAGATGGAACATTAGATAGAACATTATACATCATGGTCGTCCACACTCCCAGACACACAACACTGAGTCATACAAACACACTTGTGTTGACGTCCTCATGACAAGGACCACTGTGTTTTACTGCTTTACATTTTTCTTCAGGGCAGCGCGGTGGCACAGGGGTTAACGCTGTTGCCTCACAGCAAAGTACTGGGTTGGACTCTCAGGTCGGGCGCAGGATCTTTCTGTGTGGAGTTTGTATGTTCTCCCTGTGTCTGCATGAGTTTCCTCCGGGAGCTCCGGTTTCCTCCCACCACCAAAACCATGCAACATTGAGGACAGGTGAATTAAGCAAACTTAATTGCCCCAAACAGCTGGTGTACACTGCCTTTGCCTGTAAGCAGCTGGGATAGGCTCATGTCCCCCTGACCCCGAGATAAATGGGTAGAAGATGGATGGACGGACATTTTTCTTCACTGTGATATGTAAAGACTGATCCTAAATCAGTCAAGTCAAACAGTGGCACATCCTGAAGTCACCACTAGATGGCAGCACATGAACACAGATGGAACCAGCAGGTTATAACACTGGGATCAATACCAAGGTTTTCATTGGCTGTTGACACTTTGAACGAAACATTTCAACGAGTCTGGATTGAAGCTCGTTGACTTTCAGCTCAGAGCAAAATAAAACTGGCATCTTACTAGATTTTCCTTCTCGTCCTCAACCAACAAAGCTTGGTGATCAGTTTGTATGAAACCAGAAAGACTCAAAACTACAGTAACACAAGGTTCAACAATAAACGGAGACGTATTTAGAGGCAGCGCTGAACACCAGCTACAATTATTATTGCATATAAAGTTATAGAAACAACAACAAGCAGGTTTAATCATGATATCATCTTATTTCTGAAGTAAGTAAAACATGGATTCATATTTGACAACATGGAGGAAGGATGAGCTCAGACAGGCCACAGAAAGAGAAAGTACATCAGTGTCATTAGGTTTGATCACTAAGACTCCTCTGGAATCACCTACAACAATAATAATATTGCAGTCACCTTCAGTAATAAGCATTAAGGTCATCTACTGTAGAAAGTCATGTTAGACAACATATATGGATATACAAAATATAACCTGACAATTTCTTTAGAAAGTCACTGTAGAAAAATATCAACATTTTTATCTTCTGGTCAAACAAACGGAAGAAAATAACTTTTTCTAAACTCTGTGTACAATGAGCTTCTCAAGAAGAAGAATGGACTTTGTTGAATGCAGGTGGGGCTCGATATCACTAAGGAAAGCCATGACATGATGTAGCTGTTGACAGGTGCAGGCAGCAGGCTGTTGTAGCATTAGCAGGAGCTTCATGGCACAGGACATGTTTTGACTTTCACAGCTGTTGACAATAAAGATGTTGACGTGTGGCCACTAAAGTGAGTTTATCTCTAGAACAGTAGAAAATAAATGTCCACGTGTGAAAATCACGTCCATCTCAGGTTTACACACCAACATAAGTCACTACTCCTGAGCAGTGCAGCACTTCAGAGACCACTTCTCACAGATCCTCTTTGTACACTCGTCAGTGTTTCTACCTTTAATGACACAGTGTAGGTTTGATGTGTGTGGTTGAGCCTGGACACGTTGATTCTGTTTAATACAATGTTCTGCTGGGAAACCTCGGGTCCTGATGTTCATCTACAAGTTACTTTGACATGTACAACCTACCTAAACATTGTTTCACACCCAGCAACAGTCTCAGTGTGGACTGGACAGCTGTTCTCAGAGCAGCACTGAGACCCAGTCTCTGTCCACTCCACCTCCCAGTAACATGGTCCAGTCAGAGTCTCTGTACACACCAGCTGCTGCTGCTTCAACATCTGGATCATCAGGTCACAGCTGCTCCTCTCAGATCACACTCCCTCCTCTTCATCACCTCCACCTGCAGAGAGAAGGAGACAGACCAGAGGAGAATCAGAGTTTAGAGACTCACTTCATCAGCTTCAGTCAGTGATGCAGCACATCCAGTATAAAGAGCAGCAGGGACTTCAGTCCTGTTCAGACCAGAGGTGTCTCTCTCTGTCTTCCTGTCTCCATCCTCCTCTCACAGCTTCACTGAGGAAAGCAGCCACTGAGAAGGTTGGAGCTTCACAGGAAACACTGGCTCTTTGCTTTGATACTAACTGGGTTTAGTTCAACAGAGCTGAAGGCAGCGTGGACTGACTCCAACCTCTACTGACCTCAGAGTCTCCAGTCTGTAGTCTGGACTCTTCACAAGACCACACAGATCCTTCACGTCTGAATCCTCCAGGTTGTTTCCTCTCAGGTCCAGTTGTCTCAGATGGGAGGGGTTGGACTTCAGAGCTGAGACCAGAGAATCACAGCTGATCTCTGACAAACTGCAGCTCTTCAATCTGAATAAAGAATAAAAGATGTAGATAAAATGGTGAATGATGGATCAGATGTGTCCTGATCAATGATGTTTTCTCTGATACAAATTCATGCAAACTGAAAATGTTAATTTGACTTATTCATGAACAAAAGTGTTTCCTCTGAACAGAATAAGAAACCAAATGAAGACTAAACACATGAAAATATAAGTGTCATCTTTTTTTCTTTAGTCAGCTGACGCATCCGTAGATTCACTAGCTCTGCACTGGGCTAACGTCTACTGTGTTGCAGGAAATCACTAATGTTACAGTTACCGTTTAGAAACGTTGCCTTTGTTCTCTACATAGCCCATAAATGATGACATGCAATACTACTGCTACTACACATTATATATCACACAGTGATGCTACATCATGGATCATGTCACATTAGAAATGTCATTGTCATTGTGCAACTGTTTGGGTGAATGTTTAACAACAAATATTAGAGACAGTTGAAGCTGCTGGTGAGTCAGACTTGCAGCATCTCTGTTCTTGTCACTGAGCTCCAGGATCCATGTTTTCATCCCCTGGTATGTTCCTGACCAAATACTGCTGTGACCTCTCTCTGTCTCTCTCCCTCACTTGTTTTTCACTCATACAAACATTTTGAACATTTCATGTGGAAAACTAGCAGTAGTAGCTTGATGCTAACACATGATGGAAAACACCATAGACGCGCTAACACAATACCCACACGTGCACTTATATTCAAAGACATATACGTCCTAAACTGTGAGGAAACCAAGTTAAAACCAGTAACTTTTTATTGTTGGTCCAGTCTGCTGCTTCACACTGACTAGATACGGCAGTCTGAATACAGAGAGGACAGCAGACGGACTAATCACTATTTGACCCATTTACTTTTTAGAAAACCTTCATTTTCATTTCATTTCCTTCACTAAAGGAAACAAAGGTGTTATTTTGACAGCCCTAATAATAATGTGTTGTAACCTTTATAACGGGGAAAGAATGAATGAACGGTTCATTCACAGACTATCAAAATGGCGGCGGTATCCCAGGATGCACTGCGTTGTGACGTCAGTGGCCAAGCTTTGTTTGTACCGTGGTAGAAATATGTGTGAACTTAGACAAGGCCTTTGAGCGCTGCCTTCATAGATGCTGATCTATGTCCAAGTATGAATAAACCAAGACTTTGTCTGAGTTGGACTTGTTTCATTTTGACTCTGACAATTACAAACTGGTTTCATCTGCTGCTGTTTGTGTGTCTGTTGTGTTGTGTCTGCTTCCTGCTGCAGTCTGAAGGTCTGTGGCTTCACATGATTCAGCAGCGTCACATGGAAACACAACAACACTGACGTTCATCTGTTTTCAACAGTCAACAGTCAGTAAAGTGGAACCTTAGAAAGTTTGAGTCACATCTCAGATGTGATGGTGTCGTTCATCATTGTCACTGATGTGACTTCACTTTTTATCAACATGTTCAAACCCTCTGTTCATTCTCTGCTGCTCTAATGAAAAATTAAAACTTCAAACATGTGAAATAAATAATTACAACATGTCCAGTCAGTGAACTGACCTCAGAACCTCCAGTCGACAGTTTGGACTCTCCAGTCCAGCACACAGACTCTTCACTGATGAATCCTTCAGCTGGTTCTCACTCAGGTCCAGATGTGTCAGATGGGAGGGGTTGGACTTCAGAGCTGAGGCCACGACTTCACAGTCAGTCTCTGAGAGTCCTAATGCACCAAATCTGTGATAATTGAAAATATAAAGTGTGTTAGAATCAAATAAATGATTTGTAATAAAAAAAAGACTCAATGCACTTGATGAACAAACAGGTGATAATGTGATGAACATCTGCTCTTCACATCTGTGGCTCAGATCATGTGATCTCATTGTGTTTGACGTGAACAATGATCCTCATCAGTCTCTCAGACCTGCAGACTTTTAACAGGAAGCTTTGTTTTATTTCATCTCACACATGAAAGGAGGGAAAATGCTTTTACATTCAGGCTCCATAATGTCCACAGTCCCATTCAAAGCAATAAAGCACAGACTGACGCTGACTCAGGTAACGTCACTGGAGGACATTTGTCAGACGTCACACAGCGCCCTCTGGAGGCACTAAAGGCTTCATACCACTGTTTGATCATCTGCAGTCGAACTCCCCAACACCTGGAAACACACTGAGGTGGAAGATCAGTGGAGTTTCACCTTTAATTACTTTGATCAGTTTGGATGAAACCAAAGAGACTCAAAACTACACAAGCTTCAACAACAAATGTAGACTCTGACAATTAATTACAAAGAAACAGAAAAACATCAAAGTCTCCAAGTGAACCTGTGTCTCACCAATCAGCCTCTAGACCACTGAACTATTTGATTGAGTGAGTCTTTGTTCTTCAATGAGAGGTTCCCAAACCAAGCTGCTGCTGCAAATAATCAGAGTGACTGAATATATATGAATCCACCATTAGGGCTCAAACCACCACTCCACTAATTCCACTAATTCACTTTACAACCGTTTAAATTTTACTCTGAACAATATTCACAACAACCACACAAAAAACACAACTAAATGGAAATATACAGGAGCCTTAGTGTCACTTATTCCCATTAGAACTAGTGCAACCGCTGCCGCCGCACTCGGCACAAAATGGCGTCCGCGCGGGAAAACTTCTCCACTTTTTTCTTACTGTCATTTAAGCGAACAAACATCAATAAAACACATCCCAAACTTCCACAAACACTGGCGCTAATAACAGGTGTTAATATAAGGTGAAGTTTCACGGTCGTTAACTGTTTACTGACCTGTATTCAGCAGGTAAATAAGAGGAATGAGGACGCAGCTCTGTTTTGTTTCCAGGTTGAATCTGAGGAAACAGCAGCAGTGTCGCCCCCTAACCGCTCCCCGGAGCAACTCTTGGAAACAAATGTTCCGCCCCCGTTTCCAACGTCAATGTAGCACCTCCAAATAAATACTGAATTCTAATGGAAAACATTAATATGCCAGATCAATATTCATACAATGTTCTTATGTATCACGGTCATCAATCTCTTCATGTATCGGTCATTTCAGGTACGTCGGCCACACGTTATCGCACAAAGTGCTCATTTCCCACCATAAGCTACAGGAAACAACTGCAATAAGAAAAAGAAACGTGCAGCTCACTCGTTATCAGTTCACTCTACGTGAAACCAGCTTCCTGGTCCTGTTGTTATCAATAGAGAGTATTGATAATCCACTAGTCGTCCCAGTCCCGTAGCACTCCTCACATAGTTGTTTATCAGTTGAAGCTTAAAAACAACCGTTGTGCCGCGGCCACCGTGACCGGTATGGTTCGGTATGAAAACAATGCAAACGTCACTAAATGACGCTACACTGGACCTGTTGATAAGGTAAGCCGGGCCGCGGTGCTCGACAGGCGGCTACTGGAGCTCCAGAGTCCCGCCGGCGGAGCTCCACGGGTCTGATAACGCTCCAAACATAACTGCCAGCATTGCCTTGGGCCTTTGTAAATGTTGAAAATAAAGTCATAAGATGCAACGATGATTCTTATTGATAGATAAACTAACATTGTGAATTGAAACGTCACAATGTAAATTAACAGGAGAAAAACAACATGTGGTGACACCGTGATCAAGATGTTTAGAGTCAAAACGTTGCAGAAAAACATTTGACTGAAGCTTTTAAAACAATATGTTTTACATCCGCTGCACCAGTTACCGAGGTGATGATCTAGAAACTAACAACCAGCTTCGGTCCCGGAGGAACCGGTCTCCTCTGGTCCCTGACTACGGTCTAGAACCCGGTCAGTACAAACACTGACATTAGTCTGTGTTGTTATTATGTTCACTCTGTCTGGACCAAGCTCAGCTCTAATTCACCTTTTTGGACAAAGAATAAATAAACTCAAACTGAACTGAGCAGGATTTGAGGGTGGTCGGGTCTCGTTGCCATGACAACCAGGTGAACCAGACCGTTGTGGACTCAGTCAGATCAAAGGTCCTTACCAAGACTTCCAGCCGGTACCTGCACATTAAAGCTACCGAGTGACGTCATTTACTAAAGGAAACTATCACCGGCACAATTTAGAAACTATGGAGGAGAAAATTAGAAGAACGTGATTAATCAGTGTTAATTTATTTTAATTCTTTATTTTTTCTGTGGTTAATGAATCTAAATTAACGTGTTATTGTAACTGTCTTTGTTGTTCTGTCATCGCTGTATTTCTCTGCACATTCTTTTTTGTCCATTGTCATTTTTGTGTTTTGCTGCTGTGATGAAATAATTTCCCTGGAGGATCAATAAAGTCTATCGATCATCTACTGATCTACACTGACTGATGATGTTAATGATCATGTCTGGACTCACTCAGCCGTCCTGCAGTTCCTCACAGCTGGGATCAGTCTCCGTCGTCCCTCATCTGATGTCTTGTACTTGTTCAGGTCCAACTGATCCAGAACCTCCTCTGACATCAGCAGCATGTAGGCCAGAGCTGAACACTGGATCTCAGAGAGTCTCTCTGATCTGGTCTCTGACTTCAAGAACTCTTGGATCTGCTGATGAACTGAGTGGTCGTTCATCTCTGTCAGACAGTGGAAGATGTTGATTCTTCTGTCAGGAGAGATTTTATCAGTGACCATGGTCATCGAATAGTATGGGCCAACCCATTCATCAGTAGACACATCATCACTCTTCATCTCCTTCAGGTTGTTGATGACTCTCTGGATGGTTTCTGGACTGGTCTCTGTCTGACCCAGCAGGCCTCCTAAGACTCTCTGGTTGGACTCCAGACAGAGACCATGAAGGAAGCGAACAAACAGGTCCAGGTGACCGTTTTGACTTTCAAGGGATTTTTCCAGTGTTTTCTTCAGGAACTCATCCAGAGACGTGTTACTGTGGTTCTGTCCCAGGAAGTCCTGCAGTACCTCAGTCTTCCTGGTGGTGAAACAGTGGAACATGTAGACTGCAGCCAGAAACTCCTGAACGCTCAGATGAACAAAGCAGTAAACTGTTTTCTGGAAGATCACACTCTCTCTTCTGAAGATCTCTGTACAGACTCCTGAGTACACCAAGGCCTCTGAGACACCGAGACCACACTGATCCAGGTCTTGTTGGTAGAACATGATGTTTCCTTTCTGCAGCTGTTCAAACGCCAGCCTCCCCAGCTTCAGGAGAACTTCCCTGTCAGCCTCCGTCAGCTCCTGTGGACTCGTCTCATGGTACTTGTGCTTCTTCCTCTTTGTCTGAACCAGCAGGAAGTGTGAGTACAGGTCCGTCAGGGTCTTGGGCAGCTCTCCTCTCTGCTCTGTGGTCAACATGTGCTGCAGAACTGTAGCACTGATCCAGCAGAAGACTGGGATCTGACACATGATGTGGAGGCTCCTGGACGTCTTGATGTGTGAGATGGTTCTGTTGGACAGCTCTTCATCACTGATCCTCTTCCTGAAGTACTCCTCCTTCTGGGGGTCGGTGAAGCCTCGTACTTCTGTTACCCTGTCCACACACCGTGGAGGGATCTGATTGGCTGCCACGGGCCTGGAAGTGATCCAGACCAGAGCCGAAGGAAGCAGATTCCCCCGGATGAGGTTTGTCAGCAGCAGGTTGACTGATGACGTCTGTGTGACGTCAGACACGACCTCCATGTTGTTGAAGTCCAGTGACAGTCTGCTTTCATCCAGGCCGTCAAAGATGAGCAGCACTTTACAGACAGCCAGCTGCTCTGCTGTGAGCTTCTGTAATGTTGGATGGAAAACATGGAGCAGCCTGAGAAGACTGTACTGCTCATCTCTGATCAAGTTCAGCTCCCTGAACGAAAGCAGAACCAGCAGACTGACGTCTTGGTTTTCTGAGCCCTCTGCCCAGTCCAGAGTGAACTTCTGCACCGAGAAGGTTTTTCCAACTCCAGCGACGCCGTTGGTCAGAACCACTCTGATGTGTCCATGTTGGTCAGGTAAGGCTTTAAAGACGTCGTGGCACCTGATGGCAGCGTGATGGAGGGTCTTCATCTTGGAAGTTGTCTCCAGCTGCATCACCTCATGTTGGGTATTAACCTCTTCACTCTGTCCCTGTGTGATGTAGAGCTCAGTGTAGACCCTGTTGAGGAGGGTTTCACTTCCTGTTCCTTCAGTTCCTTCAGTCACATGTTGACATCTGGTCCTCAGACTGGTCTTATGTTCATCTAAAACCTTCTTCAGACCACTATCTGCTGACAGAGAACAAACAATGTCAGACTAAAGACAGAGAATCTGACAATCTGAGGATTATTTTCATCAGCCACAGAAAAACTAAAGACAAGGAGAGAAAAGCTTCTTCATGTTGTGGTGTTTATAATCATCTTAAATGTTGATGCTGTTTGACAGATCACATGATGCTGTAGAAAACAATATGTGACACATGTTCAGTCTTACTTTGTCCTCCGCTGCTCTGACTGGCTGTCTGCAGTCCAGCTCTGGTTCTGGATCTTTGTCCACACTGGGGACAGGAGGAGTCTCCTGATGGACCAGACTGGTCCCAGTATGAGCTGCTGCAGTGTCCACAGCTGGAGGAGACAGATGACATGTCTTTATCAGTAACATCACTTGTTGAATGTTGTAGCAAAAAACATCCAGATGTGTCCAACACTGTTCTGTAGAAGCTCTGTGTCCTGGTGGGTCACAGAGAACAGTCCCCAACGTTTTACTGTTTATCAGTTCTCTGAATGTTGAATTCATCAGTGTGGAATGAAAACAAATCTTTGTTAACTTTAACTCTCCTTCTTTCATATAACACTAATAAACATAATGTTTTTCCTCTCTGACTGTCTCATTCAACACCCCTGTACCGGCCTGGACAGCAGCTGAGACATTTATTAGATCACCTTATAATTCAATAATTATTATAAAGGGTGAGGGTGAGTATTAGTGTTTAGGCTACATCCAACATGTCACTGTACTAAATCACATCTAGTCTGTCCTTATAAAATGAAGTTGTAAAGTGTCTGAGGAGCGGACCTGCTGACAGATGTCAGCTGACTGTGACAGTTTCCTCAGTGACTCGCTCACACGCTTGAGGTGTGAATCCGACCACAGATACAAGTTTCCATTGATCAATGACAATGAAAGACTTAAAAACTTAAGAACGCTTTTCGTTCTGTCTCTGCCTCCTTCTCGCTACAATAACCACAGCCGTTTGTTCCAAAGCTGTGACAGTTAAGACTTAAAGTCTTTCAAACGTGCTAAAAAAAGATGCAACATTAGTGAACGCAGTTGATGTGTTTGTGTTATTTTGGTAACATTTCAATCTATAATCAATGTGTGACTACTAATGTATATAATATTCTAGTGTCTTTCTAATAATACTTTTTACTCAAAGACTCAACACACTGTAGGGTAGCTACCGTATTTTTTGGACTATAAGGCGCACCAGATTATAAGATACACTAGACAATTCCCCTACGGGGAATCGTGAGAGTGATGCAGTGGCCGCAGCAGTCTGTGCTATAAGATGCTATGATGATATGATCCTATGTTAGTGCAATGCTACGATGCAATGATGATATGACACTACGATGCTAAGATGCTTCATTATGGAAGGAAAGAAAGGAAAGGAAGGAGGGAAATGATTTGCGACGATAGTCACGAATTTGTCCAAGACGTACGTTTTGATATATCATTTGTCCGTGTGCAAACAACTGTCATGACGTTATTAATGTTGAACGTTTTTAATTGGAGAAATAGGAAGAGAGAGGGACAGGAGCAGCTGCTTCACTAACGAGACACACACACACACACACACACACACACACACACACACACACACACACACACACGCCCCTCCCCCCTCTTCTTCTTAACTGCCACTGGTTGCCGTGGTGACAGTGCTTCAGAGGCGGCAAAAGATCAGGGAAGACACTCAAAGCAGCACCTCGAACTACTGCCATTTATTCAAAAAGTAAAGCAGATATTCATAAAATTCTTTCAGATTTACAGCTACAAGGCTTTCATGAACACATAGATGTGTTTTTTTCTTTCTAGTGTTAAAAATACATAGACGGCAGAGTGAGTTGAACACAACTCACATTTCTGATTTTCTTCGCTGGACCACTTGTCACTTCTAGGCTTCCTATTCAAAAACTGTAAATCCTGTTGTTTAGGTAGAAACATTGTGGGCATCAGGAAAAGTTTGACTCCGATTTTGGAGAATATTATATGTATAGAGTGAAATTTGTGGCTGTGAGCACAGTTTTAATGAGAAATTCATGAAATATTTTTCAACCTCTCTGCACTCTAACTGCTGGGGCTCCCACTCTAGCACAAACATTCTGACCACATACACACTTATTGTAAAGTCTGGATTTCTCCAAAATTGATCAGTTGATTGATCTGTGACTGATCAAAAAAGTATACAACCTAGCAAAACAGTTGAATGCCACATCCACACAGGAGGATTTTGTCTCCATTTAAAAGTTGGAATGAGGTCTGTAGGTCAAAGTATGCCAGAGCTGTAGATTGTTTGAACACGTTGAAAAGTTGTGTGTTTTTTCATCTTCTCCCATTAAAAATGAATGGGAAAATGCAGGTTGACAGTCACAGTGGGTGTGACAATGGGACACATGTTAACGCTTGATTGGTTATGATGATTTGATGTTTTGATGATACCAGCCCCATCAAAGGTATAAAAGCTGGCTGCAGGAGACAGAGAGTGGGCTGAAGGGTTCCTGGGTTTGTTGTGCACAATAAACTCTGCTTCGTTTGACTCCGACACTCTGTGTTTTTCTTTTATCACCTCTGACTTGATTTTTGGTACATCAGGTGTCAGGGTTGGTAAATCATGTTGCATGCACTATGCTAATCTATTTACATCTACTCTTCCCAATATTTTGCGCGTTCGGGCAGACATGCCCATATTTGCATACTCATTAAGGCAAACACACTAAATGGATTATGCTGCAATTTTCTCATTTAAGGGACGCAGTCCTCATTGTGTCTGGTTAGCAGATCAGCTTCAACACTCGTTTTTGACACGCAAACCTTTAGTAAATAGTTGTCTACCTGTAGTTTGCATTTATTACAAACTTCCTGCATCTCCTTCACAATAAAAGCCTTTCTTTAAAGAGAGCTGATCATGTCCTCTAGTGTTTGACAGTCACTTAGTGCAGCTCAGCTCAGGTCAGTGAGGTTTTCACTCAGGTTAGAAGAGTCTAAAGACCTGTGGTAGATCAGCTTCTTTTCTGTTGCCAGTTCTCTTGATGTTTTCTGGACGTCTCTGCTGTCGACTATCACATTAACTTTGACATGATCGCTGCCACAGATATTAGGATCAATATCTGATGGAGACAATCTGAGCTCAAAGGTTCACTGACTAATGATTCACAGCTTTCACATTTTAAAACCTTCAGGAAACATCAGGTCAAAGATATTTTAATATTTTCTCTTCAAGTTCAAACTCTGAAATGGACGTTTCTTAGTTCTTTCTTAGTTTGACACAGTATCTGCACCAAAGCTTCTGACTCATGAAAATAAATCACTTTATCTTCATCCTCAGTCCATAATCATCATCAGCTCAGTTCACAGTAAAAACAGTGTCTTACTTTGTGTCTGAGGTTCCAGGTTCATCACTGAAGTTTATAGGATCAATTATGGACCAGTCACTGTTCATAGACAAACATCTGGATCCTGCATCTGGCCTCAGTCTGTGGTCCTGAAGTCTGCAAACACAAACACGTTTTCATTCATATGAGGTGAATCTTGATGTGACCATGAGGAGAGGCTAGCACAGGAGAAACATGATCTCAGCATTTTGGATCAACTGGAGGTTTTTACCAGAGTTACTGGGACACCTTGATGGTTAGGACAGAGCATCTTCCCTCAGGACACACATATTAAACAATTACAATATCACATAACACACACACACTTGTGCACAATAATAGGAAAACATGTGATAACGTTAAGAAATATTACGATGACAATATGACTTGTGATAAACTATCAAGTATACAGCATTAGCTACGCCCGGTTAGCCGAGTGGTTGAGGTCCACCACTTTGGCATATGAGCCGTGCAGAGATCGCCAGTTCAAGTCCTGGCTGCGACGATCATTTCTGCAGGTCATCCCCCACTCTTCTCCCCACCTTCCTGTCCACTTTCACTCATCTATCAATAGAGGCAAAATGGCCAAAATTATCTTCAAAAGAAGATAATAATAACAATGACATCATTATGACGATGACGACTTGGCTAAAGCAGGAGGATTTTGTTAGTCTGAATGAATCAACTCCTCCAACTCATGTTAATGCTCACATTCCTCAAGGCACAGGCCGAGGAGGAGGAGTTGCAGCCATTTTAACTCTAATCTAATGATTAATCCTAAACCCAAGACTAGATATAACTCATTTGAAAGTCTCACTCTTAGTCTCTCACATCCAAACTGGAAAATGCAAAAACCAGTTCTGGTAGTTACTGTGTATCGTCCTGGTCCTTATTCTGAATTTATAGCTGAATTTTCACAGTTTTTATCTGAGATAGTTCTCAGTACAGATAAAGTTATTATAGTGGGTGATTTTAACATTCATGTAGATGTTGATAACAACAGCCTCAGTTCTGCGTTTAAAATACTGTTAGATTCAATTGGCTTTTCTCAGCACATAAACAAACCTACTCACTGTTTCAACCACACCCTTGACCTTGTTCTCACCTATGGTGTTGATGTTAACAATTTAATAATATTTCCTCATAATCCTCTTCTCTCTGACCATTTCTTAATAAGGTTTGAGTTCACTGTGTTAGATTACACAACTTCTGAGAAGCAGTTTCACTACAGTAGGTATCTGTCTGACGATGTTGTGGCTAAATTCAAAGAACAGTTATCTATCCGAGTGCCATATATGAATACAGCAGAGGATGACTATCTTATATTACTGCTGCTCAGGTTGATCATGGTTTTGACAGTGTTGCATCTTGCCTACGTTCAACACTTAATGCTGTTGCCCCACTGAGAAAGAAGGTAGTGAATCAGAGGAGGAGAGTTCCTTGGTTTAACTCACAAACACAGGCTTTAAAGCAAAAGTCACGGATTCTAGAGAGGAAGTGGCGTTCAACCAAACAAGAAGAATGTTATGTAGCCTGGAGAGATAGTTTCATAGAATATAAGAGAGTCCTCAGAAAGGCCAGAGCTTCTTACTATTCTTCTTTAATTGAGGAAAACAAAAACAACCCCAGGTTCCTTTTCAGTACTGTAGCCAGGCTGACAGAAAGTCACAGCTCTGTGGAGCCGTCTATTCCAGTAAATCTCAGCAGCAATGACTTTATGAACTTTTTTACAAATAAAATTATTGTCATCAGAGATGAAATTAGTTACCTCCTTCCCACTTCTGGCACTGATATTTCACCCAGTGCAGTAGACTTGGAATCAGCATTAACAGCTGACTTTTATCTGGACAGTTTTTCTCCCATAGATCTCTCTGAACTGACTACAACCATTTCTTCTTCCAGACCAACGACTTGTCTCTTAGACCCTGTTCCAACCAGGCTGTTTAAAGACGTCCTACCTTTAGTTGACATGTCCATCTTGCATCTGATAAATCTATCTTTAGTAAAAGGCTACATACCACAGGCTTTTAAAGCTGCAGTAATTAAACCATTACTTAAAAAACCTACTCTGGACCCAGGTGATCTAGCTAATTATAGACCTATATCAAATCTCCCTTTTATGCCCAAAATCCTGGAGAAAGTTGTTGCTGCTCAACTATGTGATTACTTACATGAGAATAGTCTTTATGAGGATTTCCAGTCAGGGTTTAGAGCCCATCATAGCACAGAAACAGCATTAGTGAAAGTTACCAACGACCTTCTTATGGCCTCTGACAATGGACTTGTCTCTATTCTTGTCTTGCTGGATCTTAGTGCTGCGTTTGACACAATTGATCATAACATCCTATTACATAGACTAGAACATGTTGTTGGGATTAGAGTCACTGCGCTTTCTTGGTTTAAGTCGTATCTATCAGATAGATTCAGTTTGTTCATGTAAACAATGAGTCTTCCACATGTACTGCAGTTAGTCATGGAGTTCCACAGGGTTCTGTGTTAGGACCAATCCTCTTTATCCTGTACATGCTTCCCTTAGGAAACATCATCAGGAAGCACAATATAAACTTCCATTGTTATGCGGACGATACCCAGCTGTACTTATCTATGAAACCAGATGAAACCAACCAGGTCATCAAACTTCAGGATTGTCTTAAAGACATAAAGACCTGGATGACTCAGAATTTCTTACTTTTAAACTCAGACAAAACTGAAGTCATCATACTTGGCCCTGAACATCTAAGAACATCATTTTCAGATCACATAGCTAATCTGGACATCATCACTTTGGCCTCCAGTTCTACTGTGAGGAACCTTGCAGTAATCTTTGATCAGGACATGTCCTTTGTATCTCATATTAGACAAGTCTCTAGAACAGCTTTTTTCCATCTACGTAATATTGCAAAAATCAGAAACATCCTGTCTAGAAAGGATGCTGAAAAGTTAATTCATGCATTTGTTACTTCTAGACTGGACTACTGTAACTCTCTACTATCAGGGTGGTCCAGTAACTCCATCAAAACCCTTCAGCTAATCCAGAAAGCTGCAGCATGGGTACTGACAGGAAGTAGGACCAGAGATCATATTTCTCCAGTATTGGCTGCTCTTCATTGGCTTCCGGTAAAATCTAGAATAGAATTCAAAATCCTCCTGCTTGAATATAAAACCCTTAATGATCAGGCTCCATCATATCTTAAGGAGCTTGTAGCTCCTTATTATCCTAATAGATCACTTCGATCACAAACTGCTGGTTTACTTGTGGTTCCTAGAGTCTCTAAGACCAGAATGGGAGGTAGAGTCTTCAGTTATCAGGCTCCTCTCTGATGGAACCAGCTCCCAGCTATAGGATTAGACTGCTGGGGGACTCTGACAATACACTGCTCCTCTCTGTCCCTCACTTCTCACGTCTCTTTCTCTCCCTCACACTTCATGTCCTGATATTTATATTTATATATTACATATTTTTAACATCATCTGCTCTCTCTCACAGTTGTGTCTTCCCCTACCCCTTTCTCTTTTACAGGAAGTTTTGACTCCAGAGCTGTTGGACTCCAATTCTTTGACGACATCATCATTTTCATCTTCATCATTATTATTATTATTGTAATATTAATTGTAATGATAATTTTACTTTAACAACTACCTGTAACCATCTACTCTCTACTGTCTCTTTTTGGTCTCCCACTTTTCTTCCTCCCCCCTCCCCCGTCCTCCTCCCTCTTTTTCCTCTGTCTCTTCTCTTTTCCCTGTTTTCATTTCACTCCAACCGGTCGAGGCAGATCAGACCGTCCAGTCTGAGTCTGGTTCTGCTGGAGGTTTCTTCCTGTTAAAAGGGAGTTTTTCCTCCATTGTCGCCAAGCGCTTGCTCATTGTGGAAATGTTGGGTTTCTCTATGTAAAGTGCCTTGAGATAAATGTTTTTATGACCTGGTGCTATATAAATAAAATAAATTGAATTGAATTGACTGTGACACACTGTGCATCATGGGAGTTTTCCAGCAGCCTGATCTTATATCAGTTTAACTAAAGGAAGGTCCAGGACCTGAACCATCACTAACTATCAGCTTTATCGTAGAGGACAATTTTCAGTCTAACATTAAATGTAGACAGGATGTCTGCCTCCTGGACCCAAACTGGATCTAGTTCCATGAGAGAGGAGCCAGATACCTGAAGACTCTACCTCCCATTCTGGTCTTAGAGACTCTAGGAACCACAAGGAAACCTGCAGGTGATCAAACTGATCTATTGGGATGATAAGAACTATGAGCTCTTTAAGATATGATAGAGTCTTGTCATTAAGGCTTTATTTGTCAGCAGGAGGATTTAGATCCTAATCTGGATTAAACATGAAGCCACTGACTTCATGGTGCAGAGACAACAACCTGGACCTGAACATCTCTAAGACTAAAGAGATGGTTGTGGATTTTAGGAGGAGAATCAGAGGCCACAACATACGTCACTGACAATCTATGACTCGTCATTGGAAAGTGTTTTCACCTACAGATACCTCAGTGTTGCTCTATCAGAAGATTTGTTTTGGTGATCCGGTGTGCAGAACGTATCATAAAGTCTTCACTACCAGATCTCCACACCATCAGTACCAGATGTTGTAAGTCCAGAACACATCCACCATCAGAGACATCCACCACCGTAACCACAGACTGTTTCAGTGGCTGTCGACAGGGAAACGTGTCCACTCACTGTGGGTCACAACTGAGCAGCTAAGAAGGAGCTTCTTCCTCCAAGACATGAGGACTAAGAATAATGTGACTTAGTCAGTCACTTATACACCTTCATACTGACACTTCTTACAGTTCTGCTGCACTTTAAGTAAAACTTGCTGCTGCTGCACATTGTAATATTTCTTCCTCAGTACAAACATATATATTATTGTCCTCTGTGGGTAAATAGTCGTCATTACCACAATTTATACTTTTCTGTAAATAACCTTGGTAATCAACTCTTTCCCTGTTTTTTTTTTCTAGATAAAACAAAGCCTTTATATCATAGTTTTTATCTTATTTATCTTTTGATAAAGAACATTTTCATTGTTCTTTTTTCACATGGGAGAGTTTTAATTTCATTTCACTACTGCTGTACTCTGTATCACTAGTATGTATGTAACAGTAGTAGTAATATGTAACAAATAAAACGTCTTGAATCTTGAATCCTGAATGAGGAGCGGCTAGCACAGGAGAAACAAGGTCTCTTTGTTCCAGTTCAAGTCGATGAGTAATCATTTGAAATAATGGTGATTATTATTTTTCCATAATGGAGCAGCCGTAATGGTAACAGTCATACAACTGTTACCGTCTCCAGCAGCAGATCTGTCCGACCAATCATATTTCAGGATATATTACTGATGGTCCGCCCACTTCCTGACAGAATCAAATTTATTTGTGAGCAAGCAGGTGGAAGTTTTACAGCACGACAGCAGCGATAGAGGTTGTGTGTGTTTGTCTCTTACGTGTCCTCAAAGCAGAGTTTCCTCCTCACTGACTACAATATTGTCCTGATGAGCAGAGATTCTGTGCAGGAGTTGGTTCTTGTAAAATCAACATCCACACATGCTCAAACTTTGTCCTGGAAATTATGTCATATCCATTTGATTGAAAAACATGACTTGGCAGGAAGTTGAAATACACCTTTTTAAAAAAAAAAAAAAAAAAACTCAAATAGTTTTTTGTGATATGAAAATCATGATGACGGTAAATTGCGGATATATTGTGCAGCTCTACACAACACTTACTTTGTGTCTGAGGTTACAGGTTCATCACTGAAGTTTATAGGATCAATTATGGACCAGTCACTGTTCATAGACAAACATCTGGATCCTGCATCTGGTCTCAGTCTGTGGTCCTGACGTCTGCAAACACAAACACGTTTTTATTCATATGAGGTGAATCTCGATGTGACCATGAGGAGAGGCTAGCAAAGGAGAAACATGATCTCTTTGTTTACTTCCTGTCAATACTTGTGCTGCAGCATTTTGGATCAACTGGAGGTTTTTACCAGAGTTACTGGGACACCTTGATGGTTAGGACAGAGCACCTGAGAAGGAGCTTCTTCCCTCAGGACATAAACACATTAAACAATTACAATATCACATAACACACACTCCACACACACACACCAGACACGTACTTTGTGTCTGAGGATCCAGGTTCATCACTGAAAGACAGACAATCCATCATGGACCAGTCACTGCTTATAGACCAACAGCTGGATCCTGCATCTGGTCTCAGTCTGTGGTCCTGTCATCTGCAGACACAAACATGATTTTATTCATATGAGGTGAATCTCTGATAAATCTTCTAATCAAAGTCATTTCTGTGGCTCTAAATACACAAACACTGCTGCTGAGGTTTGATGTTTGTAGCCATCGTCTTAGATCAGATCACAGCTTTTCTCTGTGAAAGTGGTCAAATGTGTGGAGCTACATAAGAATGATGATAAGAAAGATGAATACCAAGTTTCTTTCTGTCTCTGCAATCACCACATCATTTCTAGCCAGCGCCATTTATGATGTGGAATAAACAAATTGGTCTAATAACATTTAAATGAAAACAAGACTGATTTGAAAATGTTAGGAGACGAAAGTCCAGATGTTCGTGTTAAAAATATTCATAGTAAAGATTAAAAGTTGGAACAAAATTAAATAGTCAAGTAAAGTAAAGATACTGACTTAAGACTCTACTAAAGTACACTAACAAAGTATTGTATTGTACTTGGTTATTTCCCATCTCTGATCAGGAGTCATAGGCAAAACTTAGAAAAAGTAACAGGAAGTAACAGACACAGAGTTTGAATCTGCTTCTTTTCTCTCGCAGTGTGTGTGACAGTCGACTGTGACTCTTCTTCCCTCCACAGTCTCAGGGACAAACTGACTCACACCCCAACAGGAAAATGATAATAATGTTGTTGTAACACTCATGGCCTCAGCTTCACTTTAACACACACACTTGTACTTCTATCTTTGTGAGGACACTCATTGACATAATACCTCCCCCAGTCCTTTAACCATCACAAGCCAAACCCAAGGGTTACAGGTTAGGTTCAAGATCAGCTTCCCCCTCTCCATTAAAGCTGAACAACAATCATAACAGTTGAGGTCAATGAACCTAACATTAAAACCACATCTGAGGACTGGAAAAATGTCCTCACACAAGTACACACACCTCCATTCCTGTTCTTCACTGATAAACTCATTCAGAGAACTGATTAAAGATTTACAATCATTCTTTATTCACCTAAATATTTAAACGCTGGCTGATATTTAATTATTGGATCTATCTTAAATATCCACATCAGAGTTGGCCTCCAGCTGCAGTTAGAAACAAAACAAGAATGAAGGAGGAAATTCAGAGTCAACCAACAAGTCTAACGTTTACAGTCCAAGTGTTGATGAAGCAGCTCTGACTGGTCATGTTACAGGAATGTGAAGTGTGTGTGTGTCCTAACCTGGTGTTGATGGAACAAAGATGGTAGAGTGATAAACAACATGGTGGCACCACCTTTACCTGCGTGTCTCTGAATACCACTTCACATTCTTCACTGCTGATTCATGAGCTACGATCGTTTTGATTAAAACATCATTTTGTATTTCACAATAAAGAAAAGCCAGCAGCGACAGCGCACTAGAATTAAAAAAAGCGACAGAATTGATTGTTTACTTGACGCCAGTCGTTTGTTTTTGCTTGAACCTCTGATCCTGTTTGAAAATAAGCGGTGTTGGTGATGTTTTCACAAACCAGGGCTGGCCAAAGGGTGATCTGGAGAGGCTAGTGGCCTGACTACCTGAACACAAAAGTCTCAGGGCTAGACCTGGGACACTAGCACTTATGTGGTCCCCAAATGGCCTTGACCCAGGCAGACGTGTAACAGTGTGAAGCTGGCTGCCCTAAGATTTTTGTCTCTAGCTCCAGAAATCTGGAGCTAGTGGCCCTGAGACGGCCTCGACATGGCACCAGTTAGCACCGGCTCGAGACGGTGTGAAAGCAATTAGCCCCAGCACGTCCAGGCTGGCTCAGCTTTGGCCTGACAGTGTAAAGCCAGCTAGTGACAGACTGTGAGATCAGAAATAAGAATCAGGGCAAATGGGTTTGTTCAGGAGTCACAACCAAAACCCAGAGAACAGGAAGTAACACACACATTTTAATCTGCTGTTTTAATCTCTGAGTGTGTGTGTCGTAACACTATAGACTGTTAAAACTGTTGCTCAAAGAGACACAGTTGGAAGAAACTATGAACAATGCTTCATTTGTCTGTTGATGTGGCACCGTTGTTACCCCAAATAAAGCTTTTTTTTTTTTTTTAATTCTCTTTTTATTTAGAAAGGCACATTTCCATCACATACATTAATTACAGCTTTAATTTGTCAAGGACATAGAGCAGATGGATGTAAAAAGTTTGGATGATTTTGTCCATACTGCCTTTCTGGAGTTTTGTTTTATGGACCTAATTTACTCCTTATAGGAACAATCTCAAAAATGAAAAGAACAGAACCAGGGAGCGCACATCACATCACAAAAAGAAAGGAAAAAAATGAGGGTAGATTCACATAAAGCACAAGTATATTCAAACAAAATCAGATCTGGTTGGTTTTACATACTCAGTACATTTGGTCCAGATCTTATAAAAAATTTCTTTCTCAACCTTGAGGGGAAAAGAAATCTTCTCCTTAATATAAATCTCATACACAATTTCAATCTATTCATCAATGGTGGGAGGTTCCCTTTCAACCATTTCCTCGTGATACATTTCTTACTAGCTGCCAACCGTAGCGAGCAGTTTTTTTTGTCTTTTATGTTCCACGTTTCAAACAGTATATTGCCCAAAAACAAAGTTTCACATTGTAATCAAATAAAGCTTTGATCTCGTGAGGCTGAAAATCTTCACTTTGACCTTTTGCCATCTTCTTTCCTCCACTAGTGTGTGTGGACACAAGTTGACTGTGACTCTTCTTCCCTCTACAGTCACAAACTGACTCAAACTCTGACAGAAAAAAATAATTATGTTGTTTTAACACTCACCTTCCTCAGCTTCACTTTCCTCCTCCTGATACATTCACTTTAGAAAATGGAGTCTGACTTTACAGCTTCAGTTTCCTCCTTCTTACCTGGATCATCTGATCACTGTAGCTCCTCCCCCCGTTTGTCTGTGTCACTTCATATTTCTACTCATGTTATATATGTTAATATCTTTGTTCTTTACCAACAATGTCTGAAACAAGATCAACACAGAAAAAAATAACTATCAAACTAAAATGTAAACTTCAATAGATATTAACTGACCCCAGATCCTCTCGTCTCTCTCCAACGTCTAGCACGTGTACAAATCCAAAACAAACATCGACTTCAAAATAAAAGCCCCTATTCATGTTATATTAAATGGCACATAAAATGTAACCACAGAAAAGTAATTCTTCAAAAGCAACTTTCAGCTGAAAAAAATATCAGACAGAAGAATATCGTGCTTTGGTGACTAGCGAGACTGGGGGTGTGGGGGGTTTCATACGTGCTCCACCGTCTGTACACAAGCTGCGTCTCCAGACGCCACTTCCAACACGTCCCACACCTCCTCTTTCGCTCCAGCGCTGCCAGGACGGACTTGGGTGACAGTTGAAACCTTGGACTTGGTCTCTTTTGTTTCTTCAGTAGCAGCCAACATCAGCAGAGATACTGCTATTATAAGCCGGACGCGGCTTTCTCCATCTGCCCTTCACACCGTCTCTCCAACTCTGACAGTCCTGCTTTAAACTCAAGTTGCCTGTTGACGGGAAACCACATTTTCTGTCCCACAGGTCTAACTGAGTGACACACAACTTAAAAGTTCAAATCACAACGTGCAACGTATGAATCACCCACGTGACTCGAATGAAAAAGAATTATCAACACTTCAGTCACAACATTAGGTGCTTCATTTATTTTCCCAGTTTCTGTTACAAATACTGTACTGTACTGTACATCCGTGTGTTGTTGCTGGTGTGTGAACAGTCCTCACAGTAGCCAAGCTGGTTTCAGGAGCCAGGGAAAGTGAGCATCTTTGTATGTCGTCCTTTTCCATGGCTACAGCCATTTCTAGGACTTCAGCTTCTACTCTCGCTGTTTCTGCTTCTCTTTCATACTCTAAAGCCTCTAAATCTGCTTCTAGTGCAGCTTTTTGTAGATCTAGCCTAGCTCTCTCCTTTTTCATCTCTACCTGTTACTTGGCATAAGCCGCCTTGGTGAGCGCTGCTTCAGCTGAGGCTCTTGTTTTGCTGGCAGCCGCTAGGACAGATGATTTAGAAGAAGAGGAGTGTTTCAAGCCAGTTCTTAAATCACCACCAGCATAAAATCACCAGACACAGAGTCAATGTGAGTGAATCAAAGGTTGGAACATTTTTGACCTTTGACCTCTCAAACAAACACAGTGGAGGAGGTTGAGTGTGAAGGTTGGTGCCACATAAATGAAATAAATAAACACAACAAAACAACAAGTCCTGACTATCTTCTCTAAAAAAAATAAATATAAAGTAAATAAAATAAAACAGACTTGAATAAAACATCCAACGGTGGCATCAACCCATGACCTAGTGATGTAGACAGAGCAGCTATGTGTGTTAATGTACAGTTAATGTACATGTTCAGGTGTGAAAAACAAACATTTTAAAGATGAAATAAAAGTTGATGATGTGAATTAATGAACCTGATGACGTCGAGTTGCAGCGATGAATCGTCTGCAGCTCGGTCTCCTCTTCCACCATCGTCTGAGTCGTCACGTCGACTTGACTGAAACGACTCGTCTCCGTTATCTCCTCGTGGCTTCTTACACTTCAGGTCAATGTACATTTACATAGACATTATATTAGAAATGATTTGTCAAAAGCCAAAGAGGATCAATAGGTGAATCTTAGAATAAACTTAAGCTAATCACTTGCACTATCTTTCCCTCAATTCACTTTGTTTTTTCATTCTATAAAACTAAATCCTCAACCTTCTTACCATTTTCCATTTGGTCTAATTTCCTGAAATAAATAAATGCAGAGAAAAGGAGTGAGGCAGAGACCAAGCTGGAGCCTGAAGGAAAAGAACCAGTGAAGATTAAATACTAGTGTTGTGAGCTGTTGTTCTACAATGTGAAACCCAAACCACACAACTCAAAGTAAATGTTTCTATCCATGTCGTTGAACCAAAACGTGACAAAAAAGTATCAGTGTGAGAGATTACAGAGTCAAAGAGCAAAGAAGAAACTAAAAATAGAGAAGAAACGTATGTTACCTTTGTAGGAACAAGAGAGAACCTCTGGTGTCTGATGTCTGGTCAGTTTGGACAATAAGGCCAATTAGAGTCAGTGGACTCAGTCAGTCTTAGTCCTTCAGAGGCACACAACAGATGAGACAGACAAGACAAAGACATGGAACATATAAACATAACAAACAAGTTCAAGACAAACGTCACAGCAAGACAGACGGACATAAAACGAGGCAGATTAAAATCACAACCAGGGAAAACAGAAGGAATCAAAAGAGTGAAAGCTCAGACGGCACGGCGGCCCAAAGAAGAGGACAGAACCGGTTCAGTGACCAGGACAGAGACGTTATGGTTAATGTTGTGTTGGATGAAATAGAAGTGGACGGTTGTGGCAGCCAAGACATGTTTCACTCACACTCACACATGCTCTGTCACTGAAAACTGCAGTTCAAATAAAATATCAAACAAAAAGTCAGAATAGCATTAAAATTTTGAATTTATATATTTATTTGCTGCATCACTTTGATGTTTGCCGACAAGCGATTGGCAAAATAAACACTGTTAACACCATCTGATAAACAGACACAAGCTGCTCAAACATTAAAATGAATTGTTACACTTAAAAACTGAAGATTTAACGAATAAAGAAAAAGCATGCAAACATTACAGTGAATTTTCGTCACCATGAACAAACACACATTAATTAGCAAACACATCTGAGTCAACACACGTGACAGTAGAGACATTAGGGCTAATGCTAGGCTAATGCTAGGCTAACTGGAAGCTAACAAAGCTAAGCTACGTCTTTTATCTTCTTCTCCTGGAGCTGGACGACGTCCACCTCATTTCTCTGCTGCTCGTCTCAACATTTTTCCTTCAATGCAGACACTTTTTTGTCTCATAAAGTTGAAGCACAGGAGGATTACAAACGTTGACGTCCACCTCCGCTGGAGACACAACCTTCTGAATCCGGGTCTTGACTGCGGCTCTTTTAACGGCGTCTGACGTCACGCTTCCAATCAGCGGTGGCACGTTTTTGATACGTTTGCGGATCTGGGGAGTTGTTAAAAACAAAACAAAACATTTGAAGATTCATCAACATTTAAAGAAGCACAAATGCCAGTCTTTTATTTTTCTTTTGTCTTGTTTTACATCTGGACTCAACGTGTCGACACCAAACTGAGCGTGTTTGGTAGCAGTGCTTAAAAGATTCAGCATCCGAATCATTAACCCGACTCCCTAAAATCACTCATGAGTCATGAATTTAGACGTCTATTCAAACAAGTCACTTGAGTCCTGCCATTTTTGATTGATATAATCAATATAATCAATAAACGGCACCGTTCAAACATCTTACAAACGTACCGACTCCAAACAAGCGGTTTCACTCACTCCGACTCCGATTCCGACTCTGACTCCGAGGCGTCAGTCGGGTAAGTTTCGTTTCTCTGCCGAGTGAGTGATGACTCATGACTTATAAGACTCACTCGCCTCTGCTTATTGACTTACCCGACTCCTCACGAGTCCTCACGAGTCCTGAGTCCTCACGAGTCCTGAGTCATCACTCACGTCCACCGATAGACTTACCCGATTCCGAGTCGTCAGTCAGGTGTCGTTTCTCTGCCGAGTGAGTGAATGACTCATGAGTTCTTCCTGTTTCTGACTTACAGTCGTCGTAAAAGGTTGTCGCCTACGTTGTGAGTGAATTAATAATCGGCTGATCCACTCCACATTTTAGACCATAAAATATTTTTTCGTAGTAGTGACACTGACCTCATTCATTTTTTTTTTTTTTTTACCTACTTTTGAGCCTCAGGTTTAGACTTATGCTACATGACTTTCAATGATAGATTATTGGTAAGTTTTTTATGCTATGATATTAGACCTTCTTCTTTCTCTCCTTAATAATAATAATAATAACAACAATAATAATAAGTGGATATACTTTATTATGTCTCGAGTGAATGTACCAAGGTTCTTGCTAATACTGGAACACTTTCTCAAGTGACTCTGGCTCATAGTGACTCAGAATGATCCGAATCCCTCTAAAGATCCGAGTATTACATTACTAAAGCTGTGGCTATGATTAAGTTCTGTCAAATAGAGACCTGGATGAACCGTGTGAGTCACCTGTCAACCTCCTAACTCCAACATAAATTTGCAAATTAACAAATAACATAGTAAATAAAATGGAAATAGACTGACAACATGACAAATCGATATGATCGGTCACTTAACAAGGCGTGGGTCCACACTGACAGCTAAATCTGAACAACCTATGCAATGTAAACAACGGACCATACTTTGGTTTCTGTTGCTTTTCACTCTTAGAGGCCTGAATGACTTTCTCTCCCTGTCTTTAACTGTCCTAAACATCATAAATATGTCTATGTTTCTCCTGGACACACTTTAAAAAGTTATGTTTTGGCCACATGCACAACAAAAGGCAGGGGAAGCTGTCGGCACAGATCCACAGAATGGACAGTACATCCGCAAAAGGGAAAACGAACAGGGTTTTTTATGTAAGACTGGGATAAGAGGGCTTTTTAATGTACTATCATTATAACGGGTGTTTTGTATCAATCTTTGATCTTCTATATTTTCGCTATCAACATGCAAATGTGCAGCCTTGTAAAGTCTGGTGTAGAATACAATAAAATTACCATCACATAATGTACAGCATTGAAGAGTGATATAATGATGACAAAGGCATAAGCTGAAATGTTGATGAAATAAAGCAAGTTTACAAGTGTTTATAGTCCAAAAAATAAACACAATATATGAATATAATCAAATCAAAGTGTCACCATCACCAGTTACCGCGCCACACCTGGCTACACTGTCTTCCCGCTGTAGTTTAGTGTCTCTATCACAGGTTGCTCAATTGAGCTGTTATGCTGAGAGTGCCCTCTGCAGGTTTGGAGCACTTGTCACCGTTGTAATGACTGGTAACGCAGTGTTTTATATTTGCAGATGTTTTCTTGGTTTAAATCTTTTTTCGCCTTGCATCGTTTCTGTATTTGCAGCGCATTTCATGATGATGCACGTGTCTTTGTTTGTTGCAGCAAGTTTTTTATTATTATTATTATTATTTGCACCATGTTCCTGTTTTGTATCTCATTTAGACTTGTGTTTGAGTGTATGTATTTGCATCGTTTCTGTAGTTGAAGCTGTTTTCTCTAACTGAGACGCATTGAGTCATTGCAGTGCACAATTTTTTTGTGACTGCAGGTTGGTGCTCATTCATACAAGGAAATGTTAAGTAAATACTTTAGATAAAGAGACCAACATTCACCCTTCCTTATGTTTCTCTACAGTCCATTCATTCATTCAGTTACCATGGCTGCAGTGGTGTCTGAAACAGAAGATGAACAAATAAAACAGGAAATGAATATCTTTTTTCATGTGATCAGGTGCTCTTGGCTCTGGTATGTCTGCATATGTTGCCTTGTTGCAGCAGGGAAAACCCCACAACTGTTTTTACTTCTCATTCCAGAGTAAAGGAAACCTGATCAGATATATAAAGATGGGTACTTCATCTCCTGACAAACTGTTTGTTGGATTTGTTCATCTTCTGTATCAGACACTACTGCCATAACTATGGTAACATTTTTATCTACCTATCCAATGAATTTATCATCATGAAGTGTTTTACTCTGTATATAGTACAACCATTGTTTATTTTCTGGGAATATTCATGCTCACAGATGTTCTGAAAACAGCTGCACAGTTTTTTGTGTGTGTGTCTTTCCACAGATGTCATTGGATATTCTTGCTTTGTTTGGTCAGTCTGTCAAATAGAGACCTGGATGAACCTGATGCAATTAAACGCAACACATGGGAAACGTTCTGTGGAGTTAAAAAAAACTAAAAATATAGGAACACCAAAGATTCAATCAAAACTCATCATTAAGTTAATGAAGAAAGAAATTTATTGGTGTTATAGTGGAGTTATTGCTCCATCGTAATGTAAAGAATTAATGTTAAATTTATTATACAATTTCCCTGAGGGAACCTCCCAAAGGGATCAATAGTCATCTATCTATCTATCTATCTATCTATCTATCTATCTATCTATCTATCTATCTATCTATCTATCTATCTATCTATCTATCTATCTATCTATCTATCTATCTATCTATGACATGACGATATTCTCTTGAACATTTGAATGAAAATGTCTCATTGAGAGTACAGACGTGTGAGTTTTAATCAAGAGACAAATTAAACTAATAAAATCCTGTTTTAATTGTGTTATAACTCATTTCAGTGTCTTGTGCAGCTCGTAGTTCTCCCGCCACATACAAGAACACTAAAATATCAACATGGTACTGATAGACATCCACAGATGACCACTCTGTCTAGTTTTTTTTTTTTTTTTGGCTGTTATCATCACACTCTGTCAGGCTGGACTCAGAAATGCAGAGAGCTCTCAAACTGTTTATTCAATCCAAGGGTCAAAACCCAAGCAATCCAATTCACAAGGCAGACAGAAGGGCAGGGGAGATCAGTTTATATACATGAGGAGAGGGAGACAGGTGAAACCATTTAGGGCGGAGATGTAATCACAATGGCAGGACTTGACAGGATGTGAGAAATGGACACATGTTTCAAAATAAAGAAGAAAGAAGATTAGACAGGACAAAAAACTAGACTGACTAGATCAACCAGACATTTTACAACTACTGAACACTGACAGTAGTTGCCATTTGGTCTGTTTTTCCAGATACACACATCAACAAACACTAGATTAGATTAGATTAGATTTTCTGCTTTTCTGGTTTAATTAATGATGCTCTCCACATCCTAATTCAGAAGTGTCCAAACTATTCTGCAAGGGCCATGTGGCTGCAAGTTTTTATTCCAACCAAGCAGCAGCAGCAGCACCAGACTTGACTCATTTAATTAACTGACCTCAGTCTTCAAACAGCTGATTGGTCAAACTGTGTGATCTTGACTGGTTGGAACAAAAACCTGCAGCCACACGGCTCTTTTTGGAATAGTTTGGACATGCCTGTCCTAATTCACGTTAAGCAGACTGGTTTCAGTTTAGAACAACCGCAGCCTGTTCATCTCTGACACGACGACCTGACACCACTGCACACACACAAACACCCAGACTATCACTTAACTTTCCATGAACCAGTTCTTTTAGGTCCAGCTTCGCTCCAGTGTTTACCTGACATCTGTCCCACTTAAAACACCGCATGACGTCAGGGACATTGTGTGGCGTTTTTTTGCAGACATATATCATCACCAGGGGGAGCCAGTAGACAACAGGGTTATACTCAGCTCCTCCAGCAGTGGGTGATGTTGCAGGCCTGGAAGAATTATTGGATTGTCCTCCAGCAGGGGGAGCTGTAGGAGTCGAGTATGGTTATTGGCGGTGATCTACCAGAGGAAGCTCTCAGTCACCAGATGTGTCTCTGGTGAGTGATTCTGTGCAGATTTAACTTCAGATCCTTTCACTCATCCTACATCAATTCAACTTTTTCTTCTGCTATTTGCACATGGTTCATTTATATTAACTCTCTCCGTGTTTCACTCGTGAACGTTTTATCATCACAGGTGGTAAGGTTTGAGGGATCAGTGTGTCTTATGTTTTCCTCATCTACACTTGTCTCCACCAGGCAGAGATGTGGGTTCAAAACTTTACAGATCAGACACAGTTCTGATCTTTATCTGATAAAGATCAGCTCAGATAAAGATCTTGTTAAAGTGCTGTCTGTTCTATGTCCAACATTGACTCAACCTTTTGTTAAGGTCTGTTAAGGTCTGTCTTTTCCTTGAATCCTGTCACTCCACCGGTCCCCACCAGCAGAGGAGACGTCCTGGAGGTCTTTCTGATGGTCCCAGACCAACTGTGCACAGTTTTCAGGAGTCCCCTTTTCCTCCCAGACAGAGACGTTGGGATCCGGCTTGAAGGACCAAATTATGTTAGGAAAATTTCCCTCAAAAAGTAGACACCACAGTCAAGAGGAGGCAGGCTAAACTTAAAAAAACTGTTTTACTTGCAGCAAAGGTAATTAGTTACAAAGTACAGAGTTATCTGGTACAGAGTAATTGAGCCCAAGAAATGAGCTTCTAAAACAATCTTATATGCTTGAGGGAGAGACTTCCCTCTTACAGGTTTTAGGGAGTCACCTGTCAACCTACTAACTCCACCATAAATTTGCAAATTAACAAATAACATAGTAAATAAAATGGAAATAGACTGACAACATGACAAATCGATATGATCGGTCACTTAACAAGGCGTGGGTCCACACTGACAGCTAAATCTGAACAACCTATGCAATGTAAACAACGGACCATACTTTGACTGGTTTCTGTTGCTTTTCACTCTTAGAGGCCTGAATGACTTTCTCTCCCTGTCTTTAACTGTCCTAAACATCATAAATATGTCTATGTTTCTCCTGGACACACTTTAAAAAGTTATGTTTTGGCCACATGCACAACAAAAGGCAGGGGAAGCTGTTGGCACAGATCCACAGAATGGACAGTACATCCGCAAAACGGAAAACGAACAGGGTTTTTTATGTAAGACTGGGATAAGAGGGCTTTTTAATGTACTATCATTATAACGGGTGTTTTGTATCAATCTTTGATCTTCTATATTTTCGCTATCAACATGCAAATGTGCAGCCTTGTAAAGTCTGGTGTAGAATACAATAAAATTACCATCACATAATGTACAGCATTGAAGAGTGATATAATGATGACAAAGGCATAAGCTGAAACGTTGATGAAATAAAGCAAGTTTACAAGTGTTTATAGTCCAAAAAATAAACACAATATATGAATATAATCAAATCAAAGTGTCACCATCACCAGTTACCGCGCCACACCTGGCTACACTGTCTTCCCGCTGTAGTTTAGTGTCTCTATCACAGGTTGCTCAATTGAGCTGTTATGCTGAGAGTGCCCTCTGCAGGTTTGGAGCACTTGTCACCGTTGTAATGACTGGTAACGCAGTGTTTTATATTTGCAGATGTTTTCTTGGTTTAAATCTTTTTTCACCTTGCATCGTTTCTGTATTTGCAGCGCATTTCATGATGATGCACGTGTCTTTGTTTGTTGCAGCAAGTTTTTTATTATTATTATTATTATTTGCACCATGTTCCTGTTTTGTATCTCATTTAGACTTGTGTTTGAGTGTATGTATTTGCATCGTTTCTGTAGTTGAAGCTGTTTTCTCTAACTGAGACGCATTGAGTCGTTGCAGTCACAATTTTTTTGTGACTGCAGGTTGGTGCTCATTCATACAAGGAAATGTTAAGTAAATACTTTAGATAAAGAGACCAACATTCACCCTTCCTTATGTTTCTCTACATTCCATTCATTCATTCAGTTACCATGGCTGCAGTGGTGTCTGAAACAGAAGATGAACAAATAAAACAGGAAATGAATATCTTTTTTCATGTGATCAGGTGCTCTTGGCTCTGGTATGTCTGCATATGTTGCCTTGTTGCAGCAGGGAAAACCCCACAACTGTTTTTACTTCTCATTCCAGAGTAAAGGAAACCTGATCAGATATATAAAGATGGGTACTTCATCTCCTGACAAACTGTTTGTTGGATTTGTTCATCTTCTGTATCAGACACTACTGCCATAACTATGGTAACATTTTTATCTACCTATCCAATGAATTTATCATCATGAAGTGTTTTACTCTGTATATAGTACAACCATTGTTTATTTTCTGGGAATATTCATGCTCACAGATGTTCTGAAAACAGCTGCACAGTTTTTGTGTGTGTGTCTTTCCACAGATGTCATTGGTTTTCTTGCTTTGTTTGGTCAGTGGAGTCTTGATCAAAGAAACTGTAAGTAAAACTATCTCTAATCTGTTGGCTTTGTTTGTCTATACCGTTGATATATATCCCCATGATTTGTTTTAAAGAATTTCTATGTAACTCATACTTGCCATGCAGTGAACAGCAGAATTTGATTTGTTTTGTTTTATTTTCCAGACACACTCATACAATTAAAACTAGACAGAAGAATTGAGGCCAAAATATATCTTTAGATTTTAGACAATGATGGAACTTAAAAAGTGAGAGTCAGTTTCAATATTGTCATCATTATTACTGTACTATTTAATGTGTTTTATATGTAGAAAAATCAGTGTGTAAGTAGTAAATATAGTAAATATTTAAAGTCCACTGATGATTTGAATCTTGTGCTTTTTCTGTCCTCAGTGGTCACAGTCAAACAATGCACCAGGTTGGTAACTGAGACTTCTTGGGTTGTGATATTTACAATTAAAGGTTGTGTTAATGGTGTGTAAAACTTATGTGGTAAAGGAGGTGTATTGGCAGACATGGAATATAATTATAAAATAATTATTAAATCCACCGATTCAATGCAATTTTCTGGGTTGATACCGATTTTGTCTGATTTTGATTTCCAACTTTCTACTTTCTTGAATAGAACATTTTAACATAGAAATATAACCAGATCTTCCAATAATGGAAAACATGCACATCTCAGACTAAAAAACACCTTTTGGTCTTTGTACAAAATTAAAGTGTGGTATTAAATACGATAATTCCTGAAATGGGAAACATTTAAAAAGTGCAGTGTTATAGAACAACCATTTTCTTCTTTTCACATTCATTCATTTGGTAATAATGCCATTGACCTTTTCATATTTGGAAAACTGTATTTGTAAGCTTTTTTTTTTCTATTCATTTTTCTTTCTAAAATGATGACAATCCAGATGTTATGGTTTATACAACAGGAGACCACTGATATGTAAAGTGAATTTGTTGGCATTACAGTATATCAGAGTACAGTCAAATATTTTGGCTGTATCTCTCTTTGGTGTTAAACTTTGTAGACGGTCCCTGAGCACTCATCTCAATGTAACTGCTACAAGACAGAAGACAGCTGGTTTAGATGAAAACGTGGTTTTAGCTCACAGTCTACCGTACAGTTAGAAAAAGGTGTCTTGCCAATGTCTGGAAAAAGACGCCTTCTATCTGATCTAGTTCAGATTGTGATTGTGTTTAATGTTTTGTTTTCTATCAGTTATTGGCTGTCCTCCTGGTTGGACTCAGTTGGGCTCTCGCTGTTTCATCTTCCAAAACAGACATGTGGACATGGCTACTGCAGAGGTACTGCAACAATATTTCACTGTTTCTCAAGTGGTTCAAAAACTTCATGTTCACTGAATCAGTCAAAGGTCTACTGGTGAAACACCTCAGGTCAGAGTGATGGACTTATCTCTTTCAAAATAAATCAGAGCTGACAGTTTCTAATTCATCTCCAGGTTGTTTACAGACAGATTTGCCAACTCAACTTTTCAGACTCCTTTAGTCTGAAAAGTCTTTAGTCCTTTAGCCTCAGTTCACATGTGGTCACTGCTTCCTTCTCATGCTGTGATGTTGGACTCTCACTACATTCTCCTCATCAGGGCATCTGCATCAGTCTCGGTGGGAATCTGGCCTCAGTCCACAGCAATGAAGAAAATTTGTTCCTTAGGGAACTGATTTACAAATCTTATCACTCATACAGAACGACCTTGATTGGACTGTACGATGCTGTGAAGGTGAGACATTCACAAATGATTTGATGCAGCTATACCCTGGTGCTTGTTAAGTCTACAAAATTTAGTTTTCTTTTCCAGGATGGAACATGGTTGTGGACTGATGGCTCGAGGTTTGACTACGCCAGCTGGGGCCAACATGAACCTAACAACGCTGGTGGACCAGAAAACTGTGTAGAGATGAACTGGAGAGGTACACATGTGCATATTTCATCTTCTGATGATGAATTCTACTTGTGGGAGAGATGATGTAACAGTGGCAATATGCAGATTTTTGCTAACACTACATAGCCAGTGAACAGCTGTTGAACTACCAGTCAAGAGGAAATGCTAATCGGCTAACATGGTCTGTCTCATTACTCTCTGATAGTGAGTCGCTGTAGTGTCCAGTCTCTTCTGAAGAAGTAGCTGCACAGAGGATGTACAATTACCTGTACCTGTCAAACAACAATAGTTAGAGCTTCTGCTCCCAGCAAGAAACCAAGCAGCTTGCTGCTTTACAGTGACACACCATAAGTGTGTAGTACCTGTACTGCTGCTTGTCTTGATATGTCTAAAAGATTAAACAGCTGCTGAAATGATTCACTGCTAAATTGTCTCTATTCAACCTCAGATAGATATAGGTCAGAGGTGTGTTTTAGAGGACGACTGTAACTTGGCCTGTCAGTACTGTCAGTTCTCTCTGTGGCATTATGACCAACAGGATCCAGAACTTTGGGACTTTACAATGATTAGAAATAGTGTATAGAAGTAGCTTCATGCTTCACTAGAGTAGCGCTGATTGTTGTGTGACATAAAACTTTGTTATGGTTAATAGTTTCTCTCTATATTTCTTTCTCCTCACAGGTGGTCCCTACTGGAACGATGTACCTTGCCGCTATCACTTTCCTTTTGTTTGTGCTAAACCCTTGTGAATCAATTTCTGTGTCGTATCAGGCTTCAGTGACAACAGTCTGAGCTCTACTGACAACTGCTTCTCCTGACCTTATGCAATAAAGTTTTCAGCTAATTGAAAATTGCAACTTTCAAATAAAAGATTCAAACTGCTTTTGTGTTTGTTTATATGTTAAAACCAAACCTGCCCCTGTTTCAAATTGTCCATCAAGTTAGCTCTGGCATTCTGGAGAATTCTAGAATGTTGACTGAAAGATGAGTTAAACGGATTATGCAGCTTTTTTCCCCGTTTAAAGGACGCAATCCTCATTAGTAGATCAGCTTGATCAGTAGATCAGTTTGCACTTGTTTTTGCACATGCAAACCTTTAGTATATCAGGGCCGAGGGGTAGACCATGAAGTCTGAGTCTTGAGTCTGAGAAAATATTTACAGCTGTCAAGAACCAGTTTTGCTTCATTTCTCTCAAATCACAAATCTTTGCAGGGTCAGTGGGTTAAAGTCAGGCAAGGACACACCCAATCAACAAACACCCACTCAATTCTGAGCAATTCTCTTTCTGATAAAACAGTTGCTGCTCAGTCAGATGTTATCAGTCTTCTGCACCCATTACGTCAATCAACTTGTTTCAGAAGTGTGTTTATAGTTTAATGCTTGACAGGAGCCAACAGAGTCACTGTTACTGTCAAACATACATACAGTTCCTGAACAAGCACTATAAATACAGGTGCATCCGTCCAAACACTAATCCAGACTTCCTCATCACCTGCTACTGGAATAATGATCCACTTCAGACTCAGCTACACACTGTGTAAGTACATGTAATTTCTGTCCAAAGTGTTGCACAAATTCCTGTGAATGTTCATTCGAACTTATCATCTAATTGTTGTTGACATATTTCAGTCTGCACCATCATGGTGGAAGACCAAGGCACCGTTCCTTGTGTGATATGTGATATGATTGATGAGTAACAGGCATCAGACGTGTTTAATAACCTATGTTGATTTTAAGACAAAACACATAAAAATGGGTTTTTGCAGTATTTACAGTAGCATTGGACAATATGACCTGAAATCCAACATCTTTTTTAAACATAACTGTACAACAGATTGTACTGTATGTAGACTCTACAACACTAACTTAACTCACTCTACATACAGTTACATCTCAATGATTCAATCTTTGAAATATCTGGCTTTATAATGTTTGTGGTAAGAAGTACAAATAAAACCCTGTGTGAATTGAATGCATTTATGTCAACATGAAATTAGTTTGGTTGGTGAGAAACTCAGAATGTCAGTTTTGTGAATTTTAGGTTGATTCCCAATCAGAATCAACTACTATTACAAAGTGTTTTTATTTACAATACTTGCAGAGAAAATGTAGATGTGTGGTTCAAATGAGATATTTTTAAACATTCATGTTTCTTTTCCAGTGCTGGCAGCAGCAGCAGTCTGTTTCCTCATGACAGCAGGTAAATATCTGAGACTAAATCTAGTGATACAATCCACCTAAGTTAGTGATAAACTTCTTTTAACGTCATCAGAGTAGTGTTTCCACTCGGTGAAAACACTACGTTGATACTTAATTGACGTTAATGATGTTAAAGTAAGTAAATGACGTAGTGTTTAGTCGACATTAATCCTCCCTAGGGCCCAACCATGTAACCAGAGATTGATCTGAGGACAACTGTTCTTTGTTTAGCTGCTAACTAGTCTGGATGTGGCTCCTGTAGTTACTTGAAGAAAGTCTTTGGTGTCCCTTGCTCTTTGAAGCTAACTCTGTGTCATGGCTCTGGCCACATTTATTCACTGATCTTTTTTTTTCTCTATGAAACAAATGATGTGTCTCATCCTCCATTTTGGGTGAGTTGTAGCCCAACAACTATCACACAGCTTGAATATTCAATTCAAACAGATTTTGGCAAAATTATGGGCAAAATGTGTTATTTGTTTGCTTATTTTGACATGTTTTCATCAATTATAATGTCCCACAATGTCAAAACATCCCACAGTATATATCAAAAAGTCCTACAATGTCAAAATGTCCTCATTATGATGGTTTTAAAGCAAAATTTGTCCCCAAAGCCATAGAAATAGATACATATACACACATACAGAATGTATGCTCACATTGACTTGTGTAGGAGGATCTAGATGATCCAATACTGTCCTCTAGTGATAAAAAGACATCTTTACAAACACTTTTTAAATTTCCTTTTGAGACTGACCAGCAGGAGGCATGGTCCTGCCACACTGTGAACAATGGAAAAATATGAAACACAAATGGTTTTACTGAAAAAAAAAGGAGCAACAGTTTGAAATAGAAAATGCGTGGTTTAATACTTAACAGTATCTGGTACTTTACATCTATACATGGCTGATACTGTTTGTGCAACACTGACAGAAAGACAGAAGATGAAAGAACAGATAAAGAAAACATCACACACAAGCATTTAACTGTACGTCCTGTCACTTCTTTCTCTGGAGAAAAACAGAATTCATCATCCTTTTACCTTCATTCTGTATATACATACTGTATAGAGTATACATCTGCCCAGACATTAAAGGGCACTTGTTAAAATGTAGGGTAAGTGCTTCCTATACAGAGGTCCGTTTCCATAAATACACCAAACATAATAACTAGAACACTGGAACATATGACTCACTTAGAAACAACTAATGTAGGAAGAAAATGAAAGAGAATAACATCAGGACAGAGACAGAGCTCCCTCATTTAATATGTCACTAAGCTCTGTCTGTTCTCTTAAAGTAGAAAAACAGTAAAAAAAATTATCTTCAGTCTGTGACTAAGACGATAGATATTATCTGTAGACTAAGAGGATATTAAGTTTGACGAATGAATCATGTAAAGGATTTTCAGTGTGGGTTCAAGGCAGGAGAGCAGTGATCAGTTTTTTGGTTTGTTTGTTATCTAAACCAGATATTTATGAAGTTTAATTAAATCATTTTGAAGCTGAACTTACGGACAGCTGTCGGTGAGTAAACGGTTGGGGTCAGGGTTTAGTCAAGTCAAGTCGAGTCAGCTTTATTGTCAATTTCTCCACATACACTAGACATAAAAGGAATCGCTATTCTACAGTGAACGAAGAAATGCACACAGATAAGACAATTTCCAACACTAAAGTGAAAGAGCATAAGAGATAAGGACATTTTTCTAGATAAAAGACATTACCTGACAAGCAACAATATCACGAGACAAGATCACAGGACAGAGACACAAGAATGTCACAGCAGCAAAAAAATACTGTATGATGTGTTGTGATAAGGCAGCAAGATGTGCAAAAATGTAACAGTGCAAAACATGTGTTGTTTAGTGCAAAAAATGCTATGTACAAAACTTCAGAGGTGGCAGAAAAACACCAAAGTGATTATGGATTGAAGTGTCTAGTTTTCTATCACTACATGGCTCCAACGTGAACCATCACTCATTGTGACTCTAAAGGGTAAAGCTAGATGTGTAATTGACTTTCTTCACCGACAAAGCAACTGATTAATACTGAGTTTGTATTTAAGGTCATTTTAAGGAGGAACATTTCATCAGTTACAACATGATGAGTCTTCTGGACAAGAAATGTGTTGTATTGTACAGATGAATGAGGTTTGTTGATATCGGCAGTAATTGCTGGTAGGACTGATCAATTTTATATTTTTGTACTTATGGAAGATGTTGATGTGATAATAACAAACATCATTTAACAGACTGTGGATGTCAGTTCTTCGATAGTAGGTGTCACTGGTGTTGTTTTATATAATTTCATTCATGGTGTGTTAACTGTAACTCAGCTGCTCAGCTTGTTCTGGATTGGACGGACCATTTACTGGATGACTCACAGACACAACAGGGATGATCTTGAGATGAAATCTGTGACCTTTTTGCTGACGAGATGCTCGAGCTCTAATCCATCCTGCTGCTCTTCAGATGGTGTCGATGTAAAGAAGCTCAACAACACATTAATCTGCTCGTCTTGTCTTCTTCAGCGCTGTAAAAGTCTGGAAGGGAATATATTTCTGCACATTTATTGAAGGTTCATCTTAAATTCATCAAATGGATGAGAAATACATTTTGCTTTTATCATTTAATGAATGCCATGATTCTTATTTATATTACAGGCTGCATAAAAGACAATGATTCATAACCATCAACTTAAGATCTATATAATTTCTCATGTAACACAGGTTTTTTTTCTTTTATCCATGAAGAACATCTGACTGTACATCATGATGACTATACATTCCTCTGTACATTGAAGGGTCAAAAAATATCGAACTGTACTTCACAGCGGGACGTTTAGAGAAGCTGTGGCTGTTGCAGCCACAACAAACGACGATTGTTAATTCGCATCTGCAACAGGAAAGTGTTGGAGGAAAAGTGTCACTGATGAAGGTTGAAGGGACAAACATGATTTACAACATTTAAATGAGCTTTGAGTTTAACACGGGAATAATTCAGATCAGTTAACTTTTTAAAAAAAAAGTGCCTTTCTTTACTAACAAGCTGCAGAAATGTTTATTTATTTATTTTTTTTAATCTAAAATGGATCTTAAAGATGCAGAATGAATCAGCTAAATTTTGGATGAATGTATATAATATATATATATATATATATATATATATATATATATATATATATATATATATATATATATATTTTCCAAACCATTTAACTTAACAAGAATGTTTTGAATGTTTTTAATCATTCAGTCATAAATGTGTCACCACCACCGTAGCCCTTCAGTAAATTTATCATGATGTTGTTTAAAGTCAGTGTCAATCTTACAAACTGTCCGATTTAATATTAACAGCCATTAAAAATCTTACAAAGGACACTGACAAAATGTTTCTTTCATGTACTGTCTCTGAGTGAGATTGTGAAGGCTGCAGACGCGCTTAAGAAAATATTTCCAGGTCGCAAAAGATGCTGCATATCAGAAAGTGAATGAAGAACATGATCATAATTAATATTATTAGTATTACTATACATGTACATGTGAAAGACAGTGAAAACAGGCTCCCATCTGTCGTGTCTTTACTCAAAGTCTGAAAATGGCTCTGGCTGCATGCTCTGGTAATGCCTCCCTGTCGACAGCAGGGGGCAACAAATGCTCACAAACAACTATTATCATTATTATTATTATTATTATTAATAATAATAATAATAATAATAATAATAATAATAATAATCTCTTGTTAAGAGAAACAGATTACAAGATTACATTTTACATAGCCCTCCTGTCCCATGCCTGCCTTACATCAGGCCTACAGTACTAATGTCAGGGTTGGTAAGGTTCCTTTCACACATTTCATTCTGGGTCTGTGCTTCTGCCTTTTTTCATTGTTTGGTATATATTTTTGCAAAAAAATATATATATATATATTTTTTTGAAAATCAGAACTCAATCAACAAAATAAATGATCTGGGACGCTTCATCTCTTAAAGGCAGATTAAGTGTTTGCATACATGATCACATGTTTCCCACCAGCTTTGACTTAAAAAAAAAAAAAGTACTTTACTACCACCAGTACTTTTCTTTGTAAAATGATGGTGAACAAATTAAAACCAAACACATTACGTTCATGACATGTCTTATTGAGTCCAGTGAAGGGCATGATATGTTGGTGATGACCTGTCTGGGCTCACTGTCTCATGATTCAATTGTTTTTTTTTTTTAATCTCAATTTAAAAGGGTCTGACATTTTAATTACAGCCTCCACCTGTATAACAATCCGATTCAGCAGCCGTTCCTTCTGATGTTTCTTTGACGATCAGCCTTGTTGTTTTGTAATGAGTCATCATTGTTCTGTACATGTCAACCATTCATCATCCCTGGTGCAAGCGAACACTGCCTGTTTCTGCCTGACTTACCACACTGATGTGATCTTAGAACAATGTTTATATAGTAAAGCTGCACTAGGCCAAAATATATTCAGCTGTGACAAGGAAAAAACCATCATGTCCCTGTTAAGAGGCATCAAAACTTCTGTTAATAACTCTAATAATGACTCTGACACTGTCAGTCTGGATGAAACCGGACTCATCGTTGTTCTCTCTCATCCTTGGGTTTAACTGTAGAATAACATTTATATATTTTTTAGCCACGTTTGTCCCTTTACAAATGTTGTGCTCTGAATAGAGAGAGAGCTCTACATGTTTTACAGTTATCAAAGTGATCAGTAACCCAGTGCAGCTTTAACAAACCAAACCATCAAATCTGCGTCACATTTCATTCAGACCATGGTCAGTCCTGACTTGTTACGTCTCTGCAGCAGTTCTCATGCCGGCCTACATTCCAACATCTTCTTGAAGGCTTTCCTGAAGCTGTCATCCAGGAACGCGTAGAGGAACGGGTTGAGGCAGGAGTTGGCGTAGCTCAGGCTGGTTATGAAGTAGGAGATCCCGATGACCAGCGGGGTCGTCCTCAGGTCCGTCGTCAGAGCCACGATGGTGCTGAGGTGGAACGGCGTCCAGCAGAACAGGCACACGGCCAAGACGATGAACACCATGATGGTGACCTTCTTCTTGGCCTTGTCCAGCGCCTTGGCATTGCTGTTGAGACGCATGTTCCTCAGCTTGTAGAGCATCATGGTGTACAAGATGCAGATGGTTGAGACTGGAATGGCGAAACCCAGGATTAGCGTGTAGATCCGACTCGCTTTGAACCACAAGCTCTCTGGGCTCGGGAAGCTGAGCACACAGCTCTTCCTCCCGTCGTTTGGGTTGATGTAAACACCGGCGAAAACGGTGAAGGGCATGACGATGAGGATGACGAGGATCCAGACGCACAGGGAGATAATTTTGGCTGCTCGGTAGGTGCGGTAAGGCATGCGCTTGGACCTGACGGTTGCCAAGACTACCAGGTAACGGTCAATGCTCATAACTGTCAGGAAGTAGATACTGGAGAAGATGTTGTAGTGGTCTATGCTGAGGATGACTTTGCACAGTACCTCACCGAACGGCCAGTAGTGCAACAAGTGTTCGGCTATGTTGATCGGCAGCACCAACGTGAACAAGTCGTCTGCGATGGCCAAGTTCAGGATGAACATGTTGGTGACCGTTTTCATTTTTGGGGCCTTGAGGATCACGTAGATGACGGCTGTGTTGCCCGTCAGTCCCACCGCGCAGATCACAGAGTAGATGACCGGCAGAATGACGTAAAGGTCGGCATAGAAGTAAAAGTCTGAGGGAGGAGTGCAGTTCAGGTCGGTGCGGTTTCCCGCCGTGAGGAGGTAAAAGTCCACAGAGTCGTTGCAGACTGGTGGACTGGCACCAACAGGGAAAGACACATTCTCCATGTTTGAAGAGGAAATGAGATGAAGGCTGGCGAACTAAGAGTCTGTGAGCATTTTGAGACAAAAGTCCTGTTTTTAATATATAAACAATTAGTTTTTCAGGACAACGTTACGTCTTTCTCTTCTTTTTGAGACATCTTCACTGAGCCAAAACATTAAGTTAAAGTGGAATAAAGTTAAAGTCATGTAATAGATTATCAGCCATTACACGACTGAAGACAAGACAATAGAACAGATTTGAGTATTTACATCCGTTCTCAAATCTTAAGTCCAGAGAGCAGCAGCAGGTCTAGTTACACCAGCGTCTTTCACCAGTTTCAGTTTCGAGCATTTAAAAAAAACTGTAGGAATATTTGAGAAATTATTTCTATTCGGCCGGATCTCCTCCACTTACTGTACAGACAGTTACAGAGTGATGAGAGGAAATCACAGATTAAATCCTGTCTCAAGATGGAAAAAAAGAAAAGCTCTCACCCCAGGAGAGTCCGTCCATCCGTTTCAGGGTCTTTGATGTGAAACGGCTCCAGATCCGCTGCTTCAGTCAGTTTTTAGTTTCTGCTTTGATTTTTCCGTTTTCATTTCTTTACGAAACATTTCAAAATTTATCTCAAACATTTTCATTTTCTACACAAAATCACATCCGATCTGCTCCGCTGCGTTGCTGCGTTTCTCCTCCCTCTGTCTCCTTTAACCGAGTCCTCACACAGGATTGAACGTGTCCAACAAAATGTTTCTGCCTCTTGTTTATGGTTTCAGGACAGCGGCGTTCGCGCGCTGCGTCTTCCCCGCGCTCTGGAGACGATGCCAGTGTTTTACGCACGAGTGGCGCATCACGAAATCTGGACGACAGAGAGACGTGGACATCAGTTAGTTGCCGCGCACACATTATTGATCACAGTAGAGGCACAGTGTAACGACGTTAACAGGCAACAGCTGCAGGTTTTTACAGCTTTAACAGCAGCATCGTATCGATAAAAACAAAAGTCCAGGGCTCGAATTAGATTGATAACAAGTTTTTTTTTTTTTCTCTGAACACGTATCGTAGACACAGGTCAGAGTAAATATGTATGAACTGAAACTATTTAAACTTAAGAGCAAAACATAAACTCGCATTTTTATATCCATGATACAGAAAGTTAGAAAACAAGAAGAAAGTTGATTTAAAAAAAATACTGTCTCATCATTTAGACGAAGATTTGAGTCTTTATCGAGTCTTAAATGTGTTAAAGGTTCGCAACCAAACAAAAATCAGTCAATAACAAATCAAACTATATTTCAAGGTGTATAAAGTCAGTTGAACCGGGTTTACCCTCGTCTGCGCTCCCATATGAAGTCACTCTCCTCCGGTCTTACCTCTGTGGAGGACGCGCTGATCTCCAGCCTCTGCTTCGATCTCTCTCTCTCTCTCTCTCTCTCTCTCGTGCGCGCGCTCCTGGAAGACAGCACCAGCGGCTGACGTCACTCCGAGAGCCCCCCTTATATCAGTCATGTGGTCGTGGTGGAGGCACGTGCCACATTGAATCTTTCCTGAAAGTTTCCACTACGTGTCAAAGTGTTTTCTTTCCCTGCTGAAGTTTCTTTTGGGTGTTTTTGTGGAGACTTTCTAGGAACTTTCTAGGAATCATTTCTGTGACGTCTGTCTGACGTTATTTTTACTCACACGCGTCATCTTTTTTTCAAGTCTGTGCTTTATCGTTCACCATTAAGCATCTTGCTGCTGGCATAATAACATTTCCACCGGAGAAAGTTAAAGGAAAGTGATTATTATCAAGGCTTCCAAATGAATGGTAATGTTCCTCTGCAACTGTTTGCTGAATAGTTCTCCACATCAACTTAAAGGGGCCACATATACATACTCATAATATACTCCTAAAAACTGTCACCCACAAAACTCACCCCAGTTATTTTCACAAGCACTGTTTGTAACAGTACTGCAATATTGCATAGTAAATGCTAGTTTTAACAGCTGTTTACCCACCGGTCAAGTGGGAATGTTGTGTAACGTTCTGTATTCCAGGAACTGGAAGACAAACCCACACCAACAAAACACTTAAACAAAGAAACAAAGGCCCCAACAAGCCCCACAGGTTGTGCTGGAGGTCCAACCCAGCCGGAGAGAGAAGTGGCTTCTCAGAGTTGAGCATTTCTGCTCCGACCAGGTGGCCACACCCAGCGAGGTGTTGGCCATCAACCTCTGACGAGCTGGCAACAGGCCCTGGAGAATCCTCCACAACAACATTAGGGTGTTTTCACACTCGGTCCCCTTTAAATGAACCGAACTCAGTTCCCTAAAAGTGGATCAAAAGGTGGACCAACAGAAAACAGACTCAGTTCTGTTTGTGTTCACATTGTGAAAGAGGACTGGGTTTTTTTCTGGTCCACTTAAGTTGTGATGGGGTCTCAGTTCTCTTTCCGTTTACACTAGCTTCTCTAGAGCTCTCAGACCTTCACTGCTCGGCATTCTGGGTAGTTTTCACCCGAGTCATAAACCAAGGGAGGTCACAGAACCACATCAGATCTGTTTTGTGACATTATAGGCTTGGATTCACAATATTATGAATGAAATGTGTTTTATTTGGAAGCAACTACTGGTGTGATTTACTTATTAGTTATATTAGTTGCACTATTAGATACTGAATCACCTGCCCCCTCCCCCTTCCCCAATAAGGCCCCGCTGCCGCAAATGGGCATTAGAAAACCGATCGGTGCACGTTATAAAAAAAATGCCCTGGCTTGTTGTTGTCTCCCACAAGGCCGCCCTGGGCAAAGGCCACATTGTCCCTGTCAGAAACCGCTCCTGCATAAAACTGTGCATAAAAGGTGAAGAAGAGAAAGAGTGTTTTGCGTTCACACTGCACAGTTTAGGTGAAACGTACCGCAGACTTAACCATAAAGGGGTCTGAGTGCACTTAGAGTGTTTCCATATGGGCCGAAAAAGTTCAGTTATCAATCTGAGTTCGCTTTAAAGGCTGAAGGGGATCAAGTGTGAAAACACCCTCAAACCTCAGGCCTTTACTTGTATTTTCAGCAGGTTTTTAACTCTGCTAACTCTCTGATTGCTTCCATTTCCATCACTTGCTTATTTCTAGTTAACATGGTAGCAAGTTAGCTCCATGCTACAATGCTCACAGGGAGAATAAAAACCTCAAGAAACTCTCAACAGTGACCATCATCACCAGCAGCAGAGAGAACATCTCACTTCACATACGTCTGTTTGCACAACTCCTCAACCAAACAACTTCAATGTGGCAGTGTCTTGCTGAGGAATTGCAGCGTCGACTGTGACGTTTGTTCTTTTCTACTTAAGTGAAAAAAATAACCCTGTTGCTATGAGGGCAGTGCAGCACCTACCGTTGTTTTCAGAGGCAGAGCTCAACTGTGATAGCACTTTTCTGCACTTTCACCCCAAACACCATCAAACTATGTTGTGGCAGGTGTGTTGCTCAGCGCCCGAGGAGTTGTGAGGACGATGCTGAAGAAGACTGTAAGCAGCTTAATGCAGGCAAAGCAATCAGCTCCTATAGTGACAGGCACATTTTGATTGCGGTGCATTAGTGTGTGAAATCGGTGGAGTGCCACTTCAGAGTGCTCTCTACCTTAAAGCTGCGTTCTTCCTTATCACACTTGAAACTTGACAGAGAACCTTTAAAATATTAAAGTTTGTTTCCTTTCCTCTAAAACAGGTGTTGTCTGTTTTGATTTCATTGCCGTGTTCAAGTCTTTATTACAACATCATTAAAATAAAGTGCTGGACTGAGGAAATTTGCCTAAAAGCTGATACTTGTAAAGAATCATAATGACACTTTCATCTTCCTGTCAACACGTTGGGTGGAAGAAACTCTCTGAGATGTGACTGCAAGATGTCAGAGATCACAGAGACAATCAGTTTTTATTGTGAAAGGCTTTGACTGTCATTATGATTTGAAATCACCAGCATGGATTTCCAACTATTGTGTTTATCCTGTTTTCTTTTGCTTCACAGCAGACGACAGCCTGAAAATATGTGAGATCATAGAGCTTATGAATCATTTCACGTTGAGCTAAAACACGCTCTTCTCTTTTTTCTTTTCTTTCTAACATTTTCTCACAGTTCCTGTTTTTGTCTTTTTATGTTGGAAGCTGGGAGGGATGTTGTCATATCTTAAATTGCTCAGCAACAGCTGTGAGTGTGTGTGTGTGTGTGTGTGTGTGTGTGTGTGTGTGTGTCTGCTCTCAGTTGTTGTGTTGATTCCAAAACCATTTTTCTTTCTGCCTCAAGATCAAAAATCTTTTTCCTCTTGAGAGCCAAACCAGCCTCCACTGGGCTGTGACCATTCAGCTGTGTAGTCTACGTCTTTGATACTTCGTCCAGTATAAACATCATTAATGAGGTCCTAGTTAAAGTTAGCATCAGGGGTTGGATTGTCTTAATAAGTGTGGTTGTCTGCAAACTTTCTTCAGTTCCCTTGTAGAATCCAGTGGCTAATAATAAATAGCACTTCTGTCACTTACCTTTCAGTCAACACAAAGAAGAATATAACTTTTGTGACCTGCTGCCATTGGGTCTTGAATTCAGTTTTCACTGTCACAAGCTTAAAGTTGTTGTATAGAAACAGCAAGGATATGACTTTACTGACCCTCTCCCGGGGGAAATACACACAGGAAACAAATACAAAGTCAGACAGGAATGCTCAAGTCCAACAGATGAGCAACAGTCTGATGAAAGAAAAGATCGAGGACATGTGAGGGATAGTTAGTGGGAAGGCAGATGTGGGGACATGAGATAAGAGACATGTCTACAGAGCAGTGAGACGGGGTTGGACACAGAGGAACCGGTGATGACAATTATAACAGTATCCCCTGGTTCATCAGAGCATGTGGACTGGCAGCTCAGGAGGAAGAGCAAGATGTCCACCGACCTTTAAGTTCACAAACTGGAAGACTGGTTGAACCGTTAAGTGGACGGTCAGCTTTTGGTGGTTTGATTGGCTGCTGCAGTCCACATGTTGGACAAGATGGTAAACACCATTTTGCCCCAATGTACTAGAGAAGCATTAAGCATTGAGACACTGCAAACATAGATGATAAATGTGACTTGTAGTATAAAGTTCTTTAAATGGTTGTCACCAAACAAGACCACATGTTGATGACTGAACTTCCAGAACCTTGTCATTAGGCCTGCACGATTAATCGTATCGTCATCGTCACTGTGAACACATCGCATAAGCTGATCTGAAATGAGATAAGTTTTGTTTACATGTGCCATGCTTTCACACGCAGCATGCTGACGTTTGTCCAATCAGATGCAGCCCTGGACACCTGGACCATCCATGCACACCGTTTAGCCAATCAGATGATGCCCGGCTCTGCCAACGTTCCTGCAAGGTAGTTAGCCAGAGGAGTAAAATGAATGGGGGAGGCTGGAGAGCAGAGCAGTGAAAATGCAGAGGAAACCAACCTCCATCACCACCTACTGCACCACCATAAAGAGCTGCATGAGAAATTCAAAGCCAGTTAATTTAGAGCACAAACGCAGAGCAGCAGTAAAGAAACGTGACCATCACACATTTTGTGAGCGTGACTCCATATGAAAAGTCGTCTAAACAACACAATGAAATTATGGGGCCATAACTCACTATTTGATTAAGGCTATGATGCCCAAACTTGACCAATGATTTTGCATCAATTTTACACATTTAATTTATGTTATTTGTTTAAGCTCTTTTCCCCCTGAGATTTTTTATTTGAAGAGACATTTTTGTTTTTGTTGAGAGAGAAATGAATGTTATCTGGCTTTTGTTCAATAAAAGCATGAACAAAAATATTTTATTTCCCTTTTTTTTTATTTAATTAGTGTTTTAAATTTGTTTTTAAATTAGCTATTCAGTGTTTGACAGTATCTAAAAGCAGGGAATCTATTAAAGCTGAAAAATCTGAAAGAGATAGGAACCATAGACAAACTTAAATATTTTCTTTATTTATCACAAGTCATATCATCATCATTGCACATTTTGCTCATATGGTGCAGGCCTACTTGTCATTAACTTTAAATTTGTTTCATTCAGTGCCAATGTGTCGTGTAGGATTCACTCTGTGTCGTATCTGTTCATGGGAAGAGATTCACAGTGTGGTAAAGATTAGTGATAGATTATGGTTTCAGAAAACCTGCTCAGTGTTAAGCAACAGATATGCTTGGGTAAGGTCAGGAATGGCTGAGTAATCTGAAGTTCCTTGCAGAAAAGTTGGATTCAGAACACAATAATCAATCACCCAAACCTCCACAACACTTACAATCAACTGAGTTGCTTATATGGCGCAACACTTCCCACACAGTGTCGCGCAGGTAGTAAATCATAATAAAACTAGGTCACTTTTTTGGACACACTGGTCCTGGATGTTTCCGGCATCAGGTTTTAAAAGCCTCTCTTATTGACTGAGTGATTATTTTCATGCTTGACCTACCGGTGATGTTGTAAAACTGTCTATGTACATCATCATCATGGACACGATGACGGACAAAGACGAACAAAGTTTCCTTTTCATGACAATCTTTTCCCCAGTCCTTGGTGGTTGAATTGATTGGATGAATTGAGTTGAAAACAGCAAAGAATCATGACTTTCATCTGAACTCGTGGAGCTCAACATTCTGTACGTCTGCTGAACAGTAAACACATGTTTAATCCTCTTCCAGTGAGTCCTTCACCTGCAGTGAACCACCGGCTCTTCACATATTGATCTCTTACCTCAGCACAATATTTGTTTTGTTGTTATTATATATTTTTTTAATATATATGTTTCTTTCACCTCCCCTCCAACTGAGCATTATTTATTTTTCTTTACCCTGAATCCATCACTCTCTTGCTCTTCTGTTCATTTTTTCATGGTCTGTCTCACAGCTTCACTGTTGGTCGTTTTCTTCTTTCTGTGGAAACTGTCATTCATGGAAATAATGAAACTTAACCTCTAGAAAAATAAAAATGTCATTTTTTTTTTTATATTGGATGAAAAAGACCAGCATTTATGTCCCATCTTCTGCAAAAATATAGACTGTGTCTGTAATGTCTACTCATTAGAACAAGACATTCTCTCTTGTATATTTATAAGTTTCCTGGAAAGAGCTCGACTTGGCTCTTTTGTTAAATGTAGCAGTTCTTCATGATGAAAGAAATCCCTTTAACACAGGTGCTTGTTTTAAACCAAAGTAAAGATCTTTTAATTGTTATTGAACAATAGGAGAGACATGGAGATGGTTCATGCAGAATGAGAGAAATAAAGTCATTGTTCACACAAAGAGACCAAGGATGAGGCCGAGTCTCATCAGAGACATTTCAGGAATCTGACAATGGATTTGTTTTATGAGAAAAAACAGCTTCTCTCTCTTGAGAGTGATGAGACTGCAACACACAGTAAATATGCCAATGAATAATACAATGAAAAATACTTAATAAGTCTTAACTGAACTGCAGCTCTGTGTGTTACAAAAATGTTTTGAATGTTTAGCAACTCACTTAGGTTTGTTGACCGTCCAAATCTATGACAACAGAGCAAAACCCCTGAAAGCTCAATAAAAAAGGTTGTACTTCAAAGTTATAATATAATACACTTCTTGTCTTGTCAGCTGTGAGAAAATTGAAATGAGAATCATGATTATTTACAGCTGCACAGAACAGCCAGTTGTCCACAATATATGTTACTATTTCATTAAAAATTTAGAAAAAAAAAGGCTCAATGGCAACAGGACAACTAGGGCATTGGTGTCATTCACTCATTACAGTACATCATAAAACAGGTACATTTATCCAGGAAGCAGTCTCACAGTTTAATTATCTTACCTCTTGTACTCTTCCACATCCAGCAGACACATTCTCCAGCTGTCACAAAGCAGCTCCTCGAGCATGAGGTGATGTACATGAAAAAGAGAGCAGCTGTGTTGTTTGCATGTGAATACAATCTGTAAAATACATGTGAATGTCAAGCCAAGTTTGAAGTGAACTGCAGACAGATAGCAAGTCCTGACATTTGCATTCAGTGACATCTGTAAGGGCACCGGCTTGTCTTGGAGGAAAGTGGTGCAATAATCGATACAAACCAGGTGGCCGGGTCAGAATCAATTTCTTTGGTTTAGTGCAGCAAGAGCTGGTGTGTCTGAGTGTGTGTGTGTGTGTATTGTAGTGAAATGTAAATCAATTGCAGAGCTTTTACATGTCATATGCGAAACTAAAGACAAAATCCTTCAGAATATCATACTGTCAGTGTCCAGTATCAGACTTTACATACAGACGTGTTCGGTCTGTGTTCTCCATCGTGGGTTTCATTATGTTTCCCTTAAAAGGTTGTGCAACATGAAATTAAAGTGTGAACTTTTCCATCGATGGTATTCATGCAAATATATTAAAGACAATGTGAAAATTCTGAATGATTATATGTTTAATGCATATTTTTTATTCATTAAATATGTCTCATCCAATCCTGTACTGTGTAAAGTCAGTTAGTTCTTATTCTTACAAACTGAAGAAGGTTTAAGATCGAAACTGTCGAGATAAAAATGTAAATCTCAGGAGCATCTCTGTCTGGTTAGTGTGGCTCCGTCTCCATTTTAGTTCAATGTATAAACTTTCTTTACACTCACATTTACCATGCAGTAATTGATGTGCATAAAAACAGGCAGATAGGAACATCAAACATCACTTGTTGAAACTGCACCACGAGTGCAGTTTTAGCAACATATAGACGGTTGAAGTGGAATACTGTGATAATCCTTTCATACGACGCACACGATGAGTCTCCTCGATGTGTGTTCAACCCACGTTCAACCCATCTATTCAGACAGCTGTAACAACTTAATCTATGGTTGTCACCATCAGGAGAGAATACATACACTTGACTGACAAATCAGAGAGCTACACTGAGTTAAAATGAATAAATACCAAGGGACTGAGTTAGCTGAGTGGGCCTATAACAAATATATGCTACAAGGAAAGAGCCTCCTCTTCAGGAGCCACTTCTGACACTAGTTTAGGTTTGTGAATGACACTTAGGTCAAAACCAGAACTCATGAAGTTGAATCCTTCACAGTCTCTACAATTCAGTGGATGTCAACGTCAAGTTCACTCAAGAAGACGTCAGTCATCAGTAGAAGCAGCTTAACCTTGTTGTATTGTTACGGTGAAGCTGAATACAGTGACCTGCTTCACAAGATCTTTTATTGGAATGTGTACTGGTATTTTTCTGCCTTTTTGCTGTTTTGTCGTTGATAGACATTTAATGTTATTTTTGAACCCAAAAACTGTCCATCCATTCAACCATTCATCTACTTTATCTGCTCCACTTAACGTGATGAGTCAGAGGGCCTGCAGAGGCAGCAGGAATCGTCCGAACACATTCGAACATACAGGCATACAGGCAATTTCAGACTTTCTACCTCATCTAACCTGATTGTCTTTGCTGTGTGAGAGAGAGGTCAGAGCAGAATTGCACTTAAGATACAAGAAGAATCTACAAACACCGCTGAGACAGAACATCTCGAACTGAGTCAGGTTCACAGAATGCTTTTTAGCTTTAATTTGGTGGTTTACTTTCAAGAGCAGACTTTGTTGAGTGCGGCGGTGTAGTGTGCAGAGCTGCTGACATGTACAGCCAACGACTTACAAACTGCTGCAGGTAGGATACATATGAAAGTGCTCGACCAAAGTCAAACTTGTGTTTTATGTATTGAAAATGGTTGACAGTTCTAACGCTGCAGTGTTGATATCAGTCTTAAAAGCTCTGTCAACAACAGCTGATGGATGGACGTCTCCTCATCAGTCATGCAACACAGTGACCTGTGTGAGGTGAAAGAAAGGGAATATTTACGCCAAACATTTTCTCACCGTTTGGTGTGTTTTTCACAATTTACTCATCTAGATTTCAAGTAACATCCAATCAGGTAAGTGTAGAATATTACTACATTACCACATCTCTAATAGCAAAATGCCCTGCTGCCCCAAGATCAAACCAGTATGTCTTTTTTTATAATGTCTCCTCTTTAATCCACGAGCACTTAGTGAAACCTCAAGGGAACATAAACCTTCCTGACAGAGGCCCAGAGGTGGCCCTGTTTGCTTACATTGGCAGCCGAGGATGTAGTCAAAGCTTCAGTCTCTGTCTCCTCAAGCACTCAATATGATAAAAGCCCAACATATCAATAAATGGTCACTAAGCGTCCTAATAAAACAAAGCCTTTCCTTATGAAGGTGCATTCAACCCTCATCTGATTATTGGCTATAAGCAAAACCAACAACAACAAAACCAGCAGACTGAGGTGCAGTTGCTAAACGATGGCAGAGATCGTTTTAAACAAACCATCGTCGATAGAATGGAACGGAAACATTCATGTGTTGCTGGGTACTAGGATCTAACAGCAAATAGATCATCTCACCTTGGAAAGCTTTGCAATAACAGAATGACATCTGGATAGACACTCACATTTAGACCCGTGTTCTCGTGGTTGTGAGTGTTGTGAACAACAGCGATGAGGAACCTGAAGACGCTGCTGTTTCACTACCAATAAAAGCATCACAATCCATAACGACCAGCAGCAGCACACCTGTGTGCTAAAACATGCTTTTACTTGTAAGTGACTCTTATTTAAGTAAGTTACTCTCGGTTACTTTTGCTTCATTTATCAGTCTTTGAATTCTAGAATTTAGAATAAATGGTGTCATTCTTTTCATTTATCTCCTTCCACTTCCATCTTTTCATTTGAGACAAAACATATGAGATAATAGTAGTAATAGTATTCTTCCCTGAATACTCCTGGTTGACCTTGGGCCTGACCTTGGGCCTGTGCTCCACAGCAGCTGTAACATATCCTACGTACCTTTCTGTTATCTGGCTCCACTAAACCTAAATAAACAGACTCTCTAGGCTGTAACATGATTGTAAACTTGATAAGTCGATCCAAGTTTTTCCAGAGTGGGTTTAGATTAAACAGGTGGTGTTAGCATAAGATTCATCACAAACACGAGTTGTTTGGCAGCTGGACTGTTGTTGTAGAGTTTTACAATCAGCAAATATTTGTCCTCACTTTTTCTTCCAGAAAAGGCGGGGGTGTTGATTGGTTGTTGTAGGTACAATGGCAGTTATAAATGTCTTCAAACACTTTCAACTCTGCTATTCGTGTTAATCTCTTTGTGCTTGGTGTGAACACACCTGAGGCAGATACAGCATTAGCCAAATCTGAACAGTGAAAATGACTAATTTCAGCATGAAAAAAAAATCAGCAACTCATTTATATAACTATATTTTTTTTGTTTGGTGATTTGAGGGACATCTCTCCAAGAAAATGCCTGAATCTTTTGACCTTCTTTCAGCAGCACTGATGTGTGAAGACACTGCGTCTTGCACAAAGTCAGTCACAGAAATGGATCGTCTACCACATTCATGTCTGCCTTCTCACATCATCTCAGCTCTAATTCTCCGCTTCTTCCAGACCCTATCATATCTCATCTGACCGGCAACTGACCTCCCTCTTCCTCCTCCTCTTCCTCTCTACCCTTCATCATCATCTCATTAGTTCCCCAGTACTCTAGTTTCTCTTACCTTTTCAGGTCAGCACACCTCCAGGTGTTGGCTTAGATAGAAGTGGCCAAAATGAGAAAATTAAGAAAATACTTGGAAAAATATGGAAATGAAGGTGTGGTATTGTACTTGCATTGTGATGTAGACATTAATTCCTTCTAGTCCTCCTATTGTGTTTCAAATTTGATGGATAAAACAAAAAAATAAGTAGATACTCATCTAACTTGATTTGCTTCATGCACACATGAAAACAACAAGTTCAACATTTAACCGCTACAAGGCTTCACATTAAACACGAAACACATTTTGAAGGACAGGCAACAAATAGAAAGATATTGAAAAGAAAATGAAATAATAAAAATAGACGTGCCAGTAAAAGCGTATTTGATTGAGCATCTGAAATGGGGATCAAAAGGTTACAAATGAGGGAATATACAGTGCTCTGCAGTTGTAGAAAGAGAAAGATGGAAAGATGATGAAGGGATGAGGGAAAGTGAGGTGATGGGGAAATGACTGGGAGATAGAAATGGATGGTAGAGAGGAGCATATATACAGTATATATAGATATATGTGACCGGATTGAAAATAACTGGGATTAACATCAATTTTGACAAACTTTTCTGAGAAATAGAAAGAAGTGAAATTGATATTCATCAGCACGGAGGCAATCGAGCTGAGAAACATTTGCAACCGACATCGCTTCTGCTGTTCAGATGGAAACAGGTTGGTCCTAGAACCATGAACGTCTCTGATGTGCTGGTGTCAACACACAAGATGAATATGTCAAAACACCAAATCTCATTCATGCCACAAAACTGACTTAATTAGAATTTAGAATTTTGGAAATAATTTTAAATAATCAAATAGAACTGACAAAACTTCCCTGACAAACTCAACACGCCCCATGTTTACTTCACAATTTGAATCACTGCAAATTTGTTAAGAATCTGCACCACTCAAGTAGATTATTAACAATAAATCAAAAATGACCAGTTTTTGGGTGTGCTTGTGTTACATACATCTTTCTGAAAACATGTCTCATTTAGCCAGGAAACACCTCAGGCAGAAGCTGGAAAGCATCACTAGAGAGAAGGACGCCTGGTCGGCCTCGTTGACCTGCTGCTTCTGTGACTTGAGTCCAGATAACTGACTAAAAATAGACGGATGAAGAGCTGGTTTTGGTACCAGTTGTGAGGGTCATTTAATGGAGAGTTAATGGTGAAGCAGGATGATGAGGTGTAACTTATAGGGTTAAGACCTGCCAAGGGGGGAACTCACCAGTATGACAATAAAAAATGTTTTAGTGTCTGTGTCAATGAACCAGCTTCAGTTTGTTTGCTTTGTTTCATTGAGTTATTGAGGTGAACTTCACCACTTATTTATGAAACCACAGTTTTCTGGTGACACTGTTCCTTCATCCTCCCTTTTTATATTCTTTTTTTTTTTACTTATGGTTGTTTTAAATGTTTCTTTAATTGTTCCTGTTTTTTATTTTTTGCAGTAAGTCATTAACAAATACAAAACCCTCAGCAAGGGAGTGTTATTCCATCATAAGGCTGTGACCAATGATCAGCTTTATCAAGACATCCACTGTATCATCCTCAACATTTGATTGTTTCATCTGTAATATGGCAGAAAATAGTGTGAAACATCCACACCATTATTGCCTAAATCCATAGTTAAAGCTGTTCAAAGAGCCTTTTGTTGTTCCTGGGGCTCTGGGAGAAATAATGAATCTGCCTTGTGTATGGAGGGTAAAGAGCCCAAACAACACACAGAAATGTGCAGCACGGCTGTTTGGGAGATGAGAAAGAAGAAAATCTCTGTCATATATTTTGCTGTTAGAGGTGAACCTGTGTGGAGACGCTTTAAATCAACAAATAAGCTTCCAATCAGATAAGGAATCATTTTTGTGTGTAATCTAATTATCTAACCGAGAAGACAAAAGATCACATTCAGCTTTTTTTTTTTTTATTTGTTCTTATTGAAAACCTGCATAAGTTATTAAAAATACCACTATATATGAAAAACAACATGTCTGGTTTTTCATTTCATTGCTTTCCATCTAAAAGCTCAGAAAGAAGTTAATTTGCTGTCAACAACTTGTATTGACATTGACTGAATACTGAATATACTTTATAAAGGCCCACTGGAGAAACTCCTAACGGGTATGAACATGTTGTTCTTTGTAATGAAGATGGATCATTGATTGTTACCTTAATGTATTTGTGTTGTGTATTTGTGTGTGAAAACCAGGCCAGACTCCCAGTGATGATGAATGCAGCAGTTCATGCTGCGTAGGCCCCAGTGAGCTGCTGTTTGTTCCAAGTTTATTGACACACCTTCATGTTGATGTGTTAATGTGGGCTGATTGAAGATATTTCAGATGTTTGATCACTGGAGAGGTTGGGTTGTCGTGGTCCAAGTCCAGATTAGCGGTGATAGAATGGGCTGCTATTTGTGATGCTGGACGAAGCCTGGTGTCCAAGATGGGGGTAGATTGATGAACCTCTGTACGGTGACATAGAGGCTGTCTGATTGCCTGAGTGAGTAAAGGGGATGGCCCCACTCACACTGTTTGATTGGAAGCGCAGAGCAGAGGCGTAACAGCTGGTCAGAGAGCAGCATGTAGCTCTCATATAACCATCATTAAACTCACTTTTATTGTGTTCATTTTAGTAAACCACACTAGACACGTCTATCTTAGTTCCTGCAATAAAAGAGGAACCAAGATAGAGTTGGACCATAGATAAACTGACAGAAAACTGTGTTCTGTCAACAATCACATATATTGTGCATTTCACAACCATGGCCCAAGGTACTCACTATTGCTTAAAAGTGTATCTGCACAGAGCGATGATCTATTATTTTCATTATATTGGAGATAATAGTAGTGGGAAAAAGATTCATTAACCTGACTCCTAAAAATCACTCACGAGTCATGAATCTAGATGTCTATCTGGACGAGTCAGTTGAGTCCTACCACATTTGATTGATATAATCAATAAACGGCACTATTCAAACATCTTACATCTCACTCATGTACCGACTCCAAGCAAGTAGCACAAACTGTAGAAACTCACTAACCCCGACTCAGGAGTTGGGTGAGTCCACAAGCAGCAGCCACGAGTAGCAGTGAGGGAGTCATGAGTCGTCACTCGCAACCGCTGCTGGAAAAACCGAAACGAAACTCACAACCAACTTACAACCACTACTCGTGGCTCCTGCTTGTAGCCCAGGCTGAGTGAATCCCTGCATGTTCACTTGCAGTTTCGCACGCGGGCATGAGTTCTTCCTGTTTCTGACTTACAGTCGCCGTATAAGGTTGTTGCCTACGTTGTGAATGAATTAATAATCTGCTGATCCACTCCACATACATTTTAGACCACAAGAAAATAAAATATTTTTCGTAGTGGTGACACTGACCTCACTCATCTTTTTTGCACGGCCCAATTTTGAGCTTTAGGTTTAGGCTTATATCAGCTACTTGATTATAATTTTTCTATTTTACCAAATACAAAATTGTAGGCATTTTTGTTGGCATATTGTTAAGATAATGTAAGATTGTGTTTTGCACATCTCAGATTTTATTTACAGTTGTAATAAAAAATGGTTCTGCTTTTACTGTCTTCTGCTGTACTTTATTCTTCATCAACTCTCACACATTGGACATTTTAAGATAATGTAAAGTTGTATTTTTCCCCACCCTGTAGCTACACGCTATGTGTCTGTTGTCAAAGGCATCATACAGTTTCTTAATAATTAGCTCAGAGCTTACTCGTTAATTTTAGCTCTTCGCCCACTGACGAGCTAACTGACTTTATTATTCTAATTTCTGTTGTTACAATTTTTTTGTCCAACTGGACTTTGTGTGATCAATTGAATAATTGAATTGGAAAACTCAAGGCACTCAAACTCAAACTCAAGGCAGAAATGTTAGTTAGATCATTAACTGGAGATGTTTTAGTCAGTGAGAGGGAGGTCCCTGAACAAACTGCTCTAAATCATAGATAATCCATCCCATTGTCTTCATAACACAGAGAGCTGCTCCTCTAACAGGCCTATCCAGCTCTGCTGTTACAAAGAACGTTATCTATCTATCTATCTATCTATCTATCTATCTATCTATCTATCTATCTATCTATCTATCTATCTATCTATCTATCTATCTATCTATCTATCTATCTATCTATCTATCTATCTATCTATCTATCTATCTATCTATCTATCTATCTATCTATCTGTCTATCTGTCTATCTGTCTGTCTATCTGTCTATCTGTCTATCTGTCCGTCCATCCATCCATCCATCCATCCATCCATCCATCCATCCATCCATCCATCCATCCATCCATCCATCCATCTCATGTTCCATATCAGCTTTGTGCTATAATAACCTGTATATCCTGTATAATATCCTGCAAGTCTCTCACTTGCCAGTTTGTGAATGTTTCTATTAACATCACAGTGTAGAAACTGGATGAGTTAAAACACTAACACTCTTTTATTTTGGGCTCTCTCTTTTTTTCCCTAGAGTTAGTAATTCACTTAGAATTCAGTGTCGTTTCATCCATCAAGCAGCTCGAGATGAGAGACAGATAGAGACCTTGGCTTTGGCTGAAGAGTTTTATTCTGTAATGACAGACCTAATAAAACATTCAACTTGGAGTAAAAACAGGCAGCCACTCATGATAAATCATTGACAGGCTCAAGTTAAAACTTACTGTGGCACCTGGTGAGTGGGCGTCACAGTCTGTAGTTCAGAAGCAGTAATTTACAAAAATAGCTGTGAGTTTACATATGTAAGATAAGATATTAGATAAACAATATGTATATGAGGTTTGGAAAAGTGATGTGCATCAAGCAGATGTGAAGGATTCTGACTTCATATATGCCCCAACCCCTCCTCTCACTGTCTCTCAAAACAATGATTTTTCGTTCTTCACACAACAAGCAAAAATAGCTAAAACAATACCTACTCAAAAAATGACGTGTAACACAAAGAGACAAAGAGAGACCTTCATCCTTTCATACATGTATTCTCTTCTACTGTCAACTGGAGTCTTAACTCTGTCGTTCATTTACCACGTCAGTAAATGTGTGTGCATCATGTGTCCTCTGTATTGTTGTGAGATTGAAGGAATCGTGGTTCTTTGTGATATTTGGTCTCATCAGTTGTTATCGATTGTTCAGATTTATGGACTTGTAATGTTTTTTTTAAATTTTTTTTATTTTCAACGTGATTTGCTCCAAGTGCTGCAGAACGGCCTCCAACTCCAGCTGAGCATTGGTAGCATCTGCAGCTGCTTTGTTTTTGTGTTTTGTTTCCTCTTTACAACAAATAACATGTGGTGCGCCACATGGTTTGATTTTAGGACCAATAATTGTTTCCCTTCATTATGCTGCCATCACATGTAGACCTGTTCTCATTAGAAAAGGATAGATCAAATTAGATCATCTTTTATTATCCCACAAAGTAGAAATTTAGAAGAAAGAAGAAAAATGTTATTATCTTTTGTGCTGTCGCACCGAGCTCGTAGACGGAGCTTGGTCTGGCAACGATCCCACAGACAGGAAGTTCTCAGAGACGGGATCAACGGGCATCTATCAAATGTCTCTGTGTCCTGCTGGACAAGGCTACAACCAATCAGACCACTGATTCCAATGACATCCGCGTAACTCAGAAGCAGAAAACCTCATTGATTGCATCTCACTACCTTTTACTCCATTTTCAAAGACAACTCACCGTTAAAATCTCTCTAAAAAACAGCAGCTAGAGCTGAATCAAAGGATTACTGCTCCTCCACAGCTGCCATGTTGGCTGTAAACAAATGTGTTTGAGGTCACTTAACTAGTGTGTCATCACGTTGAACCTGCACCGGCATAAAAGCTTATTTTTCCCGAGTTTTCAAGATCAGAAAAAGCAGAGAATCAGGTTGACCAGACTGACGTATTAAAAAATATTTTAAATTAAAAAACTACATTTGTTTTTCAGTTTGTTGAGTTGATGATCTTATGTGAGTTCTGTGTAATGAACTCAGTGGTTCCTTATTATATTATTTTGTTTTTACCTTATTTTTCTTTGAAAAATGCTTTGCAAATAAATTTGATTACTATTGTATATATCTTATTGTCTTAATTGTTAAAAATAAATGGTAAAAAAAGGAGAGTGGACACATATAGATGGCTACTGTTCGGCCTCTCTTTATGTGCACTTTTTTCAAATAGACAAGTTAAGTGGATTTGCAGACGAGGCTGCTCAGTGTCTGTGAACACTCAGACAACGGGGCCTATTTTATTTCATGCATCACTATATAACTGGACGCTTTGTACATATTAGAGCAGAGGTGGAGGACTGGAGGTGAAGAGATTTGTCACATTTTTCCAAGAGCGTCTTCCTGTTTCACTGCAGAATTATCCATCACTGTTATCGTTTTATCAACCTGAGACAAGACACCAGTTAAACTTAATAACATCTCTCTCTCCCTTTAAAAATTCAAACAAGCTTCATTAGCACGATACAACAGAAACATTTATAACACTCATCTGATGATGAGCAATAAATGCACTTCACAATAATATGCAAATATCAACAATTATACTGCACATATGCTCCTATAAAGAATTGGTGTTACCATATATGTTATACACATATTTTGAAAATACATATTAACATTTATAAAGTTTTCAGTGGGTATTTCATCTGTGTTAAATACAATTCCGTGTGAAATACAGAGCTTTTATCCAAAGACCTGGAGAGATCGCTCCGGTTCTGCTCTGATACTACTCACACCATGAGTCCAGGGCAGACTCAGTCTATGTGCACAAATTTCTATTGATAAATGACAATGAAAGACTTAAAAACATAACAACACTGGAGCGCCGCGGTACTTCGGTACTTTGCTTCGTCTCATGTCTGTCTCATGTAGACATCCGTCCCAAATAAACACAGGGTCTGTTGAGTTATTTGGAAAAATAAACACCCAGGCTGTTATTTGCAGTTTTACAGTAATAGACAATTAATCATCATATCTTCCGCTCCATGAAACACATGTTAATGCTCAGTAGTGCACATACATTGGTTCTTTAATATATTTACATTTATTTTCAATGGGCATGTGGCTGAAACAGGTTGCCTAGTACATTCAGTTAACATTAACATTTTAATATATAATATTTCATATATAATATAGTATTTTATAGTCATTATGGCCTTTAGAAAAATGTTTTTTCGGGGAGTAAAAACCTTGAGTTGATACTTCATCTTCTACAAAAGTCTTTTTAAACCCTAGTATCTATACTTCTACTTGAGTAATGAATGTAAATACTTTTGACACCTCTGGTCATCAGTGACATACAGGTAATAATCTACAGATCAGCCACTGGATCAGGTGATACTGAAAGTCGATGTACATGTGTTTTATATATTTTAAATTCTGGTATAAGCCTGTCAAGTTAATTCAGATGTTTTTTCTCTGCAAATGAAAAACAAACGCTATGTTATCATGAACATTTGAACATTTTAATTGCTTCCATATGTTCAGCACCACATTTAGATTTAGATCAACAGGAAACATTTATTCACTGGATCTTCAATTTTAATTCTCAATCTCCAGCCTCTAAATTCAGAATGAGTTACAGAGATGTGGTAAAAATTGTGCCTTCACTGTGGACTTCTCTCTAAAACTTAAAATAATAGTTACGTCCCTGCCTTTCAGTTCTGTGATCTTTTCTTTCTTTTTTCCTTTCAATTTGCCCTCATTTCTTCAAATATTCCATCTTTATTCTTATTCCAACACAGACCCCTCCTCTCCTGGTCTCTTTCATCCTGTAACAACTGTCATCTTCATGTTTTTCTTGTTCTTTTCCTTCCCAGTCTGCTCCAACTCCCTGGCCTCCAGCCTGACAGGGTGATTACGCTCGTCTCTCCAGTTGCCTGGTAACACAAACTAATGACGGCGGGCTAATGACGCTAAATGCTCTGATCCAGCTGTCCACAAAGAGAGAGTAAAAAAAAAAGTGGTGAAGGTATGTAGGATTGTTGTTTAGATAAAGTAAATTAATTTGTCACATGTCTGTTGTAATTTACAACATGAAGAAGTGATGGACTCTACCACATCTTCCAAAATACATAGATCTAATTTACACATGATGGATGATGATGTTTGTCAGAAAAGTTAAATCGTAGAGGACAGATGTGTCATCCTGGTATGTGGTCTGATGCAGACTCAGACAAACAAACAAACAAACAAACAAAAAAAACACTTTGCAAACATAGGAACACAGATTGTTCCACCTTGCCCATTCTGCCTCTAACTCATTACAGCAGGGAGGAGAAATGGGCCTTCACACTTAATTCATTTATCTGTAAATCTCTGTGAGTTTATCGCATCCTTCAACTTCATCAGCTCACAGGAGAGAAACAAACACTGACCAATCCCAATTAGTGAACATACTGGTGTATCTGTCTTTGTTATCTTGTCTAATGTCCAAGTTTTAGGCGGAGATAATGGAGGTTTCCTATGACAGGTCATTTGTAAAATGTCTATTTATTCATGATCAAAGATGTAGGTGATCTAAGATGTTGTGCCATTAGGACAAAGAGATGTAAAAATTGAGATAAATCTGAGTCCAACTCTCTTAAAACTCAAAACAGGTCAAAGCAACGGTTGCAGTTGACAGTCTCTGGTCTGAACACACCGTTACACAATTAACCTGCTGGAAGTGAAGCTCATCTCCACCTTGTGTTACTTGTCAGACTCATCGTCTGTGGGCTGCTGCTGGACTGTTTATTGAATATTTTTCAGTCTCAAGGAGCACTGCTGGACTTGGTTCATATAATCCAGTAACAGATCACAGAACATCTTGAGAGTCTTCCTGCTTCTTCTTTTGAAAACGGGGTACAGGTTAAAACTGGTTCGACTCAAGTCAAAGTTCATTCTCAGTATCCATAAGCCAGTATTCCTCATTGATGTCTCCCAGGGATCCATCCTGGTCCCAGTCCTCTTCTGTCTGTACATCTCCCATTAGGTAACATCATCAGAAAATTCAGCATCTCTTCTTCTACGTCGACGATACATAATTATATCTACCAATAAAACCTGAGGACTCCCCACAGGTCTTCTTAGAACGTATGAAGAAGGTTAAAGCCTGAATGGCGAATACCTTTCTGCAGCTCAATGACGATAAAACCTCGACTTTGGTCTCTCCTCATCCATGTTACCTTCAGATGGTTCAGGGTGCAGCGATGAGACTGATGCTAGCAAACAGCAGCATATTACCCCAGTCTGGGCATCCTGGTTCAGTCCACTTTAGGTTTCATTTCAAAATCCTGTTGATGGTTTTTAAAGCTTTCAATGGTCTGGCCACAAACTTCATATCTTTTGCATATAGTATAGTATAGGTTTTCTACCATAATGTCCCTTTTTATTCAGATGGCGACAGATAGTGTGAGATGACGCTGTTGTTCCCTGTGTCTCCAGATCAGCCTCATTTTGTTTGGAAGCTGATTGAGATTCTTTATCCACCATCAAATCCTTCATTGTAATTTTTCATCAATTGTGCTCCTCCATCCATGTCCAGGGAGGTCAGCTACAGTACCATGGGCTGTAAACTTTTTGATGACATTATGCACAGTGGACACAGGAACATTAAGATAGACTCATTGCCTTGAGATTGTCCATGTTTTTCCACATTTTTGTTCTCAAATTGCTCCGCTTTCTTTTCTCCGTGCTCAGCGTGGTCCACACAACACGATGGTTGAGTTAACTTTTCTCCATTTTAACTGGTTGCAAGTGTGATTACTACAGTCAGCACGTGTTACTTGCTTCATGTGAGTTTAAATACACAGGAGCATCATGTGCTTGAAATGTAATTATTTCTTACAATGTTGACAAGGTGCCAATAATTTTGTCCAGGGGATTTTTTGATTTTTTTCTCAATTTTTTTGTGTCATTCTAACGTAAACAAAAGAAATAAACACGTGAATACCAAAACATTTGCAATTTCAACAATTTTCTGAAAGAAGTGTTGCATTTTCTGACAGAACTGCAGGGGTGCTGATATTTTTGGCCATGACTCTATGTATATGTGTGGCATTATCTGTTATCTTGAATATTAGCCTACTTACTCATGAGCAGGTTAGAGATTCAGTGTAAGTAGCCACAGTGATTTTCGAGCTTCCTAACACTCAAAACCCAGAGTTAAACCTGGAGGTGTGCCTGTCTTTTTATTCTTTTCCTTTCCCAAGTTATTACAGTAATTGCTGAGCTGAAGTCGGACTGATTTGACCCTGCACCTGAAAAAAGGGTCTCTGCTCTTTTAAATTGCTCCACAGCAACAGTGACGGTTCTGCATTAATGAATCCCGGTCAGAGTCAAGATAAACAGACAAATCCCAGACTCCTACTTGAAACTCCTTCCCTGACATCAATTGGTCATGTCTCAGCTCTGGACCCTTCTGTGCCGTCTGGTTTCTGCTTTTGATTTTATATCTAAGTGTCTCACCACCCCCCTCTTCCCTTTCCACTCCCTCACTAACACATATTTTCCCTATGAACTGACAAAAAGACACAACGACAGCTTCTTCCTTTCTTTATCATTAACACCATCATCATCTTCATCATTCCCAACAGTCCTTACATTTTTCAGCGAGGCAACCAGTGCAGGGATATGATGCTGTTGACACAGTAAAAAAAAAAAGAAGAAAAAAAAGATGTGAAAATTAAAGGGAGGTCGAACATGAGAGGGAAGGAAAGAGAGAGATTAGGTGGAGGATCGAAGTGGAGGAGGAGGCAGTGTAGCGAAGCATGACACATCAAATCTGACAAGTGAATTTTCCACACTGCTGCTGAACACACACACACACACACACACACACACACACACACACACACACACACACACACACACACACACACACACACCTGTACATCTCAGAGCTTTCAGTGCATCACTAATGATTCCAAAAAACAACTTATCTGTGAGCAAATGTCAGTAATGATAAGTTACTTTACTTTTTACTTAATATATATATGTAGATATGTTTTGCTGTGTGTCCCTGGTGTTGTTTTTTGCATTCAACTTAACTTTTTTGTATCTTTCCATAATCAAATTTGTGCAAAATGAGGAATCATTAACATTGTGATTTTGCTCACTTCCAAGTAAAATAGTTTATATACTAATATGGTGAATTGTTTGTTTATCATCTTGCATCATCTGATGGTTTAATTGTTCATTTCTTTCTCTGTCAGCAAAACAATGTGACTGTGACTTCCCAGATGCTGAGTACAAAGGTGAAACAAATGACTGTGTATAAAGATGGACGATACATTTTCACTTCCTCCCACTGTACAAAATCAAAATATCTCAGACATTTTTCACTGCTAGTGTCATTTGAAGCATCAGTCTCCTCTTTATAACATCAAACAGCTACTTAAAACCAAACTAATCTGAAAGAAACAAAAGCTTAAACATTAGTCAGTATGATAAAAAAAATACCTGAAACTATCTGATGACAGAAACCATCTGTGAGAAACATTTATTACACATTTACTTTGATGTAGTTTGACCCATGTCCCATCTGTCCCATCAACACGGAGGAGAGTTTTAAAGTCTATGACCTTCACTGCCGCTGGCGATCCAAATGTTTCACCTTCACGTTGGGGATCTGTCATGACATCCACATTAAAATACACTCTTTTTATAACATGTGTTATAAAAACATTTTTAACATGTGTGGTGGCCATGAAAAATTAACCTATGGATATTCTGTTTGAGCAGCTTATTATGATCCAAAGACACATTTTTATGGTCAGATGTAATTATGACAGAAACAAATGCAGTCTGTCAAAAACAGTCTGAGGTGTCTTTAACGTTGTTATTTTTGCTGTAACCATGATAATGCAGGTTTTATAACAGGTTAAGTAATAGCTTATTTTTGTTCTTCTAAACTTTGATGCAAACTTCTGTATATAAAACTTCTGTCATATACAAACACTGTTCATTACCTATGTGTTGTAGTCTTCGCCCCAGCTGGTTGTTTCTGACCTCTTGTCCTGCAGACTAAACTCATCCCCAGCACATCCATCTCAGGTGCTTCTTCCTTCAGGCTGTTGTCTGAGTGTGACCAGGCTTCTGCCATGAGCGACTTTTGATACTGGAGCTTCGTGTGGAGGAAGTAACGAAGCCTCACTGTTTCCTAGTTTTATTTTTCACTGATTCTACCAATGTGAACAATGTGAACATCAACAAGACAGACAGTTTTATTTGTGGTCTCTAGACGGTAGATCCTAATAAATGGTGATGGTGATTCCTTGACTTGTTATCTACAATAAACAGGAGGACATATCCAATCAAATATCTTGACATCCACCAGATGGACTGACAAACAATTCTGTGCAGAGTTATTGCCTGAGTTTTGTGTAAGCAATCTGTACCATGTCTCCTGTTTATGTGTGTGCTTAAGTTATAACACTGCTGTATGTGATGGAGCTTCGATATCTATCTATCTATCTATCTATCTATCTATCTATCTATCTATCTATCTATCTATCTATCTATCTATCTATCTATCTATCTATCTATCTATCTATCTATCTATCTATCTATCTATCTATCTATCTATCTATCTATCTATCTATCTATCTATCTATCTATCTATCTATCTATCTATCTATCTATCTATCTATCCATCCATCCATCCATCCATCCATCCATCCATCCATCCATCCATCCATCCATCCATCCATCCATCCATCCATCCATCCATCCATCCACCCATCCATCCATTCACAATGTTTTCTTTTGTTCTCTAATGTAATGTGTCTGACTTGATGTTGGTTGGTCCTAGGAGGTTTTGGGTGTAACATACAATTTAAAAAGAATGATCTGGTATTGAAAGTTAATAATAATAAAAAATAAAACATTTTGACAAACTGAAACTAACCAGAAAAAGGAAATGACCTTCAAACTGAACATCAAACAAAAACTGACGGAAACACCAAGAAAACACAACCAAGGAAAGAGACCAACAACACAACTAGAAAAGTAGTAGGCTAATCCAGAATCACCCTCCAAAAGGAGGAAAACACTCACATTTATCCTCCTGAACCCTGGTAATGATTGACAACATCTGCTGCCAGAGGGGAGGAGAGAGAGAGAAAAGAGCACAAACCAACCACAATGATATCAGACTGATCATCAGCGGATTCACCAGTTCACATATCAGAATCAGTACCTTTTTTGTTCAGAGTAAAACGTCCCTATAACTACTGGCTGAATTTTGTTGAATTTTGATCAAAACATTTATGGTCTCATTTGTAACCAAGCAACATGGTTTGTGTCTTAAAGACTTGCTAACAGAAAGCACTCAAAGTAGAGTTGCCTGAGAGACTTTATTTCTTTGCTTTCTCATATAAACTCAATGTAACTCAGCCTTTGGACAGAACTTACTTATATTAGATTATGGATGAATATTATATTCACATATCAATGAGTCTCTTGGGAAGGAATAATGAATCCTGAGGTATTTAATGAGGTATTTACTGTTTGATTTATTATTTGTTTCCATCTCTGCTGTGTCTGTCACAGGCTGCGTTGAGCATAAAACACACACACACTGAGTTTCTCTACGTATTTATCATCTCTCTTGCTACTTTCATTAACTTGTGCTGTCTTTTTTTTTCCTTTCTAATGCATCACATTCACCCAGTAACACAGGCTCCATTTGCTTTGTCATTAAATGTTTTTTGTCATTAGTTTGTCTCCAACAGTCATGTGAATTAATTTTAATTACCATTTAATTACGATTTTCACTTTGTTCAGGCTTTCACCATGTCCTTGTTGATTGTCAACATTCGATTTTGTTCATAAAATGATGATGAAAATAGTGATGTGGTGTTTAAGTTCAGAGCTTCCATATATGTTTTATATATTGAGACTTTTGGTTTGGATTCTTGTCTCCAAAACACAGAGTTTGCTTCCATTTCTGTATGTCAGTTGTTGCGTCACAGATACAGAAAGATAAAAAAAGGCTGAACAAGTCTTGCAGTGATTTCAATCCATCCATTCATATATTTTCAACCACTTATCTGGGGTTAGGTAACAGTGGCTGCAGATCAAACAAGGAAGCTTTCACATCTTCCAGGCGAACAAAAGAATTACTAGGTTCCCTGGTCAGATGACATATATTCTTTCTCCAGCACATTCAGAGTCTACCCTGTGGTCTTTTAGCAGCTGGACGTCTCCAAAAAAGCCTAATGTGGAGGCATATTTGTTCAGATGTCTAAAATATTTTCAATTGTGTCCTCTGGATGAAAAAAAAAAAAAAAAAACATCAGAAATCCTCATGGATATCTGAGCTTCTCACACTGTTTATTAAGACTGAACTCAGACAACCTGTGGAGGAAACTCATTTCATTCACTCGTATCATCGGTCTCCTTCACCATCCACAGACTAAAACGATGCTTTATTGTATTTTATAAAGGAGAAAGTGAGAATGTCAGTTCCCATCAGTCCTAACACCACTCTACTCCTGGTGGTCATGTTTAATACACAGGCGTGCAGCTTTCATGCTATTTTTCACCATTACCATGTCTAGAAACTCTTTATTTATCCCTTTGCACCCCACTGTCTCCCTATTCTCCTCAGATCAGCTCTCCATCACTCCCGTATTCTCTTTCTCAGCACAGCTTTGATCCATGATTGAGTGCTGCTTTTCTGCCTTACAATGTGAAAACATGGTGGACCACAGAGGCAGCCTTTTGAAAATCCTAATACATGTTTTGTTTTTTTTGGCTTTTGGTTGAAATATACAGAATATGATTATGTATGTGAAGTTTTTCACAGCTTCAGACAAAACTGCAGTGGAGTGAAACCTTTTTTTCTGACACTTGAGCCTTGTAGGATTTGAAGGATTGACAGATTTGTGTCATTTTATAAATCTGCAGTTACTGCAGTTGGTGTAATATGATATGTAATCAAAACCCAGGTGGAGATGCCTGGAAATCAATCATCCACCACAACAAGAAACCTCCAGAGTAGATAACTGAACCATCTCAACTTGTTTGAACCCATCCAAACAAGTCAACCCCCCCAAGAGATATGAGAGATTGGAGACGGTTGAAGTAATGTCAAGTTTGACCGTTTTGTTTTCACAACCAAATACTTAACAATGAAACTAACTGGGGCAGTCAGCTAAACGTGTCTCGTATTAGTATAGTATCTCGTATAGTCCTGGGTTCACATTACTCTGGACCATCGGACCTGGGTACTGGACCTCTTGGAGCCAGATGTTGGGGAGGAAGCTCAGTGGCAAGTGTCTGATCATGGGGCCCCCCAAACAAATTATAAGGAGCCACCACTCTGTGGGCCCATCTGGTGGCATTGGTAAGTGGCTGTATACTGGTCTTTGTATGGGCTGTTTTAAAATTCAACCTGTCCTGTTGTGTTTTGCTCCTCATGATTTATTATTTCATAATACTTAGCCATATTTCAGCCCAGACTTTGAGTTTGTCCTTCTTTCTGAATTCCTCTGCCACTTTAATTTTCCCAAAATGTTACAACCTCTTTACTCAACCTGCAATAATACCTCACAGTGTCATCATCAGGTGTTGTTTGGTTCAGAGACCTGACAAACTGCTTCTGGCTATAAACCAAAGCCAGTAATGAGAGTACAGCAGATAAAAACATGAAGATACATTTCATTTGCCTGCTCTTCCCCGTTGCTTTGAACTTTATTAGATTTTGTTCAGTTTTTCTTCCCTCTTTGGTTGTGATGTCATCTCTCTCTCTTCATGCTTTTCTAAGTCTGTTCATCGCATTATGCATTTCTTCATATTTTCATCATTTTTATTCTCCTAATAAGGTTTTAGTTTGTCACTTATTCCATGTTTTTTCAGTCCATTTATCTTTCTGTGTATCTAGTCTCTGGGCGTGTGATTAATAAGGGCCTTTTCCTGTGCTCCATCAGCTGACTTTACTGCTGTGCAATGACAGAAGAATCAAAAATTAAAGCAGCTCGCTGCACAACTGGAGCTCAACTCTGAATTCATCCATAGATTTTGTAAATATTCCTTTCACATGCTTCCCACAGCTCACTCGTCTCAATGGAGAATAAATCACACTTGCAATTTAAGAGAATCAGATCTGTCAGGTCATTTGCATATTCCATTCCTGCCGCACAAATAAATCACATTAACATACATTTTCACCTCTGAGCTACAGGAAGACATATCTCTGAAGTCAAACAAGTTGGGTTGATGTTTAGAGAAATAATTTTACATCTCAGTAGTGTATTTACATAAAAGATCATATATAAGTCATGTTGATTTTCATATATATATATATATATATATAAAAGTATATATATAAGTTCCGAGTCGGAAATTTCAACTAGAACCGACTCAGAAAGTCGGAGAATCCTCACCACCCCCAAGTTGACTCCGAGTTGAATCAAAGATGGCTGCTCCCAGTGTAAACAGCAGTAAAAGCTCCTGTAATATTCTGTTTATTAGCACCTCTGACGAGTTTTTGTTGATCTAAATTACTCGTGCACATAGTAGCTATTTTTCACCGTATATATATATATAGAAATGCTCCGATAGTGTAACTTACATTTTTCATGTTCTATATATGAACAACGCAGGTCGTGCTAACAGTGGCTATAATAACCTGGTAGATCGGTGTCTATTAACCGATAAGATGACTATAGGCTTGTGCTGATAGGCAACCCAATTGAGAGGATGATCAACGATGTTGTTGTTTGTTTTGCCGTTATAAAAGACACACACACACACACACTGTTACAGCTGTGCAGCCACATCCACTGTGCTCTGGATCAGAGGATTGGCAACTTTTCTGTCTTTGTAACTGAAACGCTGATAACTCGGCTGTGACGTCATTCCCAGCTCCGAGTCCTGACTTCCGAGGTAAATGGGACGCAGCATAAGTTGTGATCCATAACCTTCCACTTTAACTCCACCTTTCTGAACTGAAGCTACACCGAGTTCACCAAAGCTGCAGAGTAAATGCTCCAGTCTCCTGAACTGAATGTTTTATTCAGGTGTGAAACTATGAAGTTCATTGGTAAATTTCATAGTATCAGATTAGTGCACAGGGTTTATAATACTTGTTGAATATAGGGAGGGAAGTCACACCCTGTCTGGTTGACCCACTGGGTCCTTAGACCAAATAATAATATAAATAAAAAAGATACGTGGCAGTGAACAGAGAGATAATTTTTTTTCTGATCCACTTTGACTTCTACCCTGAATCACACATATCCTGTATCTTAATCTACATCATAACTGTCAGTGTGAGTCAAGACTATGTTTGTGGTGTAATTGTTGATTTATCTGCTCCTGAAAACACGGAACTGGTTCGACTACAAACCAAACAGTCTGGTAGGTGATGTCACATCACAGTTTCTTTCCCCCTCTCTTCCTGACTGAAGACAGAACGAGGAGCAGGTGATAAAACTGACCAGGTCAGATATTTTCCTAGGTTAGCGTAGCTGCTGTTAAGCTAACGTTAGCTGTCAGAGTTGTAGTCACTAAACCTAAAGTAACGTTTGCTGCCTGTCACTAAACATTATCTTTAACATTCACAAAAATCATATATTAAAACCGTGACACATTTCAAACAGGACCAGAAAAACATTTTTATCTCTCCAATGACTCTCGTTCATAATTTTTACGATCAGAGGACCCATGGACCTGAAGTAGATGGATGTTAATTAGGTTCCATTAGCAGTTAAATTCAGTCCAGTGTCAGTGCCTTAACCATCAATAGTCACTTTGTTTTTTTTATTTATTTATTTTTTTGTCCCTTAACTTATCAAACCCAGTTGTGTCACTACAGGAAATGAATTTAGTTTCATCTTGTTTCAGCCGTTCTCAAGTTTCTCTTGTCTAACTTTTAAGTTAATCTAATATCTGTGTTTTTCTTTGAGTTCCTTACAGAAGACAGTGTTTGGCTGCACGCCAGTTGTTCTGCATCTTTTCATTTTAGTCCCTGTCTTATATCTGGTGCTCTCTCCATCTGTGGGTGTTCGCTGCGAGTGTGTCTTTAAATTGGTACTCCAGGCACCTCAGCACAGTCTGGTCATAAAGCATGTGTTGTTAAATTGCCTCTCGAGGTGGCTGAGAAGAAATTGGACCAAATTCAGAATGTGACGTCTGTGTGGTAAATATACTGTACCGCTCATAGTTCCATATGTCATAGCTCTTACAGCACTGGTGTTATACAACATGTGGCTTGGGAAAGCTTCAGGATCTCACAACAGCAATGTTGTTAAATTAGCAACTTTAAACAGTCCTGCAGCAAAGTTTCTTTAAAAGTTGCCTAGAGACAAATCCAGCATGTTTTGGGCAGATTTGAACTTCTCTGCTAAGACATGAGCCATTATTTGTCAATGATTGTTGCAAATCACGAAGCTGTGGCTCATTACATTGTCTGTGAGTGAAAGGAAGCAGCAGCTGGTTTAATCAACAGGCAGAATTATTGTAAATATATTCACTTTTTTATTAATCCACCACTGTTTGATTGGAGACAATAATGAAGAGGATCTGGTCAAACACTGTTATTAGTATTTAAGTTTTATTATTCCTAAGATGTATATTAATAAAATGATGACACTTTCATGTGAAGGTGCTATGTGTGCTTGGCTAATTAGCATACTAACTTAACAAGCAATACAAACAGAAGTAAAACTAGAGCTAATGCTGTGGGGGCAGTTGATAGCCATTGCTGGAGACAAGTCTTTGGAAGGTAAAAGGAGGAGGTTTCATCAGCTGTTCATGCACTAACACAGGAAATGATGCCGTGCAGGTGTACACATCATTACAGATAAGTTAGAGCAAACACAAAATGTTTGCCAACATCAAACTGATTATAATTGAGAGGAAGTATAATAATTCGTCTAAATCTCAGACTGAGAAAACAGATTAAGAGGTAGAGGATACATGTGAGTTCATCGATCCAGAGAGCTCCTCTTCCACCTCCACCAACATTTAACTGTGACTTCTGACCATCTACCCTCTTGACTTCTGACATTTCTGCAGCCACCAGTTTTGTGGATCTTTGGGTCAAGCTTGGCCTCTCAACCTGATTTTGTGTTGCCGTCCTATGACATCACAAAGGCCTTCATTTGTCCCCAGATTTGATTTGGATCAGTGGGAAAGCAGCGAGTGACAGCACAGTAGTTTTGTAACGGCAGCAATTACATTTGGATCGATCAAGGCAATAAAAGTGAATGCTTTCTAAAGCTCTGTCTCTTAACTATGGCTTCGATGGAGAGGCAGGTAGTTCTACCTGCAGCATATTGCTTCACCACTCTGTATTTACATTGTTGAACTTTCAAATCCAATAAGTCTTGTTTTCCAAGTTTTGCAGTTCAGTATTTGTTTGTCTTCTCTGTGTGTCTCATGCAGCTTATTGACTCACCTCAAAGTTTTAAAACCTGCAAGGCTTTTGGGCTTCTCTCTCTCTCTCTGTCTCTTTTTAATGGAAATATTGTCTATTATATGTTTCCTTTCGGCTTATCTGCCAACATAAATGCTACCAAACCTTTTGTTCTACAACACCCATTGTTAACCACATATCCTTACTTTCATCTGCTAATTCAGAAATTTACATCCAACTCGAGACTCTTTTGCACCCCACAGATGTTTAAAATATGCAATTGTGTGATACAGCCCTAACTCAAATCCTGAATACTGGGCATCTTGTAAACCAGGATAACTTTATTGGGTTGCTATATTACTCTTCTCATTTGTTTTGCTATTGTAAGGCAGATACAGACTAAATGTTCCATTATGTGAAATGGACTGCAGGGTTTTGTCATTCTGCACTAATGCAATACATAAAAAGCAGCCTGATGACACAAATCGATATTTGCCTCAGCCACTGTTTTCTGAACGTGATGCTGGTCAAAGACAAAGTTTGAACTGCACAAAATTTGAGGCCTTGTGAGAATATGTATATATATATATATATATATATATATATATATATATATATCTCACAAATTCTCCTTGATAGTTTCTTTTTAGAGCAGCAGGTGAAATTTTCCAACAAATTAGAACAGACAGGAAAAGATGGTGAGATGAAAGGAAGCTATAAAAGGAGCAATAAGGCAGTGGACTGTCATGAGCTGCAGATAATAAACTCTTTGACATTTTGATATATACGCTCAGTACAGGTACACCCAGCCAAGCAGTCTGTTCTGATTATCCTGCAGCGTGAAAGGCATCGGTGTTAAAGAACACCAATGAGCTCCATGTCACTTTTTCTAAATACCTGATTTTCAGCAGGATCAGTTAGTCTGGGTTGAATCAGTTCTCTGAGCCTACACAGTTAAAATGATACCTATCCCTGCTTTGATTTGCAGGTCAAAGGTCAACAACTCCTTATATCCCATTGTTAGACAACTCCCAAAAATCCTTGAAATTGAGAAGGTAGATAATTTCTATACTGTTGAGTTCATTACCCTGAACTCACGTGCTCGTTCGATTAAGTACACAAAAGACGTTCCAATTCAATTTCACCAATTTTATTCTAAGTCTTGCAGGGACGCAAATATGAAAAAAAGGATTGTTTTACAGAGCTCTGGACCAGACTATGCTTCCCTGACCAACAACATTTCTCTGTATCAGTTCACGAAGTCTGATACTAGACATTTCCCCGGCCCAGCTTTTATCATCACTATACAGGAAGCATGTATGTGTCGGTGCAATCTAGATGCTGATTGGCTCAGATTGTCGTCGCCTTCCCCTTGTGCCATCTGACTATACCTCATACCTTGTGCACATTTGCTTGCATTCCTGTTTTGCTCAAAAAAACAGAACAAAGACAAGACCATCGTCCTCACTTCTACATTCTTGTGATGCTGCACTCTAACTGTCACATGTTAAGGTCATCTCTTCCATATAGGGAGTTGTTTGTGCAGACAGCAAGTTTTCATCCTTGAGTGCATCATGCTCCTTCACATACTTCTCTGCAATAGGATGTGGGGCACACAGACACCTCTAAATTCAATGAGCTCAACAGTTAAAATGCACATTTAAAAATGAATAGTCAATAATTCAATATAAAGTAATCAGCAAAAAAAGTAAAAGTAGTAAAAGTTATTAGATTTTGATGAGATATCCCATCAATACATCAATAGAATTATAATTATAATTATAATGCCTTTAATTGTCACTATAATTTTTGATGATGAGTAATGGTATTGCACAGTATTCCAGTATTATTCTTCTGTCAGCAGGAAAGACGCTTAATATTCTTCTTCTTCATGTTTAAAAGTGGAAATAGCTAATCAGTAAAGTAATCAGTAAAATATACCACATGTAAAACCACCTCAAGAAACTGTGCAAACTTTCTGTTGAACAGTAGATGTTTTTCTATCCCACTGCAAAGTGTTGGCAGCTGATGTGAAAAACAAAACTAACTAACTAAAGTTTTAGTCTCAAATAAGCTGTTGACAGTTTACTTTATAAATATACCAGAGCCTGAGCATTAGAGCATAAAAAAAAAAAAAAATCCATGAAATGCTGATAAATTTTGGAAATAATTTGTCCTGTTGTAACATCATCAGTCCAAAGTTTAACTCTTGAAGCCTTATCTTGTATATTTTCTACCAGGATGTTTTGCTCCCAGTGAGTCTAATGAAAACACGTCTGTCTTCAGCAAATAATCATTTAAAGTGAACTATTTCTAAGCCATATCCAATTGCATTTAGATTTGCAAGATCAAGATGTTTGGCCAGTGATTAGTCAGCAGCTCAACCGTTCAATCAAACACTGTCTGCGTCCTTCATCTCTGCCTCATATTTGTTTCCTGCAGGACTGAGTCCAAGCTTTCATCTTTCATTACGTGATGCTCACTCACCCAGTTTTCCAATTCTGGTCCTACCTGTCATTCATTTCATATTTGACAGACGTGATGAAGTGAAAGTAATTATATTTTTTGTCTTTTTTGCTCTGACGGGTGAACACAGTGAACAAAAGCTGACAAAACACACCCTCCCTGACAGGACTGTTCCTGGAAGAAAAAAAAACTCATCAACCCTCTCTTATATTCTTCCTTCAAGTTCACAGTGACCCTCCTTTCTTTTGTGTTTCTGTCTCACAGTAGAAAACTATGGCAGCCCTGTATCACAGAAAAGGCACTGGTAAGAGAGCTCCTTTTGTTGAGGACATATAGAAGTGATTATAAGGAGAATGAACAGGAGGGCTGACTCCCAAACTGTATGCTGTAAATGATGGAGAGAGAGAGCAGAAACTTTATTAGATAAAAGACTCTGGCAATTTCCTCATCGATTGGATTTATAAGGTTTTCTCTCTTTTAGTAGCTGCTGACTGGTTTTGAAATTGTCTTGACACAGGTGGCAGTTAGCAAGGATGTGAAATGACAGAGAAAGTGGTTAAAAACCTCTTTCATCTATGATGGATCAATTGATAATGGGCTAGAACTTTGAGAGCAACTGCTTATAGAAACTAACCCAGTCACTTAAATCAGAACCTGTCTGAAAGAAGATGAAGAGCAAACTCAATCCATCTCAGGTTGAGTAATTATGTAAAAAAATAAATAAATAAAACTGCACAAAGTGGTAATTCAGTCAGATCATCTCAGCTCCAGTCCACAGAAGACATACTGTACATTAATGAACAAATAGAGTACGTACAATTCCAAGAAGACATATATATTTAGGGTTAGGATTGATTATCTGATCTGGGGTCACTTTCCACTTCCTGCTGGAAGATCCTCAGCTGTCCCCAGGTTACACGAGTTATATGATCAGTGAGTTTGGTGTCCACCCCGAGGTCTCCTACCGGTTGAATGTCTGTGAGAAAGCTTCATTGGGAGGTAAACGCATCAGATGACCCAAACAATCACAACTGGTTCTTCTGGGTCCAAAGGAGCAGACTGAGCTCCCCGCCCCATTTCAGAAGGTTAAACCCACTCAACCTGTGAAGGAAACTCATTTTGCGCACTTGTATTGGCAGTCTCATTCTTTTGGCCACTACCCAAATGACCATAGGTGATGGTCAGAACAAATATCGACTTAAATAAATCAATAGCTTTGCCTTCCAGCTCTCAGTCTGTTACACCACCTGCCTCACTACAGATGCTGCACCGATCTGTCTCTCAACCTCCTACTCTATCTTAGCTTTAATTGTAAACAAGACACACAGGAAGTCTCTCATTTGAGGCAACAACTCATCCTGAACTTGAACACAATGATCCACATATTTCTGGCTGAAAATCACACAGCCTGACTTTCATCCAACCCATTTAACATTTGACTGTGAATCACCCCAGTGTGCACTGAAGGTCACAGTCTGATGGAGCCATGTGGAGACACCACCAGCAGGCGTGATGTGGCAGGTAGCAGGGCCACGTGAAGCCTGCAGGGACTGATCCCTGGTGGTGAACTTATACATGTAGCATGAAATAGCAGGTCACTGGAGCTCCAGCTTTGACTTTTGCTCTGTCTGAGCCATAAAGACTGACACACAACTAGAAGTGACATTTGGTTTAAACCTGTCGTTTAAAGCAAACACTACGGTCTGTGTTGACATTTGCTCATTGGGGTGAAGCATACATGAGGAATGAGTTTGTTAATGTATTTCATCTTCTCACTTATCTCTCACAGATAATGAAAAAGAAAACTGAAGTGCATTAGTTTGGTCTAAATGACACTTTAAGTCTATTTATCAAAGCATGTGTTTACGTGTGCGAACAGAATGTGAGCTTTTCTTTTGGGCTATATTTCATCAGTTTGACATCTGTGTATATTATAGCCTGATATTGCATTCAGCTAATTGGGTTTTGGTTGTTTAATGTCCGGAGTGGATTTCAACTCGGCTTTTACATTTCACAGGCTTTTATAGTCTTATTTGTCTTAGGCCAGAGGGAAAAACTTCAACGTGTTTGAGTAACTTTTCCTGTCACAGTTTCTAAAGATTTTTCTCTGAGCAGCCAAAAACACAAACTAATGTGAAAATTACATTTGTTCATCTCCTGATGAAGAATAAAACACAACAACAGGGAAAACAGCAGGTCAACATGATGTAGAAATGACAAATGAGTTAATTTCCCTGAAGTCTTGTTCTTGACGTAATGGCAGAGCTGACAGGTGATGAGGTTTATATGAGCCTGGTCAAACAGATATGAGTTACAAGGCAGAGCAGTAAACAGGATTTACAAAGAAGGTTGCTGCAAAGAGTCACAGGAGGGGATTTTATCTTCCTGCAGCTCAAACCAATGACAACCAGTCAGACAATGCACCAGTGGTCATATTGGTTTCATCTGGAGGTCACCAGCATCCACAGAGACCTTTATTTCACTGCTGCTCTCTGAGCATCAACTGCTCCATAAAAGTGACTTTGGTTTGATTAAACACAGATTCACTGATAATTACTGCCTTGGTCTGTACTAGTGTTCATCCCAGATGATGTGAACAGTTACAGGTCCAGTTTTAAACCTCCTGAACTGCTTAAAGACTCATAAAAACAGCCTGTATTCATATCATATCTGTATTCAACATGTTTTATATTTAGGAGTTTAGGAGAATCATGATAACTGGAGCAGCTGACAATGTTTCAAGACCACGTTGTTGGAGCTAACATTAACATCCTCGAGCATTTACTCGATGAGACTTGTTCAGTCTTCTGCTTTTCTTTTCTCACTGCAGTGTTTTTATTAGAGGGTGTTGTGGCCATTTTATTAACGTCTGCTTCCTCATGAGATCACTTGAGCTGGTGCATTGCTCCATATTTCACCATCATTATTATTTGCCTTGAAGTGTGTTTCCAGATATGAGCCTGGAGACTGACAGGACGTTTGGTTTTCAACAGTTTTCAAGCTGAACTTCACCATGTGCTAGTGGTAGCAGTGATTCTTTATGTTTCTTCAACAACATATTATTCAAGTAAATCACAAACAATCCTGAACAAAAGACTTGACAAGGGTGAATAGCACAATGGAGAATAAACAGCTTTTCTTAACGACTAACACAGCATTTTTAAGTGTCCTCCAGGCTTGTTGATGTGTTTTCTGTTAGCACCCCAGCTGCAGAGTGGCTGTAACACATAAAACAATGATAAAGGTGTTCGTTCTCTGCACTAAAGGATGCAACATAGGCAACATAGAGCCTTGGCCAGGTGAAGTCCTGCATGTAATTAAGTGTTGAACTCACCTCAGCCTCTATTTTTAATGTGTTTGCCAAATTAAAATACCGTCTCCACAGCTCAAACCACTGCCTGTTCCTGTTCGGCTTTGTAGCACATCCATTAATAACAGATATGTCTCCAGGAAGATATTTTAACACGTTGCAGGAGGGGTAGAGCAGGTGTTGATAATAACATGAATGCAGTCTATTTGTTTTCAATGTTATCTGTAACACCTGCACTTTGGCAACAAAGACAAGTCTAAATGTTTGTTGTAGGAAAAAAAGAAACCGCATCCTTCTGTAATTGGACCGTGATTGCGTTCTCAGTCACAATGTGCTCTGTGAGCTGGGGGTTAATCAGTGAGTGAAAACACCTGCGCAGGTGAACCAGAGGTGTGTGAAGGTTTGAAACCACTGCACAGATGTGAGGGAACAAAAAGTAACAGCACATGGTCTAAAAGTGACATATGAGCTGAAGTATGAAGTTCACGGACACAGTCTTAGTTTAACATTTGCATATAAGCTCCTCAGTGAAAACTGAGGTGCTGTCATCAGAGCTGTTAACATCAGTTTATCTCTGCCTCTGCTGAATTATTTTGATGCCAACTGGGGACAAAATTAATTCCTCAATCATGGTGAATAATGCAGCACACTGCGCTATTTCACTGTAATTATTTTCTATTAATTATTAAAGTTTTAAATAAATAAGTGGATAAAGATGGATTTAATTCTAGTGTGTGAAATTAGCATTCAACCCTTTTTTTTTTTTTGTTTTGTTGTGTGTGATTTGTCTGCAAAAAAAAAAAAAAAGCATTTCAACAAAATAAAGGTGATTAAAAGTTTAAGCTACTGAACCGTTTTTAATAACGTCTCCGATTATGAACCTAACACCTGCTTGTTAAAGATAATACTAACACTAACGACATTTTTAAATAAATGTGATGAAAAGATTGTTTAATTGTTTAGTCTTCAAATAAATCTAGACATTTATTCACGCAAAAATAAATAAATCAATAACTTGTTTTAGCCAATAATAATCGAGTGTTGGTGTGTTGTCAGTCTTCTGTGTTTTCAGTCTGTGTGTGTTCAGACGTACAACAGTGTGAGGAGCAGTAACAGGCCTGTTACAAAGATGAGCAGCGTTTGTTGCTTCTCACTGGACTCAAGTGCAGAACAAAATTACTGCCTTTGTTTGGACAGTGGAGAGTGTGACAGTGAGGTAGCGTCTGGCCGTTTTGTGTGTGTGAGCGTGAGCGGTTCTTTTCATGTTTGTGAATAAAATGCCTGATGTATCTGGCTGTGTAGAACTATTTATCTGAAGCGTCTCATCAGGTGAAACCTCACGTCTGGAAACTCTTGGACTCTTTTGCATGTGAATTCAACTATGTCTGTGTTGTGTTGAGCTGCCTTGGCAACTTATAATATTTCACAGACAATGTGTGTGTGTTTTTTTAACCTGTCCTCAGTGCACAGAAGAGCCATTTGTTTAAGTTTTGATAATGACGAGTCATAATGCCATTAAAGTGAAGGCCTGGAAATGTTACGAGGGAGGAGATCTAACACACAGCATCCACCACAGGCTGTATTCACGTTGGTAAACAGTTGTAAAAGCCTTTTTTTTCCAGCATCATTATCAGGGTAAATACAGCTGCTGGTGATAAGAATTAATAAAGCTACTTTAAAGCACCTAATCAGCCGCTCTCAGGTTGTTGTTTTCTCCTTAATGTTGACAGGACATAAAATTTTATACCAAAATTTATAACCAAATGATAGCGTGAATAAAATGAAGGCACATCATTGAACTTCAGAGACGTTCATCCGTCCAACAGCGCTAACCCCTGTGCTGCCGCAGTGCTGCTGAAGTTCATGTTTTACTGAATCTGCACAATCACAATCTACACTGAAGTAGAAAGATTAATGTACACGACAGAACTTGAAAGTCTGATTTCCAACTTGTGTAGAGTCAGTCTGCTGTTACCACAGCACGGTGGGCACACAGCGCCCTCCGTCGCAGCACATCTTTGTCATTACAAAATTAAAAGCATCACATTGTAAAACTCGTGTTTCATCAACTCAAAACTATCTGCAAACATCTGTAACTGTAAAGACCGTGTCACTACAAGGACAAGAAGAGCAATACACAAAATCTACATGATCATTTCCTGTCACCATGGATGTCACATTTAACCGCATCCACACGTGTGGTTTAGTTTACAGATTCTGGTCCACTTGCAAAAAGTGCAAAGTAAAAACAAACATTTTATTTGGTCATGACCAAAGGAAGTGAACTAATACACTTTCTTTATGTGAAAACCGTCATACACATAGTAACCTGATAATATATACCATAGTAATCTGTGGACATGTTGCTACACCAGAATAGAGAATATGATCGTTGGTATCATCCAACCATCTTGGTTTTTTGACATTTTAACATCATTGCCCAGCTCCATCTTGGTTTATCAACCAACGTGTTTTGCTTGGTCTCCAATGGACTTCACATCTTGGTTTGAAAAGTTTGTACCACTGATAAGTAGCAATGTTACACAGGTCACATGTTGTATAACAGACAGATATGAAATACATCAACAACTGAAAGACATGACGAGACATAAATCCAGTCCCTGCTTTTTGAATAGCAGGTCAGATTTAGTCAGTTATTATGGAGGAAATCTCATTACTTTAGAAGTGCCACAATTTCAGTGTGATAGCGTCATTTTATCAGTGAAATGACTTAAGGCCAGAGGCTGCACAAGCACAACAATGTGTCAGCTCCCATGACAACTGGGATTTCATTCTCCCAAATGATGGTTCAACATCACTTCACGCCAATGACTCTTTCACCCTGAGTCTCATCATTTCAACAGTGAAGTCAATCTCCACGAGCACTGCTTCTATGTGAGTGTGTCTGTGTCTGTCTGTGTGTGTGTGTTCAGTTAACAAGTGAAAGATGCTTATCCCTTTAACCAGGCTTATGAAAATGGAGGAGTTTAACAGCCACTGCAACACGTACAAGAACAAGCTCGGAGCTGTGTCACTGTGGGTCTAACACTAATTGTGAAAACAGAAAACAGGTGATAAAATGTTGAGGTGTGTGTGTGTGTTTGTGTTACAACGGTGGTGAACATACTGGGCACAGACACAGGTACAAATAATATTAAAGTTTTATATATATATATATATATATATATATATATATATGAAACCAGATTTATTCCTTCTGTCATATAAAATCCCAGAGCCTATGAATAACTTTCCAAACTTTACCCACTGGACACTAAACTTCACACTAAAAAAGAAATCCAGTCCTGGTGTATATACACTGCAGCCACTTACATGACACTTGGTATAACTTGGACCATGATTAGCTGCGAAGTTATTTGGTATCTTTTAACTCCGCATACATACATTAATTAGCTCAGTGAAAGTCCAACATCCAATACTGTGAGTGGAGTAAGTTTGCAGCCAAAGAGATGAAATTAACTGAAACAGAACCAATTAAAATCCTTGTGTCTAAGAGCCTCTTATTCTTTTGGCTGTGGTGTAAATGGGTAATAAAACTGATTTTTGAAGGTTACCAGACTTCCTCTTATATATATATATATATATATATATATATATATATATATAAAATCAGACTCCTGAGTTGAAATAAAGTTTAACAAACATATATGACAATGACTCATCTCAGGTAACCCTAATTGTAGATTTGTTGTGTTCCAGAACGTCACAGCACTTTAGGATTCCCTCTCTTAATCTGGACGTACACCTCCGCCCCGTGGTTTCCTGCCAGCGCCACAGGTCAGTGTTGAAGCTGCTGACCTGTGGTGCTCTGCTCCTGCAGGGTGCACAGGTGTGAGACACTGCGAGACATCGTGTCTCACCGGGACGTGTCTGTTGTTTGTTGCTGTTCTCTGCAGGTGATCTGATTTAGTGGAACATACACACACATCCTTCCTCTGTGGGGGCTGGACCCTCTCTGATATAACGTATTCCTGCCTGTGCCTATGTTCCATGAACAAACTGCCCTGTGGCGAATCAGTGTCCTGTTCGTGGAGCACGAGAGGAAGATGACGACTCTGATGTCCTGCGTCAAGTGTGACGTGGACCTGGACATCACCTTAATCTGACTTGGACATCTTACACTTATTTTTACATTGACAATATATTGGACATTTTGCACACACATCTTCATATTATGGCAAATTTACAAAGTATAAATACCCAGATAGCAACATCATTATGGAACAAATTTGTCCCAATTTTGGCAACATTTTAGAAGGATGTTCAGACCCTATATGGCACAACTTAGGGATGCAAAACCCCAAAGAGTCTAAAACCCACCACAGTCAAGAAAAAAAAGCTTTTATCTTTACTTTTTAAGTAGTGTGATAAACCATAACTATGACATAGTCAAACCAAACCTTCACCTGCTTCCTTTGTGACTAAATAAATCCAAACATGACAAATCTCTGACTACAGCCACAATCTTTGATATCTGGGTAGTTGACTATTGATTCTTTGTTATTATATTTCACTCTTCATCAATACAATTATTTTTTAACAAAACTATTTTTTGGAGACATGTACTTATGATACACATTTAGTTTTTCAATGACTTTACACTTTCTATAATAGTGAATCTGATGGTGCACAAGATAAAGGACAACAGATACATGAACTGTGTGTACATTGCCTCCAGTAGTGGAAAAATGTTGTATTTTGTGATAGATGTTTGTCCAAAGATTCTACAACGGTTTTAACTTGTAATCATTGGTGTCATGGTGCTATGCCCACTTTAAAATATAGATATAATAGGTGAGAGTAATGGCTGTGAAGTCGACCTCCCAGTATCATAGGCTTCAGTAATTAAGTTGTAAAAACAATGTTTATTGCTCCAGGAACAAAGATGAAAAATGATTTTAAAGCGACAACATGTACAAGTCGAGAGACAATCAATCAGACTCTTCACGGACATGGTTTAAACACAAGTCTGTATCCATTATTCATTAGATTTCACCACCTCATTAGAAATAAACTGCCAATTTCCAAAACAGTTTCTACGACGAGAGAAAGCTGTCAGATGTCGATGAAGGCAATTAATTATTCTACAGCATTTCCGAGCAAAAAGCAGAAGAAGATAATGAGAAATATGAATATTGTCTCTGTTCCACTAAAGTGTTTTATCTCTACTCTACTTGACTCTACTCAGTTTGGTACCAGACACGTTGTTTTCCATCACAGTTTGTTTCCTCCACGACGTGAACGGTGGTTGGTGTTAAACATTAATGGAGGACATGGAGAAGATTGCTCGTTAGCTTACAACCAGGTAGCTACGACGATGGTTATCACTCTTGTCGCTGTTTAAAATGGAGCTTGATTATTTTGTTGACGCTCTCTCAACTCAACTGGCGTCTGGTCACAGCTTGTGAAGACACTCCCTCTGACCATGTAGTATCGACTCAGCTCGACTGGTAACTTGACAGAGCAGAAACTAAAAAGAGCAGCAGGTACCAGGTACAGTCTGTGATGGAAAATCAAAAAAAAGTAGAGTAGAGTAGAGTCAAGTAGAGTAGTGCTAGAATGGTTTGATGGAGAAGCTCTATATGTGTATTGATGTATATTTGTTGCCATTTTAATGTCCTTAATGTTAAAATATACAACTATGCAGCAACATTTCACAATGACATAAAGTCTTAATAAAACTCTGGTGTATGTTCACACTAAACTGTATTTGTGGGATTAAAGTGATGATTGTGTGGTTTAGTTTCAGAACAGAGGTTAGTGTTGTCTTCTGCTGTCACTGTGAGTGGTTGTGTAGGATGGAGGCTAATAGATAAGTGGTGGAGGTGAAGAAACTGAACAGTAGCTATAAACAGACTGGTTTGTGAAATGATGCTATCATTCATGTCAGTGTCACAACATGTTTCTGAGTCTTCATAAATATACACTGAGCTTTGAACACATCTCCTGCTTCATTGCCTGTAAAGTCTTTATTTGATTATTTGGGAAGAAACAAAATGCGGAAAAAAAAGTCTAAGCAGCATCTTGAATCAGTCGGTGTTGTCTCTGATTAAAAATTACAACCATTTTGCATAAGATTGACGATTCTCTCGGGAGCAATTTTGTGAAACGTGGAATCAGAAGTAGTGGTGGAATAATAACGATGCAGTCCTCAAACTTTTGCATCAACAAGAAAAAAGAAAACAAAGAAGGTAAATTGCCAGTGATTGCACAAAAAGACAGTTGACGTAGTCATCACAGACACTGGTATGTTCAGACAGACAAGTGGCTCTCTTTGCTCGGCTCCCTTAGACGAGCCGGCTCTTACAGCTCCAAATGACTCTTCACTTAATATCACTCTGAGCTTTCTGTTTTAGCCTAATTTAGCTGTTACAAGTGTTCTTTGTGTTGGTAAGCAATTTGTCATTCAGTGTTTTCATAAAATCCTTATTTTTATGCATTTTAGTTTTAAAAATACACAGTTACAATGTTCAAATAGACTATGATCCTAGTCTGTCCTTGTGTGTGATTGGCTGCATGGTGTGCCCATCAAAATAAAGTCCCGTCCCTGCTTGCATGGAACAGAGCTGAGCAGGAGCCGCTGTTGGCTGAAGATCCGGGTCGGGAGTCGGCTCTTCTTGTTCGCAACAAAGAATCGGTTCTTAGAACCGGCTCGTTCACGAACGACACATCACTGGTTCACACAGAGCAGTTGGTCAGAAATTTCAAAAATAGCACACTGTAATGGAAAGGTCACTAAGCTCATCCGAGCAGAAACCTGCATGAGGCTTCAACAGTCTTCGTTTTAGAGGAACCTTTAAAAGACTTGAGCAAGACTGAGGTCTTCGTGTTTGAGGCCGAGTGGGTGGAAGAAGACAGAACTGGAACCCAAGAAATGAAAACAAAAACTGTGAAAGAATAATTATAGAGAGATAATTTATCTTTTATTAAGTGTGGAACAAAAGTGACAAATGCAGACGAACAGATAAAGTAGAAAAGCGTAGATTTCGACAGGTGAAAGGTGAAAAGACAAAGAGGCGAGAGACGAGAAATAAAGAGAATTTACAACTTAACACACCGAGGGAAGAGAAAGCAGCTGGGCATCTGATAATAACGTCTGACAGCAGCTGTGTCATATACCCAGAGGACGAGAGGAGACAGATGAAGAGAAGGAACAAGTCAAACAGCTTAACTGGAATCAACGTGTCAAAGTCAAAGAGTTGGGGTCTGATTTGTTTGTATTCTTCAATAGTTTCATCTTTGTTTATTTGTTATTCTCACTGTCCTGCAAACTAATCAATGCTTCACTGATTCTACTAAAGAAATAAAGGGAAGAGAAACTATGATTCTAAAAAATAAAAACTGTAATAAATAAGTTCAGAATTTCAACTCAAAGTTCTGAACAACCCGACTCACTGAATTAACATTAATTAGGCGTCATCAGCTGCTACAGATGACTGTTGTTATTTTCAGCAGCAAATATGAGCAGAAATGAAAATGCCTCGAGCTAAATGTTTTGTGCAGTTTTCTACAAGAAAAGAGAATATTGATTTCATATCTTCTGGGTTCAGTGAATATGTGTATTTTGTCTGAGTATGTAATGTTCAGCAGTGGCTATTATAGTTGATAGATAAATCAACAGCTACATATCGAGGATAGAGCCTCTACATATCGAGGATATGAAAGATGTCCAGAGGGACTGCAGCACTTCAGAGATACACTTTTACATTTTTCAATAAAAGAAGAAGAAACTCCTCAACTTGAACTAAAGATGAATCCATCTGTTTATTTCACAAAATCTCTGACCTTCAATGCAGCTGTCAGGAGTCCTGTGAAACACTACGCTGACTAATTTTAGAAATACATCCACACACACATATATATACACACAGCAGCTCCCAGCAGGCTGATGTGCCCCTTCCTCCTGAGTTAAAGCCACCGTGACTAGGATCTGAAAATATTTCTTTTAGTCTCTGGAGAATAAAGCCTGTCATTTTAAAATCTGCCATATAAGTGTAAAACTTTTTTTTTTTTCCAACACTTTTCTTTTCTAGTATCTCTTCAGGTACACACCAACACACACACACACAAACACACAAACTGAAGCCTTTTCAGTTATTAGAAGAATTAAGTAGTTATGTACTTTGAAGGAGAAATTTTCTGTGTCGCGTTATAAACAGTAACATGGGATCATGTGTTAGAGGTGAGTTAAATAAGAGACAATTTTATCTTTAATATTTGCAAACCTCGGGTGAGTCCATCTACATATATATACGTTTTACACAACTTAAAGAAAAGTGTTTGAATCTAAATCAACAATGAGACAGAAGTTCAAGTTAACAGTCCACATAGACCAATCCTCTTTATCTTGTACATGCTTCCCTTAGGAAACATCATCAGGAAGCACAATATAAACTTCCATTGTTATGCAGACGATACCCAGCTGTACTTATCTATGAAACCAGATGAAACTAACCAGGTCATCAAACTTCAGGATTGTCTTAAAGACATAAAGACCTGGATGACTCAGAATTTCTTACTTTTAAACTCAGACAAAACCGAAGTCATCATACTTGGCTCTGAACATCTAAGAACATCATTTTCAGATCACATAGCTAATCTGGACGTCATCACTTTGTCCTCCAGTTCTACTGTGAGGAATCTTGGAGTAATCTTTGATCAGGACATGTCCTTTGTATCTCATATTAGACAAGTCTCTAGAACAGCTTTTTTCCACCTACGTAATATTGCAAAAATCAGAGGCATCCTGTCTAGAAAGGATGCTGAAAAGTTAATTCATGCATTTGTTACCTCTAGACTGGACTACTGTAACTCTCTACTATCAGGGTGGTCCAGTAACTCCATCAAAACCCTTCAGCTAATCCAGAATGCTGCAGCACGGGTATTGACAGGAAGTAGGACCAGAGATCATATTTCTCCAGTATTGGCTGCTCTTCATTGGCTTCCGGTAAAATCTAGAATAGAATTCAAAATCCTCCTGCTTGAATATAAAACCCTTAATGATCAGGCTCCATCATATCTTAAGGAACTCATAGTTCCTTATTATCCTAATAGATCACTTCGATCACAAACTGCTGGTTTACTTGTGGTTCCTAGAGCCTCTAAGACCAGAATGGGAGGTAGAGTCTTCAGTTATCAGGCTCCTCTCTTATGGAACCAGCTCCCAGTTTGGGTCCGGGAGGCAGACACCGTTTCTACCTTTAAGGTTAGACTAAAAACTTTCCTTTATGATAAAGCCTATAGTTAAGTATGGTCCAGGCAGGACACGGGCCTGCCTGAACCATCCTTTAGTTAAGCTGCTATAGGATTAGACTGCTGGGGGACTCTGACAATACACTGCTCCTCTCTGTCCCTCATTCCTCACGTCTCTTTCTCTCCCTCACACTTCATGTCCTGATATTTATATTTAAATATTACATATTTTTAACATCATCTGCTCTCTCTCACAGTTGTCTCCCCCTACCCCTTTCTCTTTTACAGGAAGTTTTGACTCCAGAGCTGTTGGACTCCAATTCTTTGACGACATCATCACTTTCATCTTCATCATTATTATTATTATTATTGTAATATTAATTGTAATGATAATTTTACTTTAATAACTACTTGTAACCATCTACTCTCTACTGTCTCTTTCTGGCCACCCACTTTTCTTCTTCCCCCGTCCTCCTCACTCTTTTTCCTCTGTCTCTTCTCTTTTCCCTGTTTTCATTTCACTCCAACCGGTCGAGGCAGATCAGACCGTCCACTCTGAGTCTGGTTCTGCTGGAGGTTTCTTCCTGTTAAAAGGGAGTTTTTCCTCTCCATTGTTGCCAAGCGCTTGCTCATTGTGGAAATGTTGGGTTTCTCTATGTAAAGTGCCTTGAGATAAATGTTTTTTATGACCTGGCGCTATATAAATAAAATAAATTGAATTGAAATTGATTATACAACAAGATCTATTCAGTCATCTAACAAATGAGAGCGAGAGACAAAGGAAGGTCATTAGTTACTGCTCTACTGTACCTACTGTGATATGGGGATGTTATTAAACTTTAACTCAGTTCTGGGGCTTTCACTGCAGTTGCATTTGGCCACTGTATAATCATGTAGAGCTCATTTTAAATGTTAATTTAGACTCTAAGGGAATGAATGTGTGTGTGTGTGTGTGTGTGTGTGTGTGTGTGTGTGTTTCCAACCTCACCGGTGTTGGAGTCCTCTTCTTAAAATGTGTTTTTACCTTCAAGTTAATTCACTTTTGCTAAGACCTTTCAGATGAAAGTGAGTATGAAAGTGTTTTGTTTGCAAACACGGTCTGAATAAATTATCTGTGCATCATCTGCAGCAGGCGGATGAAAGCAGTGAAACTTTCCATTAACGCCTCGGGTAAAAAAAAAAAAAAAAAAAAAAATACCAAGGAAATACAGAAAAACATGTTACTGTCAAATGGAAACACTGCATCCACCAGATATTTTCCACCAAAGTTTCCATCTTAATCAAACTTTAACTCAAAACTCATAAACTGTGAAATCAGGTTTTTTTTTTCAAGCTATGCAAATGACTCCTTTGGGGTTTGTATCAGCCACTGATTTCATTCATCCTCCTCCAGGTGATGGTCAGCTTCCAGTCGGCTGCTTCAAAGGAGAATTCAGACGCTGAAAAAGCTTAGAAGCTCAAATACAGTGTAAAGACGAAGCCTGCAGCATTTCAAGCCTGGATGGATGATTCAGCTGCACAGAACCAACAAACCAGTGTTACACTCAATGTTACATCAACACTTGCACCTTTTTGTTTAAGCATCTTTGTTTTTACAAGTGTCCTTTTATATCATGAGCTTTATGTCTTCTTTTGTAATCGTGTTTACATGTAACTAGAATAGAAATGACCACCACCGGGGACATGTGGACATAAACCTGAAGTGGTTCAAGCAGCTCCTTCTTTGCTTCAAGTACCCACCTGGACCTGGACCAAATAAAAGAAAATCTTATTGTTATTGTTGCTGCTGTTATTAGTTCCTCTTGAAAGCCCTCAGGCTTGTTTTTATCATGCATAGTTGTCATATTTCCATGCTTATGCCTGTTATTTTATGTGTAGTTTTTTTTTTTTTTACTATTACTTTTTCACTCCATGTCATTATCTTGTAGTGTACTTCCTTCCCCTGGAGCAGAAAAAACATATTTCAGGAAATGTCATATGGGTTCATCTGAAGTTGGTTCAATTAAGTATATATATATATATATATATATATATGTGTGTGTGTGTGTGTGTGTGTGTGTGTGTGTGTACCTAAGTCACACCCCTTCCAGTTGACCCACTGTGTCCTTAGATCGAAAAAAAACAACAAAAAAAAAAAAACAATGATAGTCAATGGAGAGATAGAAATTATTTTTTTGTTCCACTTTGACTTCTACCCTGAATCACACATATCCTGTATCTTAATTTAAATGCTAACTGTCAGTGTGAGTCAAGACTATGTTTGTGGTATAATTGTTGATTTATCTGCTTCTGAAAACACATAACTTGTTCGACTACAAACCAAACAGTCTGGTAGGTGACGTCACGTCACAGTTTCTTTCCCCCTCTCTTCCTGACTGAAGAGAGAACGAGGAGCAGGTGATAAAACTCACCAGGTCAGATATTTTCCTAGGTTAGCGTAGCTGCTCTTAAGCTAACGTTAGCTGTCAGAGTTGTAGTCCGCTACGTGGTCTCACACTAAACCTAAACTGTCACTAAACAGAGCTCTCTACATGTCAAACATTATCATTAACACCATATGTTAAAACCATGACACATTTCAAACGGGACTAGAAAATCATTTTTATCTCTTTATTGACTCATTCATAATTTTTACGAGCAGAGGACCTATGGACATGAAGTAGATGACGGGACTTAGGCTCCTATAGGTCTGAAACATTTTGAATTTGATTGAATTTGATTAAAGATTCGTTGTCGAATTGTTGAACTTCTTGCATGTTTTTTCTATATTGAAAATTCTTCAGACAAACCAGTTATACTCAAGAGATAAATCTCTTCATGCTATAAAATCTTTGTGGAAATTAAGTTTAAATATTGGATGTCTCTAAGTACTAGCAGATGAGTCAGACTGGACTTAAAAGACTTCAGCTGTGAAATATGACACATAATTCTACCATCTAACCCCCGTCACCTTGTTATGAATCTGGTTCAATTCATAGATGTAACACTTCATTTATTAAAAACAAAGGAAAAAAAACTTTCTGAACATAATCCATTTCCCTTTATAACATATAAACAAAGTGAGATCAAAGCCTCTATTCATTCATGCTCCCCAGAGGATCAGTTATTAGTGTTAATGTGCCGTCACGTTCAGCACATATTGTATAAATGAATATATTTTTTTCTAAACAGCACAGTGGCGGGTTTGTCGAGGGTTTTAGTCTCATTTCCATATCAATCATTATAATAATAATTATATCCATTTATAAACAGTGAATCTGCTCTTTGTCTGTTTAGGACTTAGGAAGAAAGAGGAAGAAATGTAACGTGAGTGTACCCAAGTTGTGTTTGTTTAAAGTTGAGCCAATTATAAGAGCCGTTGTATTTTTAAAATGCAGGTTTTTAGTGTTAATCAATCATTTAAATAAATTATTAAAGACTGAGTGTAAATACTCACAGCAGTAACATTTCTGAAGTATTGAAACACTGGAAATGAGGTGATTAGAAATGAGCATCCATCTTCCATTTATAATGTATTGTAACAATAATACAGTGTTACATTATAAGCCTTTACATCTGTTGTCACAGAGCTACGACAAAATCATAATTGATGTTATAAATTTGTAATTAAATGAAATGATATTTGACACTAACATTGAAAATTGACCAGTTGACCTCTGGTGTAAGCTGATTAACCAGTGAGTGTGTTTTTAAGCGCATTGGTTTTTCCTCAATCGGATTGAAATCAATTGGATCGAAGCGCTGTTTACACGGCACCAAGTAAAGCAATCCCCATTAATTAATCAGATTCCTCACACGTCGCTTCAAACACGTCTTTGAATAACCAGTGTTCATCATCAGAACAATAGGGGGCGATACACGTCTTTCTGCCAGGCACCGCCATGCTGTTGACTTCTTCATGGGCAGTCACACGTCATTAAGCACTACCCCCACGTACGGCACACATGCAGTAACAAGACATGTGCTCCAATGATCTGATTGCATGTGTATATTTTCCCATTCGATTGGATTATCAAACGGTGTAGCCACAATTTCAGTCCGATCGAGCCGAATCCAATTGGATGGTGTTGATACATGAGGTGTTTTGAATCTGACAGACATGTGAAGTCAAACTGTGGCTCCGTGTTGTTTCACCAGGCCAAAGAGTTGGTGAAAAACTGCCCAGTCTGGTAACACCGACTTAATGTTTGAACCCAGTTGGACTTGTCCACATTAAGATAATATTCAAACAGGATTCATCAGATTTAGCAGTTGAAACTTGATCACTTGACGTTATGTTTCTGGGATCAACCATTGAGGGTTGGAACACATTTATAGACAATGAATCTGCTCTTTGCTGCCAAAGCTGCTGGAGACAAAACAAACGCAACCATCTGCCTTTTTAGAGACGTTAAACACATACAGCATCACACCACCACGGATTACAGATCACAGTCTGATCTGTAATCCTCGACTTTCATTTTAGCTTCTATTTTATTTTTAAAAACAGGTGATCATACAGATAACACGCAGTTGAGTTGAAGGTGGTGAATCAGCATGATGTTTGTCTGCGACTGAGGTTTCTTTAATCTCTTCTGTTTTACACACTTTAAATATTCATGTAAACACTTTGTGAATTCATGCTGAGACGAGGGAAAGAAACGCAGTCGACTCTAAAAACACGTCTGACAACGGTAACGATGAATGAAAGAAAAGAGACGTGGTGATGCTAAGACACACGCAGTGTCACAGCAGTGAGAGGTGGTTTTATCGTACAGAGAAGTCAGTTATATACTCAACACAAAGTCTGGAACAAACCACATCAGTTAGAGGAGAAATTCTGTCTGTTAGTTTAAAAAAAAAAAAAAAAAGAAATATTTAATCTGTTTTCTGAGTAAAATCTTCAGCGGTTTTCAGAAATGCTGCAAAGGCTAATTTGACTTTTAATAAAAGAAAGTGAACATGGTTTGTGTGAATATGTGAACACATGAAAGTGTTTCACACAAAGCAGAGAACACGAGGTTTGTCTTGTTTTTAACTGCAGCAACTTTAACTTCAGATAAAACCCCTGGAGGTAAAACCAGTGTTTGCTTTTTTCCTTCAAACATTTAAGCCAGAGGGGATTGAATTCTTGAAACTGACTTTGGAAAATAAGACTGTGATGAAATATGAAACACCATATTTTTTTTTTTTTTTTTTTTTTTTGCTGGGGCACTGCTGCACAGATGGTAACAACTGTGACTAGTTATTTTTATTATTATTATTAATGTCAATCACGTTCTTATTCTCACCTATGCCCCTGAGAGACTTAATGCATTACACAGGTCGTACAACAGGAAGTATTAAATATTTCACATCTTGGAGCCTTATGTCCCTCTGCTGATCGATGTGTTAGGAACATATTAAGAGCAAAATCCTTCAAAAGGTTCAAAGGTTTAATCACAACAGTTTGTTACACAGGAGATCAATCAGCACTGCCAAAAGTACAAAGACCTGAGGTAAAGAGGTAATCAAACTGCTTCAGGCTGTGACACCTCTCCTGTTAAATCTGTTATATCCACTTTTCTTAGTATAAAATGTTCATTAAAAAGTGGTATTATTTCCAAATATGAATATTTAAAGTGATGGTCCAGAGTAACATGAAACCAGGGTTTATTTCACCATGAAATAGACCCTGTAGCATGAATAGGGTCCCTACACATAAACTGAAGTACTGATAACTTAGTAAGTAAGCTGAGAGTTTACTAAAAACACTGTTTTACAAGACTTACCCAATGTCTTGTTTTTATAACAACTGGTGATGAAGGATGTTCCACATCAGCAGATTCATCATTTTCCTGAACAACATGTGAAGAGCAAGAAAAATGACAAACTCTAATTGGACCCTATTAATGCTACTGCTGAAGTGAAGTGATATTTTGAGCTTCATTAGTGGTTAAAAATGTCAATTTAGATACGTTTGGCTGACTGCCCCATTTACTTTCATTGTTAACTATTTGGTTGTGAAAACAAAAGACGTCAAACTCGATATTATTACAACCAACGTAAAATATCTCTTGAGGGGGAGTTTGACTGAAATAGACCCTTGGTTCATGTTACCCTGGACCATCACTTTAAACTATTTAGCTCGCTACCTGATAATTAGCCATCTGCTAAATGATAGTTATTGATCCACATAGCTTAAAACACTATTGTGGCTTCCTAATGCAGCATGTTTCTAGCTGACTAGCACCTTAGCAGTTAAACAGCTACATTTGTTCACTAGTTATTCCTGCAAGGACACACTATGAATGATTGTGAGGTAACTGACCAATTAATGATGTAACCTGGGCTCATCCTGTTGTGTTTCATTCTTCTGCTAAAATGTAAAAGGAAGCTTTGATCAGCGGGTTTATACCAAGGTTTCTCTTTAATTCTGTCACATACAAAAACACACTAAATCAGTGTTAATAGAATCTGTCTTCATTCTTCATGAGTATGAACACAAAGTGTCTTTGAGGCTGTTTGGAGACAAAGATGTCTCCAAACAGCATCTTAAGCAAAGATGATTCTTTAAGAGGAGTCTGCGACCATGACATTATGATGTCCACATCTCTGATAAAAGATGCCTTTAATATTGCTGCGCAATGAGCGCAAAGTCAGCAGATGCTCAGTTAAAAACAAGTAGATAAAAATGTTCAATCACTCTAAATGAAAAAAAACACACACAAAATTACACACACTGATTAAGGAACTGTAGGTGGAGGTGGGACGGACTACACATAAGTGAAGTGCCTGAATATTGTACAGAGAAAGAATATTGCACATATATGTTTTTGCACCAGTATAATGAGTTAATATACAAAAGGCTACAGGCCACAGGTTGGTGAACACTGTTGTCAGCTGAACTGAAGTGTTTCAATACGTGTCCTAGAGCACCATCAGGTCCAGATGGTTGTTTGGTTTGATGTGGCTGAGAGTTCGTCTCATGTGATGGGGGTGAGGGTCTCCTGCAGGGTCAGCCTGGTGTGGTGGAGGCTGCAAAATGGAACTGTGCATAAATGCGATTCAGTTTATCAAAGATGGACATATGTTCTGTATTTGATTAGACAAGTGTTGAAGTTAATGGATTTAATGTTCTGTCACATGCACCAGGGGTCAGAGTAGATGACACATTACATTAGAGAACAGAAGAAACTATTGTAGATGGATGGACGGACGGACGGACGGACGGATGGATGCTTTATTGTTATTGCAGCCAGTGTCCTAGTCAATGCATTAAAAAAACATGAATAAAATACAAACATATTAACATAAAATAAAATATAAATGGACAACAACAACAAACCACTGTTATGTTCAAGAGGTAGTTGTTAATAGATTAAATGTCCATCCATCCATCTTCCCCAGTCCCCAGTCCCCCCCAACCCTGTACTCGGGGTTGGGGGGGGACTGGAGTCTATCCCAGCTGCTTACGGGTGAAGGCAGGTTAGATCCTGGACTGTTGCCAGCTCGTCACAGGGCCACATGCAGAGACAAACAACAATTCACATTCATATCCACACCTAAGGTAATTTACCATGTTCAGTTCACCCATCCTCTATGCATGCATGTTTTTGCTGGTGGGAGGAAACCAGAGCTCCCAGAGGAAACCCATGCAGACACAGGGAGAACATGCAAACTCCACACAGAAACAACCTGTGGCTTTTCTTGCTGTGAGGTGACAGCACTAACCCCTGAACGGCCGTACGGACCCGAAGACTAAGGGCTAATCTCATTTCTACCTGGTTTCTAAGGGCTAGGCCCACATAGCCCTCCAGACGAAGCTATTCCAGGACCAGCACTTCAAACGAAGGGATATGGGAAATTTCCCAGCATGCACCAGAACAAGAAGGCAGTTGTCAGAAAAATTAGAAATGTAATTGAAAAAAAACTACAAAAACTACAAAAAAATACAATTAACTTGTTAAGCGAACTTATCGCTAACTGCTAATCAATAACGTTTGTTAACGAGGAGTAAAAAAAAAAAAAAAAAAAAAAATGGGATTGGCCCTAAATGTATTATTATTATTATTATTATTAAAGCAGAATTAATGAAAAATAAATATAACAGTGTTGCACTAATGAGGGTCAGGATTTTAGGCTGGTTGTTATTACTGGTGGTTTTCACTAATTAAAACACTGTTCATGAAGCTGCTGTATGTTCTGATGAACCTTTAGCACCTGGCAGAAAGTCAAACAGATGGTGGGACAAGGCAGGTCCTCGATGGCGACGACAGCGATGATGATCTGGACTCTAGAAGCTGAGAACATTTTCCAATGACAACAGAGGGTGTGTGAACCTGATTTGACAGGAAAAGCAGAGATGTTGAGCTTGTATTTGTGGCCTTTAAAAGATGCCCTTTTCAAGAAATATTCTTCTCTTCTTCACTGACGTGAGCGCACATTGTCACAGGCAGGTGGCAAGAAAATGTCAATGGCTCTCTCTCTCTCTCTCTCACACACACACACACACACACACACACACACACACACACACACACACACACACACACACACACACACGCAGCGTAAAGATTACAGACCAGCTGCTGCAGGTGAAAAAGCTTCCGTTTCAGTCTGCAGCTGACGCCATCAAACACACATCTGTCAACAAAACACAAAGGAAGACTTCACCTCGTACAGACTCAAAAGATCAGACTCATTAAGTTCAACAGCTGATGTGATTCTTTGGAGCACTTTTCCAGAACGTCAGGCGGCTCAACTGACACCGAGCAGATGGAGTAACATGTGTACAGATCGTGTTTACCTTGTGTTCGCTGTCAACGTCTTTATGTTGTTACACATTTCTTGTATCATCTCATTTCTTGTGAATACAAATGTGTTGTTGAAAATAATAGCAGCGTCTGTTATCTTACAACTAATTCAGCCACATATTGATAAAGACGGAAGAAAACAGTAAAAAAAATTGTAATAATAATCAAACCAGAAGCCTGTTGTTTGTAGCTGTTAACATGATAAAATTGTTTCATTTCAGGTTGTTTTTCCCAAAGGTAGAAGAAAAAAAGTGCTTTTTAATTTGAGAAAAAAAGAAACACTTAGATTCCTTCTCCTTCACGGAGCTAAGTAGTGTCTCTCTCTGATGCCGCCTCCATCCTACATGTTTTATCAACCCAGATTATAAAGACTGAGTGTAAATACTCACAGCTATAACATTTCTGAAGTATTGGAAAACTGGAATGGAGAAGTTATCAATACATTTAAATCTCTGGAATCTGTAAAGAGCATTAATGAGCTGATTAGAAATGACCATCCATCTTCCATGTTTAATGTATTTTAACAATAATAGTGTTGCATTATAAGCCTTAATATCTGTTGTCACAGAGCTACGGCAAAATGATAGTTGATGTTGCAATTAAATTTATATTATAATTAATTTATAATAAGATGAAATGATATTTGGTCTCTGACAGTCAGAGTATTTCAAATCATTTTGAAAACACTAACATTGAAAATTGACCAATTGACCTCTGGTGTAAGTTGATTAACCATTGACAGAAATGTGTTAAAGTGGCTCTGGGTTTTGTCGTCCGTCCAAAGAGTTGGAGGAAAACTGTCCAGTCTGGTAACACTGACTTTAAGTCTGTATTACAGTCCACATTAAGATAATATTTATTAAAATAATATTGGGGATCGGCCAATGAGGGTTGACATTTGTCTGAATGAAAATAAGAATGGTGATACATATATATCTTACAAACTTTACAAACTTTGCTGTGTGTGTAGTTTTGTAGCTCCTCAGAAGATGGGCATTGCAAATTAGCTTAGGTTATAAATTTCCACAACATCGCAACATCGGTTCATTGAGTGAATATGATACGCTAATGTTTCTGCTGCAAAAAAAAATAAAAAATAAAAAATAAACAGAAATAAATATTTCTTTCATGCCAAAAAAGAAGCTTTGATGTGGCTCAGTCATATTAACAGAACATTGCAAAACCGTGTTCATTTTAATCCTGCTCCCAGTAAATAGTCAGATGTTGCATGTTATTTTTATTATTAGTGTCGGTGAGAACACCAATAATCAGTGGATGAAAGGCAAAGCCAAGCTCAGGTTTTTATAGTTTGGCAACACTTGTGTCTTGACTTACACTTCATTTATATTTGCAGATACATTTTGGTGAAAGAGAGAAATGAAACTTGATCTGTGAATAGTTATTATAAGAGTTTTTCTCTCAAAGCAAAGATGACATTATAGAAAAACAAAGTAGGGGAAACCCAGAACAAGCAATCTTTCATTTAATGCCAAATATAAATAGGTTTTCAGGACACAGAGTCAACATCCATCCATGTCTAAAATATGTTCCTTCTCCCTGGATGAAGTGTCTCCTCTTCTTCACATCATAAGATAGTTTTCCTTGTTTCGTTAGTGTAGTGAACCAGCTCACTTGAGTTGCAAAGTCAGTGGACAGTTTATACTGGCCGCCATACATGAGACGATACTAAAGGTATGTTAGGTATGTATCCATGGTCTATTTACAAGAAAGTGGTTAGAAAAGGATGGACAAAACTTCTGCAGCTGTCCAAAATGATTCGATCCCCATGGCTAATTAGATTTATAAACCACACACGATGAATGTAGGGATGTGATATGATATCATATTAATGTGTCATTTTCATCATCATCATTATTTAGCTTTATGAGCGAGTTCTGCACATGAAAGATGAAAGATGAAAGGAAACTCGCAGCATAAACTCTGTCCCCTCCATGTAAGCTGTTCTCATCACATTACAAAGTCTCATAACATCACAGTTATTGAAAGTAAAACCTGCTCAACACAACGTGTTATATAAGCCTCATTTATCAGGAACACCTGCTGATTAACAGCATGTCCAGGCTCATGACAAAGAGCAAACACTGGAGATTTTCTGGCTCTTTTTATCTTATTACACATAATCTCCTGTGTCGTTTAAATATTTACCACTGACTGATCAGTAGCTGTAACTAAATGGTGGAAACATGACGACTTTTATGATAGAACAGATTGTCTGAATGCTTCGTTAATCAGATGACCTGTGTTTATGGCCTAGAGCTCTGCATCACAGACGAATGGTTGTGTTCCTCCACAAAAACTAATGAAAAGATGAAACAACATGATGTATTAATCCCCAGAAACATGGACATCACAGGCATCATTCATGCCCCAAAAGTGGGATGTTAATTTGCCCACTTTAAAGGAGGGTGAGCTAATTAATCTGTGATGTACATTAGCAGCGACTGATGAACACCTGAACTAGAACACTTGGCAGATGGTTGAGGCAGATCAGACCGTCCACTCTGAGTCTGGTTCTGATGGAGGTTTCTTCCTGTTAAAAGGGAGTTTTTCCTCCATTGTCGTCAAGCGCTTGCTCATTGTGGAAATGTTGGGTTTCTCTATGTAAAGAGACTTGAGATAAATGTTTTTATGACCTGCTGCTATATAAAAAAAAAATTGAATTGAATTGTTCTGGGGTGACCTTGCAACATCTCGTGACTCTCGACCAGCTGCAGCCACATTGCTGGTGTGTCCAGTTTCCAGGTACATTGATTCTAGTCACACAAATGTTGCTGATTCTCTGTTTTTCATAAAGTCCAGAACCAACCTCCAATATCAAACTCCAGTCAGGTGCAGACCAGTGACTGTATATGAAGATGAAGAACACATCTCCACTTCCTCCACCGTACCAAAACTAAAAACTAAAAACTAAAATATTTAAACCCCACAGATACATCTCACTCAACCAATCATGAGTCAGTATTATAAGTCAATCATGAACGTATGATTGATACTGCAGCCAACCACCAGGGGGCGATACAGATAATTTGACTTTACTTTTAGTAAGCTGTGGCACCATGTTTATCATCTTTATATACAGTCTGTGGTGTTGCCATATGAGAAATCTTTTCCTGCTCTACAAATGTTACTCAGAGAACATCATCATTAATTCAGTGCTTAATTTTACATGTGAACTTTTCTGCAGGTTGTTTAGGCAAGAAAATGGCACCATTATGTGTTTCACGTATTCACAGACACACACACACACATACAATTCAACGCTCCCTGTAACCTCCTGAAGAGATCAATACGAAGCGCTCACAGTGCTAGAGATTAATGGTTCTACTTGTTTATTAAAGAGGAGTGCCGTGTTCATTAGTTCAGTTTGTTAGACTGGAAGCTCTGAGAGCTGACCACAGGAGAGATGTGTGGTGGAGAGATGAATGTTAGAGCCACAGCAAAATGATTGCAGGACATATTTTAATTATGCTGCTTGTCTCTCTCCTCAGTGAAAGTCATTTTCACATAAAATTAGGAAGTGATGTGTCATTAGTTACCATCAGATGGGAGGCATTAACTAAAGCATAACAGCAGTGGCAGAATTTTAAATACGTAAAGTGTTTACAGAAATTATCCGGTTGTATGCCTATTATCTTAAACTAAGTAAACATTACTAATGATAATATTCAAGTTTAATAGCTGCATGTCTGTATTGTAATTGTGAGCATGTTAGCATGCAGACGTTTAGCTCTAAAACAGCCTCGGAAAACTGCTGGTATTATATTATCATCACAGTGAAGTCGCCAATAAAATGTTATCATGTTGTATGAAATTGTACCATAATTAGTGTATAAAATCCTGTTTTTTTTTTTTTTTGTTTTTTTTTTTTTTGTGCAACCACAGTGTCCTTGACATTTGACCATAATAACTGAAAAACAATTACTGGCAGCTTCTACTGGTGACATCTTATGGAACCAGAGTCTCACTGGAAAATCTCACAGATACATTTGTGCCTAAAAAAGAGCATCCAGATAGCAAAATCATCCAAGTTTCAGAAGGATAAACAGCCACTATATGGCCAAAAGGATGCCAAAACATAGGTCTGCCCCAGAAAGAGTCCAAAACCACCACAGTCAAGACCAAAGCTTTTACCTTGTTTACCTTTTCTTTTTAAAGTTGTGTGATAAAATAAAACTATGACAAAGTCAAACCAAATACCCTCACACTGCTTCCTCTGTGACTAAATGAATCCAGAAATACCAAACTTCTGCCAGACTACAGCCACAATCTTTGCTGTCTGGGCAGGATGAATGACCTCCACTATAACCAGCCACCAGCGGGCGATTGATTTGTTTTTCTTTCAAACAGTGGTTCTGTTCATATTAGAATGCACAAGGCGTTTCTTTGAATAAAACAAAACTACTGTGATTCAAAATGCTGTGTTTCTGTGTTTCAAAATGCTCAATTCAATCTTCATAAGACACAATTCTTGTAAGAAATATCTTTTTTCTTTCGCATGCCTTATTAGAGCCATGGACAACTTTTCAAAACTTTGCCAAAATTGAGCATCTGAATGTCATTCACCATAAGTGAATATCATATCAATATATCATGTGTAATCAGTGTACTACCTCGACATTCTTTGTTAAAGAAAATTAATGCGCCAGTGTCACACTGTCATGACATTCATCTTCATCTTCAGTCTTTATTACATAGACAGTTCAGTGCCGTGCTGCAGGAGCACAACAAGTTCAACTGTTCAACACAAATCTCCTTAGTAATCATGCTTTTCTATGCGCATTTTGTCCAACAGCCAGTGGAAATGGTGTCATTTGCACCTGATTATTTCTAACCACTTTGGGCTTCTACCAACATGTGGCTTTAACACATGACATCAACTCTTTAGTATCCCTATTCATGTTCTGCTTATCATTTTAACAGTCTAATTTTGCATCAATTAGCTTTCAAGACCTTTCAGCTGAGACTAATGGATGTGGAACAATGCATTGCCTCCATTTAATGTTCATGAAAGGTGATATTAGCATTCACACAGAGAATTCACATATCGCAAAGAGATAATTAACGTTTCAGTGTATATTTCTTTTTTTCCCTCTAACCTGGTTATCCATTGAAAATGTAGATGCGATCTGAGCAGGTGGGAACTTGCACATCTGAGCATCATGATGCAGCAGAAGAGAGGACCTAAAAAATGTATAACTTATGTAAAAGTGCTTTAATATTTAATGTACCAGAAAGACACTGGGAGAGGTATCTGAATTAATAAGCAAAAACCAAATCCCAAATCACAGTCAAACAGTTGGAGACATGACACTGAGAGTCAGAAACAGGCTTTTTATCTAAAGAGAGAAGTAATGAAAAAAGGAAGTTTAACCCTGTAGAGTTTGTGTCTGTATAAATACAAAGTTGATGGAAAATCCAATGTAAACACATCTTCAGAACTATTGTAAAACTAAGGCCACTTCCTTTTGTTTGGGTTCGCTGGGTTTGAGGAAAAATTATGAATATCAGACAAAAGTTCTATCTTGTATTTTCTGGTATTAAGAGGAGACTGATATATGTTCAGATACTGGGCTCGTCAGGGGCATGTGGATGCTATTATCTGTATGAATGTAGTTGGATTTCAGCTAAGCTCTGTGGATTTGTTTTTCTGTTCAGCTATATTGTAATGTGAAGAATTCATAAATTGGTTGAAAATGTGATGTGAAACAATATACATCCTTGTCTTTGTGATGACTAAGTCTTAATCCTCAAACAGTCATCCAGCACTTTGGTCCCCACAAAACTGCATGTGGTGGGAAAACAACTTCCCTCACACATAAATTCATATTTCTGAGTTTTCTCACTTTGTAGTTTTGGGGAGTTTTTCTTATCTGCACCAGGACAGAGGACATTGTGTTCGATACAGATTATAAAACTATATCGAGGCACATTTCTGATTTATGTTTGTCACCTTTAAAAATAAAACTGACTTGACTTGCAGTATTTTAAAAGGTGATTCAATGGAACAACACAGCTTCTCCAGAGAGCAAAAAGGTTTGCCATCAATGTGAAGGATATCTTCTTGTATTTGACTTTACAGCTCAACCATGACACATTGAGAGACTGTTACACTAAAATGAATATTTTCCTGCAGGTAAAGAGACGACCACAAAAGAACAAAAGATCATATCTGTTTTTTTCTCATGAGTTATGAACTCGTGAGGATAAAAATGAAACAGATTTCTCTCCTGGGACAACACAGACTTCTATGAGATTCTTGTTCCAAGGTCAAAAATGAACTTCAATGTTGATTTTCTTATTTTGATGGAAAGAGCAAAGGGAGACCTGGAGGCCCGTCCCTGGTCTGAAGACACTCCACTTCATCCTTTGGGATTTGTAATATTTCATTATATGACTCCTGCTGTGTCGTTGTTAAAAATGACCTCAGACGGTAGGCGCCCCGACAGCTTGTGAAACATGAATTCAACTATAGAGAGAACTTTGATCATTAGGTTTTTGGACCTATACGGCCAAAAGAAAGCAGACATACAATTGAGAAAATACAATAATATGCTTCTTTTTCCTTTTAGCTGCTGGACTAATTCCTACGCTCTAATGTACCTTGTTCACTTACTCAGTGTTTTACTGCGAAGTGTTTGATTGGTTAATGTTTGCATCTGAGAGGAACGGCATAAAAACCAGACTTCCTTTGTGCTTCCTGGACAGATGAACATTTGGCTTAATTTTATTATCTTATTTCTTATTATACTATTATCTTATTTGACTTCACAATCTAGACAGTCTATCATTTTTTTTGACAAATATGTCGATTTAAACTAAGCTTACCATGTGTACCACCTTGATTTGTTGGTGTTTGAACTAGCGGACCGTGACAGATTTTGTTTTAGTTTTATACCAAGTAACTGTGAAGAATATTTGTGATTCAATCACACGTATGTCACGATTAACACGATGGGCTACAAGCTACAACAATAGCTTTGGAGTCTGGGTCTTGTTTTCTGAGCAGCTACAAAATCTCAATTAAACATGTAGTCAGTTGTATAGTTGTATAGAGTTGTGGTGCCATTTGGAGACAAATAGAATTTGGTCTCTGCCAAAAAAACAACTGTGATGGAACTAAAGCCAGCCATGAAATCTATCATCTGTGGGTTTATCCAGTATACTTTGTAAATAAATATGCCAAATGAATAGCCATTCTCCATCTTTTGTTCCATATTTTAAGTTCTCCTTTTTTCATATTTTGAAGTTTGAAAACATCACCTGAGAAGAAAAGCTCTCAAACATAAAAGCTCTTGTCTCCTTCTTCTCACAATGCACTTGATTGCCTCTTCCTGTCAGGATTAATGTCTATTCTTCACAAAACTCTCTCGTAATTACCAAAATGTTGCAGTCTGACTCCATAACAGCTTTTTTTGGCCTATGGATAAGTTCTGTCTGAGAGTTTACATCAGATGATATAAACCCTGTTAAGCTGAGCCCCAAGACTGTTTGGCGTTTTAGCGCTGGGATATCCACAATCAATGCTCATTTGTTTCCTCTTCGGCTCAAGTGAGAAGTCCCTTAGGTAAATATATCATAGGAGGGTGAGGGAGGATGAGCATCAGCAGTGAGGAAGAAAAGACTAACAAGGACAAAAACAGCAAAAAACACGGCATTTGTTCTTTTTAGTGGCCTCTTATGGTCCTTGGAGGATTGTAGAGCGATGCATATTTCACCTCCAATGGGAAGAAAGGAGTGTTTGTGTCATGCTTATATTGCCACCACTGCAGGGTTTCAATAAATGACAGAGGGATGCTTAAGGGAAACATTGTGGCTCCTGGCAAAGCCTCAGAGATGTGTTGTAGAATTGGTTTACAGCTAAGCCACTCACAGTGTCACTTTTTTCCTAAAAGGCCTTGAGGCTGACAGGTTAGTTCAGATTTCATCGGATAATACAAAACTGAGACTCTAGATGATGTTTTTATATTCATTCTTCCATTTTCTGATTATCAAAGGAAACCTATAAATACAGAAGGATCATGAGGTATCAGATCTGAATGTAGACGCTTATCAAAATAGGTTTGACACAATTCAATCAACAAACAATTCCAGCTGAGACTTGCTATTATTTGGATGCAAAAGAAATTCAGAGACATTTGGAATTTAAATTTAGTAAGTCACTGATAAGATTTCATCATTTAATTTCAAAAGAAGATTAAATTTTTGTTCCATTTGCATAACAGTGTGAGGAGACATTTCTGACAGGAGGAACTAAGCGAAGAGAATGAATAAAAACTGGGAGTGAAAAAAAAAAAGTGAGGTTTCAAGCTGAAATATGGATGTTAAATCAGATGTGCCCTTAAGAATGAATACATTCATTTATTTGATTTGATTCAGAAGATTTTTTAGGTTATATTAGGTTGATGGATAGGTTGAAGATAAAATCTCCTACATTATTAATAAAAACAGAAAACTATGCATGTATACATGCCTTTTAAGTGTTATAGTGATCAGACGCTTTCTGAAATATAAATAGGACGTCATCTGCATAGCTGATCAGCATACATTTTTCAGGAACTTTTCAGCTGTTGGTTCATGGTCTTAGCCTCCTTTAATAATAACTTTTGATCAATATTCAATCACAGATATACAACTCTGTCATTTAAAATTGATTGTGTGTTTTTCAGACTCAGTAGGCACAGTTTACATAATAATATGAGATGTTTTACCTATTCATTAAAGTCCTTCAAATTATTGTATGAACTCACTTTAGCCATAATATAAGATGTGTTTTTTGCCACCACCAGACATGCCAGTCATATAAAAGTTGCTAGATCTTCTGATTTAAGTGTAAAGTATAAATCCCTCCTCCTTTTGTCATTGGAAGAAACAGAAATGATTTAATTTTGTAAAGGAATGTCTACGTCTCTATTCTTCACCTTTGTGTGCATCTGTTGAGTTTTCATCACCCTCAGTCATATCTCTCCTTTTCCCCAGACATCTCTGCAGGCCTGACATCAAACAAACACAATCCTGTTACTGCACTGCTCTTCTGTAGGTGCTGTTAACTGGTTCAAAAGCCTCCTGCTGTGACGGGTAAGTACTACACTTAGCAGGAAGCTGAACCAGATGCTGCAAATGGAAGATAGAATAGAAACAAATTATTTTTCAGTCATCTGGATTGAAAGGACCTGCACTTTTGCACGTTCTCCACGAGATTATGTGGGTTATCTGCAAATACTCTGGTCTCCTCCCACAGTACAAGGACATGAAGGTTCGATTTATTGATGACTATAAATCATCTGTAGACTGGTTGTTTGTCTGTATGTGTTGGCTCTGTGACAAACTGTGACAGTGTCCCAGGATGGATGGATGTTCTTCACATTCCTGATCAGTCACTGAAACACCTGTTTCCACAGATAATCATCACATCGAGGCAGAAGCACACATCTGCTCTTCAAAACAAGGTGTGTGATGTCATTTGTTGAGGATGGACACTTAGCCTTCTGTTAGCGTGTCTCTACCTAGTCCTCCTAAAATCAGCCGCAGCTGTGTTTTAGTAGCCTCCAGATGCTTTTTGTGAAGTCTCACCTTCTGGTTTCTTACTTTGGTCGTTCCTTTTCAGTGTCTTTGCTTTGCTGTTTTGTTTGTCTGTCTCTTCAGTTTATTGGCACAAAGCTTTCAGAGGGAGAACAGAGAGCTTCCCTTCGTTAAAAAAAAAAAAACAAACAGCAGTCGCCTTTTTCTCATTCCACAAACTGTGTTAATGTCTGAGACACAACAGACTTTCATACTGACAATCACAGTTTCTGACTGCAGTGGATTAGGAACTTGAATGTTGCACTGTTGTGTCCTATAGACGACCTCATCTCCTCTTCTCAAAGAAATTTAACTTTTTCTTTTTGCTGATCTATCAATATACCTAGTTCAAATAAATAGCACTTTAACTGTCTTTATTTTTTTAAAAAACATTAAAGTCAAATTGAGGCAATTCCCAGGTGACTTGAAAATATTACAATCTGCAGTGTATGGGCATCTTTTATTGAACATATATATATATATATATATATATATATATATATATATATATATATATATATATATATATATATATATATATATATATAGAGAGAGAGAGAGAGAGAGAGAGTATATGAAATTAAACGGGGGTGGAGACACAGTTTGGTAGCTGCACAATAAACCTGATCCCAAGGTTCATAGTTTCATGCACTGCAGACAAAATTACTTGCGTCATCTCCTTCTGAGGACCTGCACCTTTCTGGAAAGTCTGTTGGTGTCCAACTCATCATCACTTTCAACATCCTTTTAAAATGGGATGATAACATGGCATTAATATGAATCTGTTAAGAGAAACCACGGCACGTTGTGTTCAGTGTCAGTTTCTTCCAATTGATTGTAGAGAATAGTGACAAGTTCCATATTTCATGACTAATGTTCCTATAATTACACATCTTGGTTTAAATCCATGACATTAAAAAAACTTAAATTCACTTCTTTGAGTGTACAATTATCCTCAGCAGTGGTGTCCACCTAAGGTTAAGTCCTCTATTCACTTTTCATCTATGACTACACTCCCCGCCACAGCTCAAATTTGCAGATGACACGGCCATTGTGTCCCTGGTGACAAATAACAATGAAGTGAACTACAGAGAGCAGGTCCAGACAATGGTCGCTCGATGTGAGGCCAATGATCTGATCCTGAGAACAAGAATGGAAATGATTATTGATTTTAAGAAAAGCAAGAACATGCAGGAAAATGGACTGTGCTATCTATAATGAGGGAAGATTAGTGGGGAAAAAACACAGAGCAGCAACAAAACCTGTGTAACTAACAAGATCTGAACACATGCAATGAGCAGTAGTCTCTTTCTGGCTTAAGAAATTACTGAGCTCTTTTTTATCTTATTTTATTTTTTATGAATCAACAAGTCATGAGCCAGATGTGGAAGACAGAGTAAGGAATGTGTTGACATGTTCTTCAATTTGGTCTGTTTTTCTAACGGGCTTCTTTGTCTGAAATGATCATTTTATGGTCAATGGAATTGACAGACAGAAAGTGACAGTAATTATCCTTAATTTCAAATGAATAATCATCAGACATTTATATTCTAGGAGCTGCCAATCACACCTACGTGCCTGTGTATTTGTATGTTTTATTTAATTCTAACAAGCTCGTATAAACATCTCTGGTGCATGACTAAATTTCTCCTGGTGAGTGCTGTGTGTGTGTGCCATGTTTCACAGTTCCCTGATGAGACCATATGTGGGCTGTGGATTTCCATAATAAACAGCAAAATGTGATCTTGGCTGCACAACTTGTTTAAGTGCAATTTTTCTGAGTAATGGGTTTAATGTCTTTTGCAAAAAGCGAATGCAGCTGTGCATCTGCAAGGCTTTCACTGGCTCCCACCAGTGAATGATGAAACACCACATTGCTGCTCTTTTGTCTGCAGAATGTCAGCGTTTTCCAGATGGAAAAAAAAAAGTTGACTTAGACGACATTTGGGTGTAATATATATAATGTTTTTGTCCACAGATTAAGAAAATGTGTGTAGAACAGTCACATATTCTACAACAAATATTTGAGGAAAAAAGGCCACAATCAAATACAACATATATATCATTATATTATATTATTGAGAAGTTAGTTTTAGAATTATGGGAGTAAAAAGTTCTCATAATTCCTGGATGTTCGTCTCTTTTTTTAAACCAAGCTGTGTTTTAAATCTCCAGGCTAACCATATTTATTTCTCAAATGATGGATTTTCATCCATTAAAGACAACACAGCAACAATCCAACACCTTAAACTCAATTAAAACTCGAACACAATGTTAAAACATCAGCTCCGTTGTTCTGCACAATGAACAAAACACTGAATAACTGAAGCTGCAAACACACTTGAATTGGCAATTTTTAAATTTTTTAGTTTAGTATTAATAAAGATCCACACTCAGCTACGGCTCCAGCTCATTAACTGACTGAACGTTTATGTCTATGTCATTCAGGTTGATTAACTGGACACTTGAACAGATGCCTCATGGGTACATTTTCATTACTTAACCCCTCAGCTTTGTGTCTTATTATTATTTTACTTGTTTCTCAATATTTTTGGGACTGAAGAGTCGTGAAAATGAAAATGAAAGGTTTTCTGCTCATACACATTCCACAATATACGGGTCTTTCTAAGTGAGTGGACACTTTCACAACTTCTTGACTAATTGGTTAGATGTTTCTGACTTAATAACTGTGAGTCATTTTGTATTTATTTTGGCACTGAGAGAAAATGCTCCTGCAGGTCACAAATACAAATAAGACTCATCACTGTCATCACAAATACTGACTTTGAAATCTTTAAACAGATGTTTTTACAGTCTCAATAAAACCTTCAGTAAACTCAATTAAACAGTTTTGGACTCTTGTGACATTGTTTGCAGTCAATTTCAATATTCATCCCTTAACTGAGCCAGAAATCATTATAGCTGTAAATAATCGCTGCTGCTTCATCCATTCATGGACTGTCACCAGGTTGTCAGAGTTGTTTGCCCAGGATTTATATTTACTGTCACAAATATAAATTCTAATTATCTGAGCACAGCAACAAGGCACACAATCATTACGCTACATTAGCAACGTCTCTCCGAAGGCAAAGATTTGAAAGCAGGCTGAGCTTTCAACATGTGCTGTTCATGGTCTTTTGAAGAAGCACAAAGAAACAGGGAAACATTGGAGACAGCTGACACAGCGCCAGTCAGGAAAATTAGTGCTACAGATGAAAGAGACATCATGAGTACTTTGCATCGAAATCAGAAGATGGCCAGCAGTGCAATCAACTGAAAACTGGTGGAAACCAGTGGGACACAGGTACACTCATCTACTGTCTGGAAGAAGTCTGGCCAGAAGTGTCTTTAGTGGGATAATTGCAACCAAAAAGCCTCCGATGTGGACACAAAGTCACATGACTTAAATGTATGAAAACACAAGAAGTGAGGTACAGAACAATGGCTGTGGCATTTTGATGGAGGTTCCTTACAAGTTTTGGGCTGTATTTCTGCAAATGGAGTTGGGGAATTGGTTAAAATCAGTGGCGTCCTCAATGCTCAGAAATACATGCAGAGACTTGCCCATCGTGTAATACCATCAGCAAAGAACAAACAAGATTGGCACCAAATTTATTCTGAAGCAGCACAATGACCCCAGACAAACAGATAATATTGTTAAGAACTTCATATCTTCAGTGCTGATAAGAACAAGGAGTCCTGGAAGTGATGGTATGACCAGCGCTGATCCCTGATCATAATATCGAGGGATAACATGACCTACCTGTCGAGTTCCTTCTAAAACTAAGCAGAATGAAGGCAAATGGTTGTTACCTCAAATATTGTTTTGATTTAGATTTCAGATTTCACTTCTGTTTGTTCACTTTGCATTTTTACTTGATAAAATAAACTATTAACATTTTGTGAAAGCATTTGTCACACTAGGTTGGTATAGGACCCCGGCGCTTATAGAGACAGGAGGCTGGAGTCCAGTGCACAAGAGACTGTTTATTTAACAGCAAAACAGGTGGATTACATGGAGGATGAGGTGAAGGTGTGGAACGAGAACCAGGTGGCGATTTAATTAAGCAATAAACTACTACATACAATACATTTAACTTATTAAGCTAACTTATCGCTAACTGCTAATCAGTAACGTTTGTTAACATTAACTAGTAATTGCTAGCTGTCACTTTGCTAACGTTTTCCATTCATCTGATAACAGGGCTCTTTTCTAACGATGACTTCCACTGAAACGTCAGATTAATGTAAACAAATAGGTTGTCAGTTCTGAATCAATCACCAACTCCATCGGCACAAAGGTGTCTGTAGACGGTGTCTTTGTTTGTTGTCATTCTGTTGTCATGGAGACTTGTTGCATTGTCTTACGTAGCAACCAGTCACGAATTCTGATGACGTGAAACGGTAAAGTTCCAGTGTCGGCACCGCAGAAAATATTCTCCGGTACCGGGGAATGTTTTCACCCCTACACCTCACCACTTAGTTTCAAGGGGTAAGGGTAAAGGGTAAAAAAAAAAAAGAGAGAAATGGGACTGGCCCTCAGTTTGCAGCATTTGTTCACAGCTCCCTAAGACTTTTACACAGACCTTTATCCAATACACTGCGCAGTTTATATGTTGGTAAACTTCCTCTGTTAACCACATGAAGGTCATTGGTAGAAGTGATAAACGAGAAACAACTGAACTGTGACTCTGGCCTAAGCTTGAGCATCCACACTCTCAGACACCATCACATTTAATGCATGAAAACATAAGTGAAATAGAGCCTCTTCATGCTGCTGCAGGATGCTTTCATCATCTTATGGTAAATATTCCAGCTTTTATCAGCTTCCACCACGCAAGTCTGAAAATATATTCAATAGCAGCAATGACCGGAGAGAGAAAAATAAGAAACGTTTCTCATTTCTCTTGTCGACGGGTGTTTCATAGAAATTAGTTCTGGTAGCAAGCTTTTATAAGTCTGGCTGTGTATGTGCAATGAGCATACTGATTTAATACAACCGGAGGCACAGCAGGTGGGAGAATGACCACTTTGTATTTTTTTTTTTTTTTTTTTTTTGCTTTATTTTCAGAGGACAAATGTTCCTGTATGTTGACATACGACCTTCAGCACCTGGTCATGGCACCAGTGGTGGTAACCATCACATAATGCCTTCATATGGACAGCTGCTGAGGATTGTTCAAGTGTTCCTCTCCTAGAGTTGAGGGGTCAGGAGGATAAGTCAGACCTGCAGCTGGAGGTTTGAAAGTCCTGTTGAGGTGTCATACATCACAGATGAGGAACCTGATACACTGAAGCCCCGTTTTCTGGATACAACACCATAAAACCTTTGTTCATATCGCACCTTCCCATTTCATCCAAGCTCCCTGCTGCCTCATGCCTTCCAGTAAAAAGTTGGTTCTTGAGTCTGCTCTTGGGTCCTTCATTATTAAACACAGTCACTTTGGCCCTGACAAGCACAAGTTTAGTGCTATGTCCTTGTTGTCTGGGCTAAGACATCAGTCGGTGGCTCCGCTGCATCTGGAGAGGTGACTGTCTAGTTTGATATTCATGTGTTTATCTTCCTGTTTTTGATATTTCCTGAATCTCATCTTCAGCTCTTTGCTTTCGTTCCGTTCATTCTTCTGTCAGGTTTGATATGTTGCACTATAGGAGACACAAGAATGATTAGAAACAAGAATTATTAGACATTTCCCATATTTGCTGTCATTAATGAAACATCAGCGTCATTAAACATGTACATTTTCATTAATTATCCTGTTCTGATGCCTGCACCAGTTCTGTTGTCGTCTTTGTTTTCACACCCTTTGGTTCCTGTCAGTCTCTGGTCCTTGTTTGTCCTGTGTCTCGTTAAATTCACACTTGTTTTGCGACACCATAATCAGTCCACCTCCTCACCAGACCGTTTAGTAAAGACCATGCAACCCACCTCTTTTCAACCATTTCAGTTTTTGTAATAAACCTTCTCTTTTAAACCTAAAGAGCAATTTAGTCCCTATTTTACTGTTTGGTGAACTACTTTGAAACAAAAAATAAGTGACATCTCAAAGGCAAACTCAGAATTCATCTCTACCCCAGTAACTTTAAGCTTCTTTTATTGTGAAGAACACTAAAGCTTCCCTCTGTCTTTCTTTGCTACTTTCCCCTCAGCTAAATTATCCATTTTTATCTTCATCTCCAATCCTAACCCCATCCCATCCTCTCCTCTTTATCCTTCACCTTTCATCTCTTTTTTTGTGGCGTCTTCCCTGCCTACTGTTGCTTCGTCTCTTTTTCTATAACCTCTGATCTCATTTATTCGCCACAATCAGCTCTTACTCTTCCTCCTCCTTCATTTCATGTAACATGTAACCTCACATAAGTCATAGCTGTATCTCATTCTCTTAACTCTCACCTCTGCAACCGCACCCCACCTCTTTTTACCCGTCATAATTTCTCATCATCCTGTGTGCCATCATGCTTTCCTCCCCTTTCACACATCTCCTTTTCCAAAGTTAACTAGATGCGATATCCAAGCTGCTCTCTGCTTTCTAATCCCATGAGCACCTTCTCATTTCTCCTGAGCTCAAACACATTTTGTTCCCTCAGTGTTAGCTTGAGGTGATGCATCTTAAAAGTCACCGCAGAGGAAAACTGTCTCAAAGACATTCAGAATTGTACATTTCTGATCTGATGTGATTTTTTTCAACAGAACATCAAAATAAGACATGAAAAAAAAAAAAAAAAAAAAAAGGAAATAAATCAATTCAAAGTGTGAAGGTGAGTGAAACACACAACAATAAAAAAGTGGACAAATTAAACAGAAGATCAAGATAAAATAAGAAAATTCATCTAAAAGAGATGAGTAAAACTAGACAATTCCCCTGCGGGAAATTGTGAGAGTGATGCAGTGGTGCTAACAGTCTTTGCTATGATGATATAAGATGCTACAATCCTCCTTTACCCATGATGAATTTTTGACATCTTGCAAAAATTATGTCTAAGTCAAGTCTAGTCAAGATGACATGATTATGATGGAAGATGATATTATTCATCGTCCCGAATAATTCCCTTTTTTGCCTCGTTTTATCCTTTTACCATAATAACAGCTTTTCATCTAATCGCATTCATTTAAATGGGGATGATTTGGTGCACTTATTTGCGAATTATGTCACAAAAAATGGGAAAAAAGTAATTCTCTGGCCAAGATGCACGTTTTGATAATTTGTCTATGTGCAATCAACCATCATGACGTTATTAATGTTCAGAGACAGAGAGAGACAGAGAGACAGAGAGACAGAGAGAGAGAGAGAGAGAGAGAGAGAGAGAGAGAGAGAGAGAGAGAGAGAGAGAGAGAGAGAGAGGTGCTGCAGCTGCTTCACTGACAAGACACACTCACATTGACCACTACAAGGCCGTCATGAACACATAGATGTCATTTTTTGTCCCTAGTGTCAAAAATGTGGACACCAGATCGAGATGAAAGCAACTGACATTTCCACTTTTCTTGTTGAAACCTTTGCTGGATTAACATGGGATCCTATGAGACAGCTGGGCTGTCCACTCGTCACTTAGAGGCTTCTATTTAAAAAACTGTGAATCCAATCGTTTAGGAAGACAGATTGTGGGAATGAGAACAAGTGTGACTAACTTTGGAGAAGATTATATGTGTTGAGTGAAATTTGTAGCTGATAAACACAGTTTTAAGAAGATATTTGTAGCATTTTTTTTAAAGCTGTCCTCACTCTGGTGCGAACATTCTAAGCACATACACACTCATTGAAAAGTCTGAATTTCTCCAGAATTGATCATGGTCATCGATCTGTGACTGATCAAACAGTATACAACCTAGCAAAAAGTTGAATGTCACATTGAGACAGGAGAATTTTGTCTCCATTTTAAAGTTTTAATGATGTCTCTAGGTGAAAGTATACCAGAGCAGCAGATGTTTGAAAAAGGTTAAATATGTTTTTTGCCTTTTCCCATTCATTCTCTATGGGAAAATTTCCACAAATTCGTATTCTGATTCGCAAAATAATAGCACACCGAGTTGGATTGAGCCGCACGTTTTGGTGTATTATTTGTCCGTGTGTGATGAACAGGATTTGAGTTGAAAGAAATTGAAAATTGTACGTAAAAAACACGTAGAAGAACAATAGTTTGCAATGTTAAGCACCGCATCACAAAGTAAAATAACATTTGTGAAATAAAAATGGAATAAAATGATTCATGATGTAATAAACCAGAATATAATGTATAAATAAATATAGATGCATCCAACTTTATCTGTCATAAAACTGCAGTGACCAGATCTGGAGCCAATTATCATATTTTATATTTTTAACTTTAAATACTCAGGTTTACTCCCTGAATCTAATTATGGCTCCAGATAACAAACACAGAGCTGCAAAAAAACTGAACCAAAAACTGAATTTGTGGCTCAGTTACATTTCTACGACAGAACAGATGAGCATGTTGGTGAAAAGCATGAATGATCCTCAGATTAATCATCATGAGGCCAAAATAAACCTGTCAGTCACTGTCGTTTCTCTCTTCAGCTTTGAAGAAGTGACATCAGTCACCTTAGGAAGTAAGGACTTTTTTATTATTATTATTCAATTAATGTAACTTTCTCATAGCTGATTTATTCCCAGTAGCTACACAGTGAGCTGTTTTACTTTTTGATTAGATGCAGGAGGCATGAAGAGCAGTTTTTAAATTGGTTTTCACACTATACACAAACAAAACACTTTACATTATCTAAATCATTTGGAAGCTGTGGGTAGCAAGATTGTGTTTAATGTGTGATTTGTGTTTCTTCATTCTACATCTGATGAGGCATTGCCCTCACCGGTCACTGATATTTTCTATTATATATTTTTTCTTATTTTGATTTGCTCTATTGTCTTGTTTTGCAAGTATCCGTAAATACTGTGGTGACCTCATGAAGTAAAATCATTCACCACCATGGAAGTGGTCATCTCAAACACAGTCTCATTCATTCAGAGGCTTAAAGAAGCAAACCAAGAGGTGGAAAAAGTCCCATAATGAATAATGGCCTAACTTACTGCCAGTGTTTTACCAGAAAAGCTGTTAGTGCATCATAAATCATTAATTTCATGCCACAGGCACAGAGATGATGTATAGTCACTATGGGTTTAATAGAACTCCTTATCTATGTATCAGGGCGAAGTTAGACTTCAGTAAAGCACCACAGCAGACTTCACTGCCACAAATCTTCCTGACACAATCTGTCCTTGATGTAGGGGAAAGAGGCAGCTACACAACCTGCGATGTTTTTTTTTTTTTTTTTTTAAAAAAAAAAAGAAAATCTAGGACATGAATGTGGAGCAGGCAAATGGCTGCGAGGCCATAAGGTTGTGAGAGTTATTTAAAATAAAGATGTAACAGTTTGGTGAAAATATTAACCATTAGCGTTTTCCAGTAGAAATTCTTGTGCCTACAATGAAACTAAAAACAATGATTTGCTCCAACCATCATTACTGCTGCAATGTGTTTCATTTCCAGCCAGGTTGGCCTGACACTGGTTTCCGACACCCTGTGCCCTCAATCCTGTGTATGTTTGCCTTTCACAGCAGTAGGTGGATGCGTCTGCAGAAAATAACCTCTGGGAAAATAACCAAGCTCTTGACACACAGGATTCTCCTGTTAAGTGTGAAATCAATAGCAGGAACCAGTCTTCATGTGCAACACTTATGAGTGTCATCACATGCATCTATCTTCTTTTTGTGATTGTTATACAGAAGGTGTGTATCTATATTCATAGTGTCACTGTCTATCATCCTATTCTAACATGTTGAAGGCACAGACAGCCCAGTAATGACCAGGAGTCAACGGTGGAACATGGCTGTCATTGCTTGAGCCTGACACATCCATCATGTCCATCTTACTGCACATCTCACTGAGGAACACAATGGTGTCCGCTCCTTCACTGCAGTTTTGCAGACTGCAGACACTGATTGGTCTCACTGGCAAAAAAATGTCAGCAAGTTTGGGTAGTGTGGGGTGTATGATGAAAGCTATGGGTCTGATAGAATTACAAATGATATAGTATTTTCTAGCATTTCATGTAAAAGTCACATGACTGATGAGTTGAAACCTACAGGAATTGATAGGAAACCAAAACTTGGAATTTGATGGGAAATCCTGAACAACATGTGGCGGATCTAGATTGAGACTGGCAACACACACACTAGTAAGTTTTACAAGCAACTAGTTATTTTAAAATGACACTGACTCAAGGAATTTTGAGCCTGTGATTGGTACCAAATATTTCAGAAGACACACAGATTTATTATAAAAGGTGAAAACATGATGTGTGTCTCAATTCTTAAACTTCCATATTTACATTTAATATTTTGAGTGTGTAAGTGTGTTGACACTGACCAGTCTGGTGAAACACAGTGACTGTTAACACCAGGATGGTTTCACTCATCATGGTCAAACAGTTGAGTGTGGAACGATGGACACTTCTCACCCTCAATGAAGCCATCTTGGCTACGTAGCAGAAGAGGAGGGACGACGGCAGTGGCAGCGTGTAATCTCCTCCTCACATGAAACATGGAGCCACACAAGCAAACATCAGCACTAGTCCAGTAACAATTCACCATCAAAGAAGAAGACGTTGAGATCCTCATTTCCAGTAAATGAACAATGATTTGACACAACACTACCCTGTTCCCTAACACACGAATCAAGACACAAAGTAGCCATGAAAGATATGGGACAGAAACTTGTGTTAGACATGTGTGTGTGTGTGTGTGAGACATGATAATAGAAATGGTTTTCTGTTCCTGAGCACAGTGAGATTTCATATGGAACCATAGTCCTAATAATATGCAGTGCCTACATGAAATTTCCCATGATACGTGACCATGTTAAGCTCTTCATTAATTTGTTAATGAAGGGAATGCAAAAGCGACCTTTATTAATTATTAACACTGGACTCACATCACAGAACATTAAAATGTTCTTCCTAGAGCTATGTTTCCCCCAAAGAACTGAAGCTATCATGACAAGATACACTCAGACAAAGATTTATTCTCTTTTAACACCAGGAAACCATTGTTTTTCAAATATACTCTATTTGTATGGGTCTTTCTGCTTGGTCATCATGAATAAATGGAACAGGATTTCCTCTTTCTAACAAGGCTGGCCAGGAATTTAAATCAGGTCTGCAACCCTCATCAAGGAGGATTTTTCTGTGCAGGTTTTCTATGACATGTATAAATCAAGTGGCCTTGATGTGTTTCTCAACAAGGCTGCACACACAGACGGGACAGTTCCTGTGCCGCATTAAGGAGGTCAGATTAACCAAAGCAATGAATGAAAATTAGGAAGCTAACTCTATTGTAAGATACATACAAGCTTTCACAAGCAGGAGAATAAGGAAACCTCCTCTGCTACCTTAGAGCAAAAACTCCTCGTTATCAAATGCAACCGGCAGAAAGTTCACAGCACAATGAAAAGAGGAGAGCGATCAACAGGACAGTCAACGCTGGAAGCACAGGAAGCAACAGGCCAGGGGATATTTAGGTATCTACAGTAAGCTCACAGTTCCTAAAGGTTTCTTTGTTTCGTTTTTAATAAGCATGTTTTATAATTCCAACCTGGATTTCATTCATTACTCATAAAATTACTTCCTCACTTCAAAAGAGAAACTTCTTGAACACACAACCCTGTACAATGTTGCACTGGCTTCTCCGCTTCCGAGTTCCTTGTTGAGTTCTAAGAGAATTTGAGATTAGACGCAGGTTTTAAAATGGGGTCACATCAACTTCGTTGTCAGTGTGCACGAAAAACACTTTTCAAGTTTTTTTTCTTTTTTTTTTTTTTTTTAACTCTTTTTACAAGTAAGTTTGGACCCCACAAGTGACTCCAGACAGCGGCGCTTCTTGCTTTGAGTCTCTGCAAAGTGCCTGTCAATCATGTCGGCTGTCAAAGTGCCAAACTTCTCAGAAAAGTATCAGAGGCACACAAAAAGTCTGCACTTTAATGGTGTTTACACAGAGAGAGGAACTTGGAGCCGGAGGCGAGTTGTTAATCACAACCAACTATTAATTTATACAGCACCAACTTTTAATCCTGTAACATATTTAAACAGGTTCAGATACTGTAATTATCTCTTGGTGAAACTGTGGCGTTACATAAGAGAGTTGGCTTAAGTTCAGCATGAGACGGTGTTTGGTTCGACACAACAGAAGTCACTTTTAGTAACTCATCACCTGTAACATTCAACAATACAATTGTTTGCCAATGTGCCCTAGATAAACATAATTTCCATTCACTCCTTCATTTCCTCATAAATTAATTAAAATCTTCATGAAGCCTTTAATGGAGGTGATGTGCTTTTCTTTTACACCTGTCAAAATAAAAATAATAATACTAAATTCTGTTTTTTCTGATTCAATTCTCATCACAAACATCACAGTTTATTGTCACATCACAAATAAAACTCTTAGACTGTCAGATGTTGTTGTAGGTTATTCATATCTCACCTGCTGCTCATAAACTGCCGTTGAGCTGCGTATTAAAAGTTTTGGCTCTTTCACAACTTCCTGCTGCATAAAAGAACCAATGTCATTTTGTTCAATGGCCCAACTGGTGCAGTTTAATTCCCTCACAGGCTGAGCAGTGTGTAAAATGCCTCTTTGAATTAAACTGAAGAAGTAATAGCTTTTTTCCCCCATTTTCCTGGAGCGTTAGTGGCCACTTTTGCAACAGATGTATAATTACTAGCTGAGACTGTATTTAGCTAAAAATTAGCTACAAATTATAAGGTCAGAGCTCAGTAGCTGCAGGTGACCACATTAAATGATTCAACTTAGAATTACTTCCTTCCTTCAGTGACTGTGCGAACAACACAAGTCACAGCTTTTCTCTTTCATGCAAAACATTTATTTTTCAGCACATGGTCTTATTCACAAATTTTTGTCTTTAAATATATTTATATTTCAAAGAAAAAGTAGAAAACTGAATGTGAACACCACTAGTTTGGTCTCACCCACGTGAAAACCACTGGGAATCAGAAGAGCTCTTGATTGGACGCATAATTCAAGGCGATTGCAGCGTGATGATTGGACTGAACCCACATGCCGTTAGACATTATAATTCAGCTCATTATGAGGATTTCTTTTTGGGAGATGGCTGTGAGCTGAGTATTGTGTGGTATCGGTTGCTAAGAGCAGCTGATTAAAATTATTCCTGTCACTGTAAGGAATATAATGATCAGGTAAGCAGGTACAGCAGCATCAACCTGCACTTGTTTTTCACAATTTCTGAAGAGGCCGATTTTGATCAGCCTGCTAAGGTCTTTAGGCCTGTATTAATGTTGGTGTAACCGAGTAAACATGACACAATAAACAACTGATAATGTCAAGTTATGTCCAAACTTGACACTTTAAACATTTTAGTAACCCAAGATAAACTAATAAAGCCAACTTGTGTTTTACACCAAAATTAGTAAACACATTAAGTTTAACATAAGACAGGCCACCAGTCATATTTAAACATAACTGAATGATTAACAAGATGCCTCAATTTTATCAATCATAAACTTAATTAACACATTTAAATCTCCATACCAGTTGCGCCTCCTGGTCTTCAACCGTGAGCTGAATGTTCATTTGTCCAAGTTGCTCACTGAGAAATCCCAGTTTGATCATTTTCTTTTTCTTGTCCAAACTTTTCCTCACCATGTGCCTTCTCAGCAGGTGCACCAGGATATGGTGCCCCCCAGAAACATGGACTGATCTCCTGGCTGTTTTTTTTTTTTCCGCCCCCTACAGGCCGGGAAGTCTGGAGCTTCTCACATGAGCTCTTGTTTATCTTTATGGCTTAGAGTTTTGACGCAACGGATAAAAGATAAAGAAATGTTGGTTAAATGCTGTCTGCTTTAAAAATGTAAGTAAAACTGATCAGCCATTGTTTCATTTTCTTTCACATTTGTTAGAGAGGACCAATATTGACCTTTTGCCGATATCTGATATGCTGATATTGTTGAAACACTTAATTTCCGATTCTGATATCAACTGGTACTGATATATGCAGCTGTTTTCTCCCAAATCACACACAACACACTGTTGTTGTTGTTTTGTCTCCCGGTACAGTTAGATGAGATCTTCAAGCATCTCAGGACCCCACAAGCATTTATTCCAGCACATTTCATGAAATCCAGGCATTACGTTATTGGCTTTTCATTATCGCAGGAAAAATCGATAACTTTCCTCAGCAATTTACATAATTATGTCAATATTAGGTCGATAACATCAGTCGGCCAATATTGTCAGATATCCCTAATATCTGCTGCATTTTGTAGAAGTGATTGTGATGAGTGTTATGTCTCCTTGTCAGAAGGGTTAAAAAAATACTGAGACCAGACATGGATGGATGGAGGGAAGAACCCCGTCCATGAACCCCATCCTTTTTCAATCCATAACATTGTAAGATTGCATCATTTTCACTAATTTCTCAGGGAGTAATTTCTCAGGAGTCTATATGAATAATTTTGGTCATTTTTGCTCTTGAAGTGATTTTACTTGATTTTACACTTTCACTTTAACCACTGGGTTTTGTCTTTTCTCTTCAGATGTTCCTGATTGTGGCTGCGGTTCCTGGAGATTCAGATCTGTATGGACTTTAAGTTCTATCATAGAGAGAATATAATAGTTTGTCATGCAGATTATGATGATTAAGGTGGGAGCAGGGGTCTTAAACTAGTTGAATAATTCATTGCTCATTAGTACTGACAGGCCTGTGGCCCGAGGCACTCGTCCAATAACGACTGGTGAGGCCGTTACTGTAAATGAGACAATTATTGCAGAATCCATTTCTGCTCAGGCGTAGGAGGATGATGAGACGGGCGGAGCTGCTGTGTTTGTTTCAGCTTTTCCTTCCAAAGAAATTTGCCAGAAATTCCTCTGATTGCATTTTGTCCTCATGGAGGAAACTAATGATTTCTGTTCTGTTTCTGTCGCTCGTCGTCTTCACTGTTTTTCATTTTGATGTTTCACTGACTCAGGATCATCCGAACAAACCAAAGAGGAGTGGACACGAGGTAATTACGACGGCACAGATGCAGCTAATCACGTTTTTTCATTTTTCTGATGGTTTGTCAAGTCTGCTTCCTGGAGTCTCAATCTGATTCTCTAATAATGGTTCTGTCTGTTGTGACTCTACATCTCTGCACGCCAGCCTGTCACAAGACATGAATGAGTAACTGCTTTGTTTTCACACAAACACAGAGGCTCCGAAACCCATCATCGTGGTAATGACCAAGTACCAATCTTTCTTTGTCAATTAACAATCAGATTAATGAGACAACAAGTGATCGTATCTGCAGGTTTCCATTCATAGAAGATCTCTGTGGACAGTCACACAGAGACAAATACATTTCAATCAGGAGTGACTTCATTCAGCATGAATGAATAATATTTTTAAATTCTATATTTACAAACAAGGAGAGGATGGTACGAGAATGTTTTCGTCAATCAGAAACCATTGAGACGTCGTCATATTTAAAAGAACGAGGTTGCAGATATAAACAGTGCTGGTGGTTAAGTGATGGGATCAGAGTCCAGTTCCTCATCAGATCCAGTATTGTGTCTATCAGATATCGCCACCTCCATACCAGCTGAAGAGATATTTTACTCCCAAAGATTTCCTGGCTAAAAAACATTTCTAGTCAAAAGAAAGATACAACAAATGACCAAAAGAAAAATATGAATGTCTGCAGCCTGACTAGAGTACTAGTGGTGCAGTTGAGTATTAGCCTGGCTGTCGCACCAAGCTCGTAGACCGGGCTTGGTCTGAAGATGGCAGTACAGAAATGTATTTACCATTTTAGCTGCTACGGAAAATGATGGATCGACAGTTCTGGTCTCATGATGATGTTGGCTGGTTTGTTTCTGTTTGCTTGAATCTCCATCCTGTTTGAAAATGGACGGTGTTGGTGACGTTTTCACAAACGGGGGGCTGGCGAAGGTTGATCCAGAGGGGCTACTGGCCCAACAATCTGAACATAAAAGTCTCGGGGCTAGACCTGGGACACTAGCGCCAAGGTGGCCTACATGAGGCCCTGACCTGGCCCAACGGTGTGAAGCCGCTGGAGTCAGATAAACCACTGCAGGATGTATTTGTGAAAAGAATATTGTATAAAAATGCTTAAAATGAAATATATAGGCACTGTTTCATGTTCTGATTCATTCATGTACATAAGGTAAATAAAAGCTATGCATCAGTGATCTGACTTGTCCTGTTATTTATCTGATCCAACTATAAGTCATGCATCATGCCAAAGGAGCAGGGAAACATGAAGAGGGAGAGACAGAGGATAAAAAAAAAATATCATGCTTGTTATCAAACTAATGTGAACAAGCCTTTTAAAATTACTGGTAATTATAATCACGACCTGTCAGAGACTCGCAGGGAAACAAATCAGCTGTGCTTTTTAGACTGTTTCCAAATTAGATGAAAATCAGTGAAAGTGAAGTAATCACAGCTCCAAACTTTAGACAGGTAAAGTACTGGAACATGAATTGTAAAGTACTTTGAGTTTATAAGTTGTTTTAAAAGAACTATGAATTGATTACGTGATTGTAATTTAATTAATAAATTCCCAATCAGGGAACTTACCTCAACCTGCGGACATGTAGAAACTTGGCCTGTCAATAGATTAAAAAAATAACTAATTAATCTCACATTTTGAAATTCATTAATCTAGATTAATGCAGTGGAAGAGCACATATTCTGTAGTGGTGAGTATGCGTCATCAAGAGTGGTGTTTAAAATGCTCCAGTGCATTAGCATTAGCATTAGCATTAGTTTTGCAGCTACCGTAATGTGCCGTAAAGCAATTATCATCAGCCCAATTTGGAACTAGACTTTGACGCGCTGTCACAGTCTTCAAATAAGGAACTAAAGGTGAAGGATTGTTCTTTCCATCTTCAACTACCATCTCTCCTCTCTGACCGACTGCAGGCAAGTGATAGTTTTGTGTGGATAATCGGCGGCTTTCGTGTCTGAGGTCAGCGCTCGCTGGATGTAAACAAATTGGCATGAACAACATTAAATTATTTTGACACGTTAATGTCAATCATATTGGTCACATCGATTAACCCGTTAATGCTGACAGCCTTAGTAGAAAGATTTTAGGAGGCAACATATCAAGAGTGTAAGACTCGGTTGCAACTTCAGTTGGACTTTTTTGTTAAATAAAAGAAACAGCTGTTTTCCAGAAGCAGCTCTCCAACTGGAAATATTTGGGGAGTGTGAGAATATTGTGAAATACAACAACAGCCCAGTTGCAATATTCAGCTTAGTGATCCAGGAAGATCCGAGATCCAAAAATCTGTAAGAAGTTCCAGCGTCTTTTGTGGTTTTATGGTCTTTTAACCATTGGTGAGGAGAAGGATGTCTTGACAACCTACGTTGTCCAAATTAATGGCAAAAAAAAAAAAAAAAAAACAAAGGTAAATAGATAGAAACAAATATCATCATCATTATCATCAAGTAACAATTGGCCAAATAAATGATGTTTTCTTGTCAAGCAGCTTCATGCAATTGCATAAACGTGTCCTGTATTTCTAAATCCTTTCCTTGTACCATGACTCTTAACTCCTAATAGAAGCAATGTAGCTGATCAGAAAACTCTGGGTTTCAGAGCAAATGGCCAAATAGCACATTGACCTTGTACCTGCTCATTTAGTGAAGCAGTTGAGGATAAGATGGTCATTTTAATACTTCAAATTTAAGCTATTTGTCATTTTTACAAGCCCTTTTATTTCCATTTATCTTTCATGTGTCATTGAGTTTGAATAAATGTGAAAGGCATGTAGCGGCACAAAGTGTAATTGGCTATTTCATAGAAGTCACTCGTGTACTGACCCTGTTGAAGAGAAGAGTTTTACAGTTACCCTTCTTTGATTTATATCCTAAAGTTTGACTCTACCACTCAGTCCATCATTCATTCCCTTCAAGATCTGAAATCACCCAAGGGTCCCGTGTCTGTCAGGTCTCAGCCTCCCGGGACAGTCGGTGTGTTTAATTATCCTCACTCTTTAACGGTAGGAGACCTCAGACATTCAGTGTGTGTTTTAATGAGCTCATCACTGAGAATGAAACTAAATCTGATTTTTACCTCTTTCAGAAAACATCAGAAATTCTTTGCGAATATTATTTTTGGCTTCCATCTCACTACATTAGTCCTATTCATCTTATACCTGCATTTTTTTTTCCTTCTCACAACTTTTATTAACTCCGAACTCCCTCATTTACTGATTTCCTTCCCCTTTCTTCATCTTCTTTCATCCCTCTGCCTCCTTTGACTCCTATCCAAGCACAGTGTGACTTGTCTTCATCTTCAGTGGGAAAGAAGGGCATATTTAAATAAAGTTACTCAAACTTTTAAAATCTGATGCTGTGCTCTTCGTCTTGGGAAATAAATATGTTGAAATCAGTTTTAAAATAGAGACACAAATGTTAATATAACCAATGCTAATATAGATGTTATCCACAGAAGTTTCAATGGCATCATACCAACAGCAGCAAGACTAAACCAAAGCAGTTGAGTTTTGCCTTTGCCTCAATTTTCCAAACTTATCAGATATTGCAAACAAAAGCCATGTGGTGGAAATGCTGCTCCACAGACGTTTTAACAGATACAGCATGTTTAAGGCTTATTTCTCCCATCTACATACTGTATCTGCTCCTGTCAGTCAGGATGAGCATTTCCCCCATTTTAAATGCTCAGTGTCGTTGTGTCAACATCAGTGTCAAGATGCTAAAAATATGATTGTTCACTTGAAGAAACATATTGTCAAAGGACATGCCATGAATTCAACATCTGTTCCAACTGATTCAGATGTGGTTGGAGACAGAAAAAAGCACAGATGAAGGTGATATGGATCCGTCCAAGAAATTCAGTGATCTTTTCTTTGAAATATCCGTTTATTCTACAGGCAGCTTCTAATGCCTAATTTGTATCTCTTCAACAATGTTATTCATGATCAAAACATCCACAAATTTGGCCACACATACTGACTTCATGTTAGGAGCCTTTTATTTTCATTTGCTAAGATATTAAACCCCAGACGAACCAGATGGGCCTTTTTTTTTTATTCCAGTTGATTTGATTTGACTTGTTTGACTTTGATTTGTAACTTTCAGACCAGGTTTCAGAACATCAAGCCAGACCAAGTCTCTCCCATCAGTTCACAGAGAGCAGCATCCCTGGCCCACATCCCAGTCTCTCCCGCTTTTGGTGACCAAGTATGGACACTGACACCCAGTAATACATTGTTGCCTGTATCGCCTGCTGTAGCGACACCTCACATCAACCTTCAACCAGACCTTGGTCTCACATCACCCTTGTGCTTCAATTTGCCATCTATTGTTGTACTTTAAAGGTGACAGAGAATGGTCTAACTGGGTTTTAATCCTTGTTCTGTAATGTGACATATGCACTATAACATGTTGGTTGGATTTGTAATGCCTCATAAGCTTCATAAAAACATCTCAGAAAGATATTTTAAGGTGGGGGATTTTAAACGCGTCGTTTTGCACCTGTTTGGCATCTTTTCAGTCTTAATCACCGTTGAAGGGAATGGAGTCAGAGCGGGGGGTTGGGGGGGCACATATTTGTCACAAACAACCATTTTTGAAATTGCCCCATTTTCTAACGAACATTTCTAAAAGAGGAATTTCTATGAAAATGAGATGTTCAGAATTTCTTGCACTTTTCACAATGTTCTACAGCAAAAACAAGGTGAAAAATTTTCTTTGATTCTCTGTCACCTTTAATATATTTTGATGATGATTATATTGGGTATAATACACCTGACGGTAGTGATGGTGTCACTGTTCTAGGCAACACATGAACTAGGGGAAGAGGTGGAGAGGATGGTGAGAGTCGTTTAAGTGTGAGGTGGAGAGAGGTCTTCAATTTAAAGTTTCAGTTAAACTCTTAATCTGTCCACAACCCCATTATGTTTCAGGTCCCACAAAAAAAAAAACAAGAAGGAAGAAGAACTTCAGAAACAGAAACAGAAGAAGAGAATCAGAAACAGCAAGAAATGATAAATACTCATTCGCATAACAGTGAATGTTGTGATTACTAAACATATTCACATTGCAAATATATTATTCTTATGAATAAATCAGTAAAAATACAAAATATGGTCCTGATGCAGGAGAATATTTTCTCCACCTAATCTATTTGATTTATTGTGAAGTGATTGACGCGTCAACTCAAACCACACTGAAAACTCATTCACTCATGACTCCAAACCTCCGAACCTGCAGGGGGCAGAGAAGGGATTCATGTGTGGTGGTAGTCAGACAGATCACCCTGAACTTCCTGTTGAACCATATCACCTTCACACCTGCATGAGAAAGGAAAAAAAAAGTTTGTGATCAAAGGAAATGCACAGGATTCATCCAGACGCAACTGGTAGGAAAATGGTCTTTTATAAAAATAAATATAAATGTGAAAATTAAGTTTGAAATGTAAAAAATGTATATTAAGATGCTGCTTTAGTATTGAAGTTGTGTCTAGTAGCCTGTTTGTTACTTATTTGATTATGCTGAGCTATATTACCAAATGTTTGAATAACATGTTTTATCTGCACGTATGTAAACTTTAATGTGATGTGATTTTGTTGGAAAAAGTTTTCTTGGATTTAGTTTGTTTATTTAACTGCAGTACTTGTACAGATAATTTGACAATATTGTAACATTGAATTGTTATTGTAACAATTTTACAATAACAACTGTGATATTGAATTAGATGTGACGTGTTTAGAGACTCTGAGTTGTCCCTTGTGTCCTTCTAAGTACTGACCAGGCAATTTTTTTAAGTTTTGGGCCAGAGCAGAGCAGTTAAACCCAACATAACAGTGGACAGATGTCATTTAACAGTCTATGTCGTGTATATATATATATATATATATATAAACCACAATAAGACATTGTCTTTTCTTCCATCATAGTTTAGATGAACATTAATTATGGACTTTAACAAGGTTAACAGATTAAAGTGAGTCTTGTCGTTTGTGTCACAGTTGGTCACGTTGGATGGAAAAAGGGGCCGTGGCTTTACTGTTGCTCATTTCAGATAATGTGACAGTGTCTGCACTTTATTGTTTTAACCTGAAGAATCCAAAGCACATTTTTGCTCCTCAGCATCTTTTTAAAATGATCAAAAGCTTGATGTTGATAACTGGTGACTGTGTATTGAAATGATTGAAATTATTAGTGCAGCGAGATAATTAAACTTGAGGATTCTGTTGTAGCGGTTGTTTAATCTCCCTGTCGTCTGATCTCGTTGGGTCCCTAGACTCCGTTTCTTTCATTGCTTTTTTCTCTCATCCATTATTTCAGTTTTCATCAGTCTTTTGTCCTCAGCCTCTTTTTAAAAATCACTCTTGGCCTCAAATACTCCGGCTCTCTTTTCTGTCACCTTCAACTGTTATCTTTAACTTCAGAACTTCCATTTCATCTTTTTGCATCACTTTATGTCCCCAGTTTCCTCTTCAGCCTCTTGTTTCAGCTTCTGTCAACTCTCCCTCTTCTTCTTTCATCTCCTCCGTCCTTTCTGCTGCCCTGCTCCAGTCTTCACATTTCACACTTATTCTCTTCCCACCTCCACTTCTCCACCTTCTCCTTATTAGTTTCAGCAGGTTTCAGTTTGTATGAAGTTGTTGAGACTTGCTGATTCTCTCTGTCATGTAAACATGTCTCCAGTTTCTCACTGTGACCTGCTTTCAGTCAACGTTCTCTATGAACTGAACTGAGTAAATCGTAAAAACCATAAAGGCTTAAAGCTAAGAATATAACTATACACAGTTATGTTAGCAGCTCTCTGAGACTGTACTGTCCAGCTGTGTATTGGACTAAGAGCTAATGTCAGCATAGCAATATGACATTATAACAGCTTGTTAGTGTTCATGTTTATAGAGACTTATTTTATCACTCTTGTGTAGCCAAGATGGTTACCATTGAATGCGAGGCACCCACGTTTCTTTTTTTTTTTTTATCCAAGATATCCAATAATACATCAGTTTGTCACATTTCTGCACTAAAGATGAGCCTTCTCTCCAACCATCTCCTCCTGGAGGATCTCAGTACTTTCCCTGCCAAGATGAGCTTTTTAACCTTTCAGGATGATCTGCGTCTGCTCACGTTCAAAAGCTCGAACTGTCTCCTCCCAGATGTATGACCTCCTCATCCTGTCACTCTGAAGTGAATCAGGATCATCTGAATTGATGATGTCAGCTGGTTGGTGCTGTGCCCATCTTTTATGCTGAGTCAGTCACATTATCTTCATCACCAGATTTAACAGATTCATCATGTTACAGCAGAGAAAACAGCATATCCCCTTCTGAATTACACTCATCTTTCATTAATTACACTAATGTGTCAAAACTCTAGTTTTTAAAAGCATCCCTGTGCTCGTGTCCCCACTGTACATCTCCTTTACTCTTACTTTTTTACTTTTTCCTCTCTTCATCTCACTTTCTGTGTCATATCCATCCTTGGTGGCATGTCATGTTATCTCATGAGAACATGGGCTGTCCTGATGAGTCCGCCAGGTCTGTAAATCATGCCCTGTTTATTAGATCCAAAAACTCAGCCAGTGAAATGCATTAGCAGAGCCCACAGGGCCCCTGTTCATCACTGCCAGAGGGAGGGAGACAGAAATGACTGGAGAGACGAGGAAACACAGGAGAGACTGATGGTCTGTGATTCCCACAATGTGATGACGCTCAGAACATGATGTGGCTTCAAGTTCAGTCAGTTTTGAAATTGTGCAAACATCACATCATATTCATGTTTGTCATTAAAATTTAGATTCTTTATACATATTCACTTTAGTAGAAATATCCAGATCAAACTGGTGCAGTTTTACATTTGCACCATCCTGGACTCTTTAGTTCCTCATGAAGCATCCAGAGCGTTGAGATCACCATGGACAGGTTTACTGTTTGTTCCCATCAGCAGAACTAAACAAAGTGAAGCAGCAGGTCAGAGGTCTCTGCTCAGACCGTCAACATTACTGTTTACTGCTGCTTTGTTTTAAATTCTCAGATAATCAGCCGAGTTATCTATTCATTCTTGTATTTTAGATCCACTTTTATTGGCAAAAGACACTTTTGTCTTTTAGGATTTTAATGTCTGTGATTTTCTCATCATATTTCTATGCATTTGTGAAGCATTTTGAGTTACTTTGATGCTGCAGCATCAAAGTAACTCAGAGTATAAACACATGTTGAGTTATGTGATACTGCTGAGTTATATATAGACAAACTTCTATGTATATTTGTGTCTTTTGAAGAAATCCATGCAACAAACAACATGTACTACTGTGCTGTCATCTCTGAATGTGCTGTGGGACAAATAATTTTTGCAAAGACAAAGTTTCAGAAGCAGCTTGAGTTCCTGACATGTCTGTATAACTGAGTACAGACAAACAGTTTGAGTGGGAGAAGAGCCAATATGCATGTGAAGAGGAGCGGTTTCAGAGGGTACAGGGTCTGAGGGAAAGTGTTACAAAATCTGAACATGAAAGGAGGAAATGAAAATGGAAGACCACTTCACAGGATAGGCAAACCTCATCTTTATTCACATTTTCAATGAAAAGACTTGAACATACATCTGTGATCCAGGACACTGGCTGTGATGATTTGAGCCTTTTGTTCATCTGCTGCAAGGGGGATCTCATAATGACAATAATTTATTAATAACAAGAGACAAAGACACATTCATGCCTGCACCAGTCAGTATCAGTGTTGACAGAAGAGCAGTCACCAGATGTCACATTCCAGCTGTTTGGCTTCTTATCACAGAACGACAGACGCTTCAACGTCCCTGGATGCAGACGATTCGATCCACTTCATGCTTAAATGCATTATCTCTCACAGTTTGAGTCCAGGCTCCACTCTAAGAAGCTTGTATTACTTTAGTTAAAAAAAGACTGATGGAAATTAATTAATCTCTGTAGAACTGAAGAATGTAGAATATAGAATGAATCTGTATAGATGTTGTTTCCCTCAGATAATTATCTCTGGATATTTTATTTAAGAGCAGACATTTTTGATATTTGAAGGAATGTTTTCCGTTTCCTTTTCTGAGGTCTTTTTTTGCTCAGAAAGTGTTCGATTATTACTTGGATTTAACAAAATTTCACCCCAAGAATGACAAACGACAAGAAGAAAATTGGAACCTGTGAAGCGCTTCGCTCTGCCATCACCACCTTTTGTAAAGGACAAATGTTGCTGCAGGAGTTCAGAGACAGTTTTTCAAAGTTCTTCTTTCAAATCTTTTTTTTTTTTGTATCTGATCCATTTTTTTCAGTCTGGTTTCAAATGTATACACACATAAGAGACAAGACAAGTGAAAACAAACAGGTTAAACACAACATGTTGCATTTGCAGTTGGTGTTGTGTGAGTAGTGCTACTTGTTAAAACATGTTGAAGTTGTTATATTTACAAAAGTTATAACTCATCATCTGGACAACACAACTTTGAGAACAAACTGGATATGCAACATTGATAAGCCGCTGGTTAGCATGCTAACATCACAGCATTGCTGTGTTGCTAGAGACGGTTTCTTAAAGAATGAAGTTTGATGCTGAACTTGCACCGTTTCTCCTACATTGGTGAGTAAACCATGGTGGTGTTAGTTCAAACTGTAAAAAAATACATATGAAGCAACTTTAAAGGTGACAGTCAAAAAGTGTTTTCACCTCGTCTTTGTTGAAGAACGGTCGTGATTAGAAATTTTGGTTAGAAAATCGGTCATTTTCAAAAACGATTGTTTGTGACTTCAAATGTATCTCACTGCCCCATCAACTCCATTCCCTCCCGTTCAAAGGCAATTAGCTGTAAAAAGATGGTCTGTCCTTGTTCAGAAGCCGGAAAAGATGCCAAAATAGGTGCAAAACCACACGTTTAAAACGCCCACCCTGAACTATCTCTCTGAGAGAGATTTTTATGAAGCTTCTGATGCGTTACACATCCAACCAACCAACCATGTTATTGTGTCTATGTCACATCACAGAACAAGGATCAAAACCCCTTTTAAATCGTTCTGTCACCTTTAAATATTGCTTTGACGCAGTTCTCTCACTCGTTGATGATACATGTTCAGAAAGATGTAGCAGCTCTTGCTTAGACACAGAGCAGCATGTGAGCAGTCTTATCTAGGTTACTGTAACATCCTTCATTATTTATGCATGAATCAGGCTGAGCTGAATAGTGAGCACGATATTACACAATAATTAATTTGAAGAACGCGTTTGACCGAGCCTGCGGCCACTTCCCAAACATTAGATTGTGTCTGACACTGAAAGGAAAATCACAAGTATCTTTTTATATGTTAATATACTCACTGTGCATTTAGTTCACAGTGATGTAATTATAGCAAATTGAGGACAATAACAGGAGCTGGGGTCATGCACTTGAAAGATCCCTTTAAAGACACAATGAACCAGATTCTGTAGTTTTTCTATTTGTTGATTTTTTTTTTTTTTTTTTTTTTTACCAGTTTCATTTTGACAATAAGTAAGTGGACTTGCAGTTGAAGTCTTACATAGAAGTGTGTTACATTTGTGTACCTTGTAACACAATAAACACCATCTTCAGAGAATAAACTCTGTGCTGTGGATATCGTGTGCGTCCGTGTCAACCCACACGATATCCCATCCTCGTCGCCAAAAGTCTGTCGTGTCGTCAGACTGTGTGGCAAAGGAGGTGAAAACAACGACCAGGAGTGCTAGCAGACAGCAGCCATTTATTTGCATGCAGGCAGGTGGACATGAACATGAAAAAAAACACCTCACTGACCTGAGGAGGAAACCCTGTGACACTCTTTACTACCTACTCCTTGCACCCTCCAAAGGACATAGAGTGTGCAACACCTTGAACAGCAGGGCGCCGTCTAACCTAACACCGTACTGTAACATTTGCTGTGCTTTTCCCTTAAACACCACAGACTCCACCGTTGGTTGTTTTGTGAGAGCGGAAATTGAATTCTTCAACAATAAATTTAATCTATGAGAGCAGCATTCAGAGCCGTAACAACCTGGTGTATGAGGCTGTTCCTCAGTCTGCTGGAGTTGATCCTGCAGATGCTGTAAATGGTGCATCTTTGGTCCTCGACTGGTCCAACCCACTGGCAGCAGTTTCCAAAAAAATCAACATAACAAATCAACAACTTTGTTATGGCTCAGTCATGAGATGCACAAATATGTTGACTCTGGAATCATATTAGACATTTTATCAAGTTCTGTTGTGATAAAGCACAAGTTGGCAACAGGGTCTTGACATTACATGCACATGAAGAAAATCAAATTTTGGTGCCAACTATGGGAAAAACTCTCAATTCTCAGTTTAATTATTTATTCTTTCACCATTGGGGATGTGACATTTTCATGTAAGAAAACTCTCCTGCGCACAGATGTTGCATATGTGCATGTTAAGTTGAACTGATATGCACGAACCAACAATTACATGAATTAATTTATTGGAAATGCAACCAATTAAAAACACTGGTACAAGTTTCTCTATAATAACCAAATTATACACTTCGTCCCAGAAACATCTGGGACATTGTTAGGAAACAACTGACCAGTGGAGTTGAACTAAAAGCTCCATCGCACGCAGATAAATGTTTCACATGGCAAATGTAAATGAAAATTCAGTGATAATTTAAATAAATTCTCAAGAGACAGAGTGAAGTTGAATGTGGATGATTCAACCGTGACTAATAACGCCATGAATATTAATGCAGTAACCTTTTTTTTTTATATATAAAAAAGAAAAACCTGCATAAATGTCTTCAGTAACATTTGGGGTGTAATTAATAGCGTCTCCATCCATTGCTGCAGGACATAATTGCAACCGTCACTTGTGTGTTTTATCTCCTGCCACGAGAAATGTGAGGGATGATCATGTCATTACTTGCCACAAAGATAATACAACACTTTTCTTTGTCACGTTATCATTCATTACACCAGTGGTGCTCCAAATGGAAGAGGGCGTCGAGCCACAGCAGGGAGCCAACTCATGTGATTTATGTAAAAAAAAGATGCCAATTAGTGTTTCTGCAACATTATTACTGTATTACCTACTGATATTCACTTTGACCACTGGTGTAATATGAATGAATCTTTACTTGTATTCTCCATTTGCCTGTTATTGGGATTTGCATGAGATCTTGCTGTATGTGTGTTACAGACATTGATAAACTTCTGACCCGAATCACTGCCCCTCCCAGATCACATCTTCTGGTTTGTCTATGTTTTAGTAGTTGGTTTTTATTTCAGCGTCCATGTTTCTAGGTCAGAGCAGCCACACTGGCTGTTGACAAAAATAGACAGCAAATGTGCTGATTGTCATATTGATGTCAATGTTTTATAAAATTGACACTTGATGCTGTAGTTTCAATCTCTAGAGTGAAGAGAAGTAGTTCTCCAGCTTTGTCTCTGACAAACTCAACCTTTCTGAGTGAGGACAAACTGAAATCCTGATCCTGAACTGATCACTGCTCGACAAAGATGAACTCGAATTGTGGCCCAAGGATGAAAAAGTTAGAAATTAGACTGTTAAACAGTCACTAGGTTTTTAGAGTCTGAAGCTGAGACTCTGCTGGTTTTAACCAAGATTAGAGTCTGATCTTTGTTAAAACCCCAACCTCTTTGTTGTCAAGCTTTTTATAGTGACAGAAAACGAGGTCACAGATAAAAATGTCCAGAACAGAAAAGAGCCAGTGCTCCTTTGCATCAAAAGCAGCCAGTTTACATGGTTCAGGTTTCTGATCAGGCAAGTCTGACTGGTCGAAGACCTTAGGACAGACTCAGAACACAGTGATAAAATTGTATTTCTCATCTATTCTCCACAGACCTCAGGACTACAGAGGGAACTGGAAAGTGTTGTTGAGGAAAAGACACAGCAGGATTACTTTGTTGACCTGTTTCCACTACAAACTGATCCTGGATAAGCAGGTTTGTCTTTCCCGGTGCATTACATGACACTAAGTTTGTGCTTCTACAAATGTATTCTGTCAAGAATTGATGAGCAGGACTGGACCAAACTAAAGAGTTTATTTAAAGTCAAAACTAAGAACAAACTCAAGAATGCTGGGAGAAAATAACAAAACCCAGAAAACACCCAGGACACAAAAACACGAAAACAAAAGGAAACACAAAAGCAAAAGAGCCACTGAGTGACACTAGAAAACCAAATGAACTTCACAGAGGACATGAATAAAGAGTGCACACAGATGACCGAGAAAGCGTTTATATACACAGAGGAGCAACCAATAAAAGAACAGGTTAGGGCAGAGTCTGATCGCAAAGGAGGGAAAACAAGGAAGTAGAACATGACACAACAGAAAAAAATCACTTGAAAATAAAACCGTAAATGACTCAAAAATGCTAAAACAATCATTGTCAAACTGATAATGATTGTTTTAGCATTTTTTGAGTCATTTACAGACTCTATGAGTAAGAACATAATCAGACATCAGCCCATCTTCATTAAAAGCGGTGTGCTTCTATTTAACTTCCATCATTTCTGTTCCATAACCAGTTTGTGTAAATTGAAGATAATTGGTCATAATGTGTGATGTGCGTCATATGAAGATTGTCTTTTGATTAAAATAGACAGTAAACTTCACAACAATAACGAAGGGAACGTTAGGAGCTGTTCTTTGTCCATTCATATATATATATATATATATATATATATATATATAAGTTTGATATAATCATGTAACTGTCACACTTAATAACATTGAGAGTCACACCTGCTTTTACACATCAGAGCTAAATAAGATACTTAGATGAAAAGTAGAAAGTAGATCCTTCCCTCATCTGACCTCTAGTTAAGTTGAAGTTTTGAAAGACGAGAAGTATGTTCAGCACTACAGGGCAAGAGTGGACGTGTAGGAAAACCAGATCCACAGCTTTGTTCTGGACTAATCTTCTTACTTTTCAGGTTTTGCTCATTTGATGGAAAAAAAGTTCAACTGTAAAGTTGCTCTTTAGTGACAATAATGTTACTATGAATTGTAATTGGACCTATGAAGATAGATGGTGTCATTGAGCACACAGCACAGCATTTGACCTTTGCATTTAACCCATCATACATGTGAGGTAGTTGGTGGATTAGAACCTGTGACCTTCTGGACCCAAGTCCACTTCCTTAGCCACTAGGCCACCACTGCCCAGAATCCATCAGTTTTTTATCAGGATGATAGAGAATCTTAGATCATCATCATCTTCGTCAACTACATCACAACACAACACTCACTTACACCATCTAAAAGTACTCAAATACACAATCATTTCTCACCAACAATGTGCTGGTTCATTCAATGCAGAACAAAAGATGAATGAGTCCAACGATGGAGCGTGAAATTTGTGAATGAGAAAAAGAAATGTTTTGTAATGAAGCATAAAGAAAGCATCATTATCTGAATGTCCTTTGAACAAGCGGCAAATAAGGTAAATATCATCCCAATGCTCCCATTGACGAGAGAAAAGCTCTGTTGCCACAGCAACTAAATGGTACAATGAGGTCAGAGGTCGGTGAGCATTTTAAGAACCAGCGAGCAGGCGGGATGTGTTCTGTAATCTGCTAAACCACACTGGACGCTTGTTTCCAGTGAGACAGGAATGATTATTAATGTGGTTGTTATCAGCTAAACGATGTTTCTCATCTCACACTGTTTTTATCCAATTATCATTTTATTCTTCTGTGTGTGTTTCTGATGTGGCTTCTGTTGCAGCATCCTGAGACACACAGGAGAAAAAAAAAAAAAAACAAACAAAGGCCCTCACTGTGGATGGTCGTGTTTTTACAGCAGAGACACTGACGTTGATTTAACACACTGCTGTGTTTCTGTCACTGCGCCACATGATGACATGACAACAATAAAGAGAAAAAAAACCTTAAGAGGATTAAATTGTCTCATCATCTCCTCTTGGCTCGTGAGCTCTACAGACCTCCTAACCTCCATTTTTTTTTTTTTTTTGGGGGGGTGGGTGTCTGTAAAGTGCAACAAAGACATTAAGTTGGCAGCGTTTCTGGTCCTTCTGTCTGTATTTAGATGTTTTGCACATCAATGTTTTTCAAGCGGTGTGTCTCAAATCGCATACTTCTATACTCATACAAACCATTTTGTGGGCTTAAGTGTGTTGACACTGACCAGTCTGGTGAAACACAGTGACTGTTAACACCAGGATGGTTTCACTCATCACGGTCAAACAGTTGAGTGTTGAACGATGGACACTTCTCACCCTCAATGACGCCATCTTGGCTACGTAGCAGAAGAGGAGGGACGATGGCGGCGGCGTAATCTCCACCTCACATGAAACATGGAGCCACACAAGCAAACATCAGCACTAGTGAGACTTTGATTAGTGATTAGTTGAAAACAAGACATATCTTGGTGGGAGACAATCACAGTCCGAATCAGTGGTTTATGTTTCATTAAAAAAAACTAAGTAACTAACTAAGAAAAATCTTAGAATTCTTAGGTATTTCTTAGAATTTCTTAGATTAAGATTCCTTGCTAGGAATTTCTAGGTTACGTTAGGATCTCTCTGAGAAACTCTGACAACCTTTGTGAATATGAGCCCTGATGTCATCCAGTTGTGTTAGTTAAGTTATGTTTTTGTTTTCTACTTTTTCTGGTATGGTTGTTGTCACTTCCTGTTTTATTTTTGATATACCCCCTCACATTTCACTCCTGATCACCCACTTCCTGCCATCCTGTGTTTCCCGCTCATTTGATTACCTGCTCCTCCCCTAATGTGTCTCACCTGTGTGTCATCATCTCTCCTTCCCTAGACTATATAGTCTTTGTGTGTTTGCTGCCTTTTTGGAAGTGTGTCTTTGTCTCTTGTAGCAAGTATGACAGTAATCATTATCAATGTTTCCCCAGAGGATAGTTTTTAGACCTGTTTTGCCCCTTTGACCAAGCCTTTGTTTTTGCTGATTTTGTGCTTTTTCCTGATTCCCTTGACTGCCTTTGTGTGAACCAATCAAAACAAGCAAGACTGTGCATTTGTACTCTCTTTGACACCTGGAGCCAGACACCACAGGACAATCCACAGGCCACATGTCCAGGCTCTGACAGGTCATAGCTTTTGCTGGTTCAAGAGGGACCAGTATACCTTGTGTTGTGAGTCCAGATCATCAAGAGATTTGTTTTGTTATGTATCAAAGTGCTTCATAAATAAAGTTCAATCTCATTTCTAGGATGTTGGTGCTTCATGTTGCCATCTCTAATAATTGCTGAGTGGTTTATGACTGATGCTGACGTCTTCTAGCTTCCCCTCCAAAGAAGAAAACAATTGCTAACACTATGGTTGGGACAGTTGATTCAGGATCAGCTCTCTGAACGAAAATATGCAGCAGCATCATCACGGAGACTGTTTGAGTGTTGCAGTGTGGTTCTTTGTCTTCCCACTGAAAATAAATTCACTTGGGGGGAGAAAAAATAAAAAACTGATCACAGATGAACAAATTGAATCATTAGCAAAACAACAAAATGGCTTCTTGCTGCTCTTTAGTTAATGAGTTTGACAGCATGTTTGGATTCTGTCTTCATCTAACTGAACTATAACAAAAGGAAGTAGGACTTTTTGTAAGATGATTAATTTTTCATTCTGTCTTTTGTTCATCTGAGGAACCAAAGTCACTGGAAATGAATGTTAGAGGATGTTTACAGCATCTGTCGCAGATCTGTTAAACCTTAAAGTTGGTTTTGGTTTAGAAATAAATCTATGTTGTTCGACTAATTCTCAAAGGACACGAATGAGCCGACCTGTTTGTTCCATAGCAACCTGTTTCCATTCATCTTCTGTTTTGCTCTGGTGAACATTCACTGTAGCTTTTAATTGTTGTTTCTTCAGTCGTGTAATCATCTTTCACCCCCTGAACTAAGGTACATGAGGGTTTGGAAGAAGGAATGAATGATTCTGAGTTATATTGATCTGCTACTGATTTATTATAAGACTGTGACCTTGTGTTGTTACATTTGTCATCACGTTTGTCACATAAACAATTTATTTGATAAAATGGGTCTTCAGTTAAACTCAAACATAGCATACAAATTATTCTAGTGCTTTCAACTTACCAATGTTCTGTTCTGTCTTCTTTCTTGTTTTTATTAAAGTTCTCACAGCTGCAGATTTATTTTATTGTATTTATCTGCCCCATCAATGTCAGCAGATGGAACATGATCCAATTAAAAAAAAAAAAAACGTCCAAATGAAATCTTTCCTTTTCATTGTTACTATGTTATTATACTGACTCATTGACTTGAAGTGGTATTACAGGAAGACAGGCTGTGGCTAGCTGGTTAGCATTAATGCTAATGTTGGTTATGAGGCAAAACAAGACTAATATATGGAACAGGTTGTGTGTCTGGTCTGTTTTATGATGATGTTGTTTTTTTTTTAAAAGTTATTATTCATCTTGACAAATATTTACTTTTTAAAAGCCAACATCTCAAATATCTTTGTAAACTTTGGGGTCTCCACAAAGATTTTAGATATTAGTGACAAAGAACACCTCATATCTCTAAAAGAGAAAAGTCACGAACACAATTAAGATGCAGTTACTAAACATTGTGCTTTGCTGTTACAGCAGCAGTGTCATTTGGATTAATTGCATTGAATCCCAGGAAACACTTTCATACACTTTATGGTAAATTGTGTCAGCCCTCTAAAGATTTTCAAATCAACTGTGTCTTTGTTCATCTCCACTCCAGCACACATGCAACGTGCTATTTCTGACATTACAGGCAATGATTTGAAGTGAGGGGGTAATTGCCTGTAATTATAGGGAGTAGTAAAAATAGCTTGTATTTGTTGTAAAAAAAAAAAAAAAAAAAAAAATACATCACTACCATCACTGTCATTGCATGAGGGGGAGGAAGAATCATTGGCAATAAGCAGGAAAAAAATCTACCGAGGATCATGATCAGACAGAATCACAGAAGACAAATATGAAAGAAAACGGTGACAGCAAGAGTCTCAGATCTGGTTCATATGAAGGTATTACTTTGCACAAAGAAATGGACTGAATGCCAGGGAAAAGATGCCACGTTTCTATATTCATGTCTGAAGCTGCTTTGCTGGTAATGAGATCAGCAGCAGTACGGTCCTGACTGATACCAAACACAAAGAACATAATTGGGCGTAATGAAGAAGGTAATTGGATTTTCATCAAGCAATTAAGCATTTCATGTCTGTAATTTGCTCTACATTTGCCCAAGCGGCAACAATGACATGTTTTATATGAGGGCATCAACTGCATCTCTTCACTGTGTGACACTTAGTATTGTTGCAGCTTGATCCAAATAAAGATCCAGATGTTATTATGATCTGCAGATGTTCATCGCTTTTAACATCCCATGGGAGTACTTCCTGATCCTGTAGGTTGGACTAGTTTTCTGGGGAGAGCAGCCAAGTTGGTGCTAACTGGGTCATAGTAGAGTCCACCCACCCAACAGACGTCAGAACCTACATGGTAATCTTACTTCTTCTCTGACTTTGATCCAAGCCAAAGTTTTTTTTTGTCTTCATGCCATGAAAATTTAACTTTCACTTTTTTCTTCATTCATTTTCATCTGAGCAGCCCCAATTTTTAGTCACAGTTAAGTGACTAAAGTTTGTGTTTTAAAAATTAGTCTGTCTTAAAAAGTTAATGCTACTTTTGCTTTTTTATTAACATCAACATAAATGGCATCAACTGTAAAAATCTGGGCAGCCCTCTACGTGTACAACACTCAGAACGTTTGTCTCCTCCTTCTGACAGTGGGAGCCATTGCACATAAAGCAGCTACATCATATCACCATTATTTCAGAAAGGCCAACGACTCCAGGTGCAGTAAGGTCACGTTCATGTCTACCCTCCAAACACAGACTTTCTTTGGATCAGTAGCATCTTTTAATGGATCTGTTAATCACTTTTCTCTTCTTAAAGGTTGATATAAAACATGAGTAATTGTGTGCAGCAGGATATTTACCTTAATCAGCAGCATTGGTCACTTTACACTCCTTTAACACCTTATGTCTTAATTAACTCATTAGGTCAAGAAGTGTCCTCAAGGATCATTAGCTGATGACATTTTCAAAACTGATGAATCTTGATTCTTCAACCTGCTGGTAACATTCAACAAGTGGTCTGATCTGAAGATGAAGGTTATCAAAAGCTACAAAGCAAGAAAAAGACATAAAAAGATTTGAAAGTGCCTTGATTTCATTGTTTTAATTATCACTGTCTTGGAGGAGGAAATGGAGGAACCTTGAAATGAAGAAACACAGAGAAAATTTTCACATAAAATGCACAGCACCGTTTTCCTCCGCATGACACCAAGTCACACTTTGCGTGACAGTTGTGAACATACACAGGGAAACGCAAGACTGTTGCTGCTCTCACATCGTCAACAATATGCCGCTTTGCATACTGCTTTGCTCAACGCGGCCAACTGTGGTTGTGTTGTTCCTGCTGCTGATGCAGAGAGTTGCTTGCTGATAATAGTTGGGGTTTTTGAAAACATGTCATGTCTGCAACCAGTGTTTTGGTGTGTGGTGATTTATACCTAGATAACCGAACAAAGAGGTGATGCCAGATGACTTTCTTCCTCCTATTATCTCGTTATGAATGTAGAGACCAGTTGTACAGCTCAGGGAACTAACTGACAGGTAATATTAGCTGCTCTCCATGTTGTGTAGTTGTTTACACTACAATTTTTCCTTGGTCACATGAGTTCACATCACACGTTTTGCGGTCAAGGTTGAACCAAGTTAAACTTTGACTGCGGCAAGTAGTAGCATGGCGGAGGCATGGTTATGGGCGTGGAAACATGGCGCTTTCTGAACTGCTCTGCGGCAGCAGCAAACTGCTCTGGTGCTGGGGAATCAAATCGAAATCACAAATCACAATCGAAACCAAAGGGATTCAGTGCACAGCGGTGCAGCTACTGTGTGTAATGTAAAAAAGCCTTGAGTGTAAAACATACAGCAGTAAAACATGTTGAATTGATGTTAACACATTAGATGTGATTTGAAAGGTCACCTTGTGTTTTCATTGTTTGGCGAATCTGACATTCTGGGCTGAATGATCCAAGCAGCTTAAGGAAAAGCTCAGTATTTCACTTAAGCCAAATGTGTGTGTGTGTATTGTCTGACATCTTGTCAAAGGTCCTCATAAACTCACAGACAAGATTTGGGTCTGTCCCTCCAACAAATGGCGGCTGAATGAGAGCAGAGAGAAATGACACTTTTTAAAATCTTTGCAGCTTGAGATTGATTGATTGAAACCATGTCAGGTGATGACTGGATAAAGACGGGCTACCAGGTGTGTAATGTGGATGTTCAGTGGGTGGTCCTAACTTAGTGAGCATGTGCAAAGGTAGCTCCATTTCACAGTGTTGTGACTGGCTTACCAAGGTAAGACAGGAAGCAAATGTAGTGAATCTCAGTGAAGGTTGTGACAGGTAACTGTTTCTGATTTAAGTTTTCTGTTCTAGTTATTAGAGTTTTAGTAGTTTTATAGCCGAGCTTTTAGATGATTTCTGTTAATAGAACATTGTTTCTCATATTCACCTTGTGTTTGTAATCTTTTTTTTTCCCCTCTGCAGTTCCAGTTTTCTCTTTTTATGTTCAACTCTCATTCTTTTACATTATTTCAATAAAAATACTTGTTTTATTTACTCCACAGTTTTTACCTCCAGTTTCGACCCTGTACCCTTGTATACTTACATTATACTGGTTTATTTTAGTCTTCGTATCCTGGGGTGTAAGTCCCCAGGTGGCGTTGTCAGTCCCTAAGTTACTTTCCTTCCATCTTTAGTTTTGCCTATTTCCCCACTTTAGAAAGCGTTAGAGAACTCCACTTCATACTCCATAATAAGCTCTGTCAATTCTGCAAGAGCCTGGGACATGCTGGAGCAGGCAGTCCCTTCAGTTCCAGTTGACGCAGAAAGAAAGTAACAAATGAAAGAATAACAAATCACAATTCTGCTAAAATGAGCCAAATTTGTCACCAAACAGTAAAGTAACATGGACAAATACGGACTGCCTTCCCTAAGGGGAAATGAGATTCAGCCAAAATCCCATTTGCTCAGCATCTTTGCTGGAAAATTGTGTTCATATCTTGTATTTTTGCAATTTATCTTCTTAATATGGTGATTTTTGTAGTTGTTTAACTAAAGATGATTTAAATTTCCCATCCTCACGACCCACCACATCGCCCTAAACATGAGATTATTTGCACAGGCATCTGGCTACATGTTACACATTTTCAATCCTCTACCTCAAATATCAGGCATTAGACCCACCATGCCACCAAATGGTGGATTCATTTGCCAGTTGTAATTTCTTTCTGCCTGGTTCGACTGCGTCTGCCTCAGTTCCCCATCAGCTCTCTAGAATCACTCGTCCCTGCTTCCCTCAGCCAATTTAATCTCTTTGCTCCCTCTGTTCGTTCTGTCACAGCCACAAAGACTCTGCTTCCCTCCACTTAACAAATCAATAAATTATTCCTCATTCTAATCCCTTGCCTCAGCCTTTATGTTCTACTCTTGGATGCTGCAAAGCTCATCTCATAATATAGTTACATTGATTTGGAAAGTGAGAGTAGCCAGTGGTTCCAGAAGTATCTACCATTTGATGTGCTCTATTAAGTTCAGTGAAAGGTCTGACCGCCTGTCCAGGATGTACTTCTTTCCTCACAGGGTTTACTCTTTCCTTTCCTCACAGTCAGCTGGGACAGGCTCCAGCCCTCCGTCACCCTCAGAGGATAACACAATAGATAACCAACAGATTTGATGGATGTCTTCTTTCAGTAATGTCCCCTTTGTCCTACCAACACAGGAGCCTCCTGGATAAATGTAATGAAATCAAAGTAAAAAAAAAAAAAAAAAAAAAAAAAGCAAATTTAAAGCAAAAAGAGTTTATTTTGAAAGCCAGTTGTTGGAAAAAATGTTGCATGGTTTCAATTTAATTTCTGAATGTTTTGTTTTAGTACATTTCTCTAAAAAACAACTAAAGCCAAATCAGTCCATTCAACATTGTTACTTGTTTTATTATTAATTGTTTATTAGCAATTACTTCAAACTTGTACCATCAACTACACAACGACGGTTGAAAACCTCAAGACAAACCAACCATTTGAGACAGTTTCTAGTTGAGATGGTGAAATGTAAAGTCTGGAGAAATAAATGTGTTTGACAATGGAGTCTCATCGTTTATCACTGAAGCAGCATCACAGGTGATTGACGCTGTTTAAGTGATTGCCTGGCAACAGTAGGATGCCTGTCACTGCCAAAAAAGATGTTGCTGTGTAAGTGGGATCAGGACTCAAAACGAAAGCAGCGAGTTTCCTTTTTGGAAAATTTCTTTGTGTGTTTCTTAACTGTTGAACAGAGCCAGACAACAGACAGACCACTGTGGATGGGATGGAGGTAATCGACAAAGATGAAAGGACAGACGCAAAAAGTAGCACTAATGGACCAAAATGAGGCTTACGTGGTGAGTCAGCAGGAGGCATCCAGTCTCAGTCATTGTTGGGCTGGGGGGTGATATAAGAACCATTAAAACTTTAAAACTGTTACCGTCGGTGCTCCAGGACACGGTTAGATGCTGGTTTTAAAGGGTAATCTAATATATCATGATGCTATTTGCAGTTCAGGGAGTCTTGTTAGTACTTATAATGGAGCCTGTTCTTCTGTTCTTCTAACAGCAGCCTTCATGGAGAAAATGAACAACTGCAGCAAATCAGCATCATCAATCTCTCTACCTTTTATTTGATCCTCTGGGATACATCAAGTGTAGCTCCCTATGTATTGACACAGTAGTAATTCACTCCCTGATACCTCGGTCAGTCATTTGAAAAACTCACCTCCATGGAAACTCATTCTGAAGTGAGCAACCATCACCACGACCCAGCAGAGGAAGCTCACATGTAGCACCTTTAAAGGTCTCATAGAATATGGACCCATGTTTACCCTGGTGTTGTTGAATAAAGACAGTTTAGTGTCAAACAGACAAAGGTAGAATCTTAAACCTCATCTCCACCTCCTCTACATGTAAATCCTGAAAACTACAAACTACTGTGGTAAAACAGCAACCTCTGATATGACGTCATAGTTTCTGACATTACTTTAGATACACACCCCAACATTTACATTTACATCCCCCAACCCACTTATACAGGAGGACAACTTTCTACAATCACATGTGAAACAAGTCCAGCGAAAATATTCTTCTGATGCTAAGAACAAACATTAGACAAAGTTCTGGGGATGTCTAATTAAGGGTGAAGTGATACAGTTAGTCATTAGTCAAAGTCATTGATGTCAATGAAATTCGATCTCTTAATTTAACCCATCACACACGTGAGCAGGAGGCAGCCATGTAGCACCCGGCGGTGTGTGGAGACTTTCTGGCTAGTGTTATTACAGCAACTTTACATGTTACATATGGTTCCTAGAAAGGTTTAATGGCAAAACTCACCACTCTGACACAGTCATTCAACATGTAAAGTTGAAATTCAGTGTCTCATTGATTAACTTCTGTTAATGAAACCTGCTGTCAGTGGCGGAGGAGTGATCCATGGCTTTTTTCAGACCAACTAATATTACATACACTAGTTGGGGACCTCAAAGAAGAAGAAATATAACTTCTATGACCCTTTAAAGTCCATAATGAGTCTTCAGCAGTCCATCATGTCTTTAGACTCACTCATTTGTGGGTAAGTTGGTGATCAGACTGGATCTATTATTGTGTAATTGACGTATGAATACCAACCTGGAAACGTCATGTTTTTTTGGGTGGTTCTAGTTAAAGTTATTCTCTCGTCCCTCAGTAGGACTGTCACATCTTCCTGACCCCCTCACACATCAGTCACAGACAGTTTTCTGTAACTGACTTCATGTCAAGAAAATGCCATCTTCATTTCCACAACAGCACAGGATCTGACAGCAGATCATTGATAGCTGTATTATTCATATTTGATGCAGTGATTTGTCAGCAGCAGTTGAGGCTCTGCAGCATCAGTGATGTTTTTGTGTCTTGAAGTGACAAATGATGAAGTTTTGCACAAAGGCAAAGTTGAAAATTACAAGGACCTAACTGGCTCAAAACACTTGTACAAGAAAAAAAAAAAAAGAAAAGAAGAAAAAAGGTAAAGTACAGGTTTGACATTTTCCCCGTTGCTGAGCAGCACAGAGAGGATCACACAGAGCACGAGGCTGGAGCTGAGGAGATAATGGGAGGAGGAGCGGATGAAAGCAAAGTAAAGGGCAAAATCCAGACACCAGCTTTATGGTTAACACTGATAAATTTACAACACAGTTTATTAAAGTGTAATGTTCCTTTTTAATGCACCATTAATTAAAGACAGATGAAGAGATGGAGGCAAAAGGAGCCGAGCAGCAGACGGATCGATTCGGTTCAACTTGGTTGTAATGGGGCTGAATAGTTTTTTAACAACGTTGGACATTGGAGGCAAAGGTCAAGTTGGACACACACACACACACACTCAGGTACCATTTTCCCATTCTGACTCAGACTGACGCTTTAAACCCCATAAATATTTTAACACATCAGCACACACACTCGTCTGTTAAAGCAGCAGCTGTGTGTTTGCTCTGTAAAAGACAAAAGCAGTTAAAACTAACCCCCTCCCTGTCCGAGGAGGAGGAATCACGCTGGGAACCTGATTTAATGCTGCATTAAACAGACACATAACCAAGCTGCTACCTGTCAGAGGAGACTGTGTTACCTTCAGCAAAACCTGAAAATGATTCCCACTCCGGCTTTTAACCTCTGTCTGATGAAGCTGGCGATGGCTCCACAGTGGAGGAGATAACTGGGACAAGGAGAAGTGTTATTAGGCAGAACAGTCTGTCCCGTGTACTTACGAGAAGTCAAAAGGAACCAAAATGTGAAGCTGAGGTGTGAAGAATAATTCCATTTTCCTGTGGAACATCTTTGGTTCAGGCAAAAAGAAAAACAGGAAAGTTTTTTTTTTTTTTTTTTTTTACAGGATATGAGCGCTTGTTGTATAGTGTATAATGCGCATACAGCAGTGTCATCTGAATAACTCGGGTGGAACATAATTTTGAGGTGCAAATTACATTTCATTTATATGTCATTTCATGCTACATGATATTTGAATCTCAGTGAATGTAGCTGGAGTGTAAGGACTTAAAAGCAGCTTAGACACATAGATGTGACACACAAAATGTTCTTGAAAGAAATCATTAGATGAGATCATCTTTTATAACATTCAGGAAGCACATTCACTGGTTCATTCACTATCAGTTTCATTTGGTACGTATAGTAAATATAACCATCAGTGATTCAATGTGGGAAGGTCTGACAGCTCTCCATAGATTCATACTGCTTTTTTTTTTTTTTTTTTACCATTTTTGTTTGCAACGCTTCTCACGCTCTTCCACAGGGATAATGGATAAACAGTTGTTTTTACCTGAATTATGACTTCTCCTGCACATTAACATTGTTTTGAAGATTATCTCAATCACTGTCTCACTGTCACTGGAAAATAGTTTCATTACCTGCATCAGATCATCTCCACTGACCAACATTTGTTACCTGCACAGTCGCTCCAGTTACAACTGTTAAGTTGCTTGAAGCTCTGTTGTCAAGATGAAGGTTTCACCACAACTGTGTAAAAGTTGGACCTTCCAGATTCAGTTACCGCAATTAGTTGTTGAGACTTTGTGTCTCGATCTATTAGTGGTGGGAAAAAGATTTGGGATCTGAATCATTAACCTGAAAATCATACCATATTTTTCGGGGTATAAGCATACCGGATTATAAGGTGCAGTATCAATTAACATGTCAATTGTTGTCATTGTCCACACATAAGACGCATCAGATTATATGGCGCAATAAGCGAAACAAAACGTGTGTCTTATAAGTCGAACTTTATTCAACTAATTTACAATAACTCTCAATGTTGTTCAGTTGTATGCTAACACAAAAATACAAAACCGTTGTTCAGTTGTAATACAACATACACTCACTTTTTTTCAGTTCATTCTTCATCTACAAATCCTTCAGCTTCAGTGTCTGAGTTTAACAGTTGAGCGATTTCAGCATCAAACATGCCCGGATCCCTCTCGTCATTATCCAAGTCAGTCTCGTTGCTGTCACCGGTATGTTGAATTGCAGTAGGCCTATCTGCGCTGAGGCTCCTGACTACGCCGTAATGTACAACATAAAATCGATTCGAGGTTAGTAAACACAACCTGACTACGGTAGCCGTGCACTGTTGATTTGTAGAAAATAAAAATTGCGCCTTATAGTCGAGGTTAGTAAACCCTAAAACACTCACGAGTCATGAATCTAGACGTCTATTTAATCAGTCAGTTGAAACGGCACATTTATTGATAACATCGGCACTATTCATCTTACATCTCACTCACGTACCGACTCCAAGCAAGTAGCGCAAACTGTAGAAACTCACTCACTTACCCGACTCAGGCGTCGGTTAAGTCCACAAGCAGCAGCCACGAGTAGCAGTTATGAGTCAAGTAAGTTTGGTAAGTTTGGTGTGAGTGAGTGACTCACGAGTCATCACTGCTGCCAGAAGAATGAATTAGTGAATTAATAATCTGCTGATCCACTCCACATAACTTTTAGACCACAAGAAAATAAAATATTTTTCGTAGTGGTGACACCGACCTCACTCATGTTTTTTGCACATCCTAATTTTGAGCTTTAAGTTTAGGCTTATGTCAGCTACTCGATTATAATTTTTCTATTTCACCAAAATTGTTGTGGGTATTTTTGTTGGCATATTGTTAAGATAATGTAAAATTGTGTTTTGCGCATCTCAGATTTTATTTACAGTTGTAATAAAAAATGGTTCTGCTTTTACTGTCGTCTGCTGTACTTTATTCTTCATCAACTCTCACACATTGGACATTTTAAGATAATAAAAGGTTGTATTTCTTTGAAATAATAATAATAATAATGTTAGTGAACCTTATTTGTTCCATTTGTTGCGCATTTTGGCTCAAGTGACAACCTGACTCATATCAGTGAGTGAATCAGAATAATCCAAATCCCTTTAAAGATCGAGTATTACATGACCACTATATATACAACATCCCACGTGCAATAAGTATGAGGGATAAATACCACCTTCCAGATATTAGTAATCACCTCATTGACACAATCTGAAGAAAACAAAAAAAGCTCGAAGTTTGTAATTACCTTGACAAATTATTTTAAAATGTGTAAACAAAGCATTTTGAAATCGTACCTTTTGTTTCTTCTCCAGTTACTTCTTCCTTCTTGCAGACAGATAGAAACAGTTTGGAGACGCTGACGTCTCTATTTTCTTCCATCAGTGTGTGACAAGTCAACTTCAGGAACATTGGCAGGAGTTGAAGAGATCACAGCCTCTGCTCTCTGATTGTCAAACAGACTCTGAGCTTTTTCCATTAAAGAGATTTTTTTTTAAACTTTATCTTGAATGCAAAGACAACTGAGCCTGTCAGACACTCCATCGCTGACATTGTGTTGACATCACCCCCCACCTTGGGTTATCAGCTACTTTGTGAATTTTTCTGTGAATGCTTTGTTTGCAGTGACACAGACCTTTAATGGCCTGTTTCTTGTCTTCCACATCAGATGGAGCATAAACAGGAAGCTCTCTTAATATCTTGGAGATGATAGTTCATTGACTCAAGGATAAACAACATATGTAAATGACTAAACAAACAAAAGCTGAGCTCTGAGTACAGCACCTCTTATATAAGCATGATTTATAAAAGTGCTGCTCTTCTGAATGGTCAAGTGTGACAAGTTGTTTCCTTGTTGTGTTTTACATGACCTTTTTGTGATAAACATGTAATATGAATGGCAAATTAAGCAAAGATGTATTTCAATGAGTCCAATGCTGGAAAGCTGTCACTGATTCAGGTTGGTGTTGCTTGTTTGGGGTTGCATTTAAAAGTGTTGCTGTGAATGCTGTGTTAAGTGGAACTAGGCAGGTGTTGGAGTCCTACAGGCCAGTGTGGGTGAAGGGGGCAGTGGGAGTCATTTGTGTAGCTCCAAATCATAAAAACCTTTATTTCTATGGAACTATAAATTATAGAATGGATAAACCCAACATCTTCCACAGTGAGCAGACACTTAGTGTGCCTTTACAACAACAGCTAGATGTTTCAGTCCACATGTAACTCACACTATAAATGTGTTTTCAGCTGTTCATACATGGTTTTCTATTTCCAGTTATATATCAACAATTGTCTCAGTATGTTCTGGGTTTACCCTGAACAACTGGACATGTACATCCCCAGATGTCCTGATCAGATGATTCTTATCTCTACAGCCCAGACACACTGCAAAGATGTTGTTGGTGTTGTTCACCCAAGTTAAATCTAAAGTTGCGTTGGTTCTAACTACATTGCCCTCTCTTCATTTTAGGTAGACTTATTTCTTCACTCGCAATGGCAAAGCCAAATCAACGTGAGGTAAATGCTGATGTAATTTTCACTCGAGCTTTTGTCACTATTGTTGCACCATAAAAACACCAGCAGAATACAATGGGAAGATGTCAGCAAGTTCAGGTGGATGTGGCTTTTCTGAAAATACTGTGGGAAATACACAACATCAACGCATCTGATCAGTGGGTCATGTAATGTCTTATTATACATTAATAAGTAGATGACACACAAAAAAATAGAAACGTGAAAATAAACAAGCAGTGAGATAAAATGTATAGATTAAGTTTGGAAAAGAAAACAGAGAGAGATGTTGAGATATGTGATCTGTTGTCATGTCAACAATGGACAAAAAGCAGTAATGGCAGTTGTAAGATCAAGGTTGTGATCTGCTGCTATATATATATATATATATATATATATATATATATATATATATATATATATATATATATACATTTAAAATTTTCTTTGTGTATGGCTGTAGCACATGTTCTGGGTTTCCTCCTGACTATGTCGGGTTTCTTCCTGTGTGTTTTGAAGGTAGCTGCCAGTATGGCCGCATGCGTCCCCAACCTCTTAACCAAACCTGTCAGCAAAACACTCCAATTAGAGCCATTAACGGTGTGAGCCCAGCTGTGGCTCTTGGTCCAAAAAACCCATGCAGAGCCACAAATCTAATTCACATTGACATTAATTATCATAGAGGTTCTTGGAGGCTTAAAGCCTGCTTTTCATCCATGTGAGGATATATTCATCCATCCATCTTCTATGACTTTATCATGCAATCAAGGTTGTGGGAGGCAGAGTACACCCGGGATAAGTTGCCAATTTGTTGCAGGGCAGACAACCATTCACACTCACATCAATGGGCAATTTAGCATGATCAATTAACCCATCCCCAAATGCATGCATGTTTTTGGACTTTGGGAGGAAAGCTGAGCAGCAGGAGGAAACTCATGCAGACACAGGGATAGCATGCAAACACACAGAAAGACCCAACATACATTAAAATTAGAGATATTTATATGTTTTGGATCTTCACATATTTTAGTTCTATTTTCTTCTTATTCAGATTCTTAAGTACATGACTGAAAGATCAGTGTTATTCATGAAGGTCTCCAACCACTGTGCAGTGGTCTGGATTTACTTTCATCCACATACAACTTTTTTCTTATTTTCAGCAGCAATGTGCAGATACCACAATCAAATCAAAAACTCTTGAACAAGCATTAATCATTAATTATTACAGCATATTATATTATTATATAAGTCTAGGATCAATAAACATCCGTACAAATTTCTGTGATATTATTTCTTATAAGGGGAAGGGACCTGACTGGCCGACCCCTGGTCATTATAAATTGGATGGAGAATGTCATCGTTCTGAGCTGGTGTCGAGATTATAACAAATTTCCATGTACAACACTGGTTCAAAACCAAACTCCTGGAGTGGGATCACAATCTTTATGGTGTGAAGAGAAAAAGAGTGTAAGACCTGAGCATCCAGCTGAGCACCACCGTGTTGGAGTTCCCATGAGGGTAACTTTCGATTTACTGTTGCTATGAGGAAGATTCTGACTGGTTTTTGTGCTAATAAATCACCTTGAAACTTTATAATCCTGCTCATGGCCTTCAATGCTTAGGTGGACGATGATGGAGAAACCTGCAGGTGGTAATTCAGTGGAGCAGTCGGTCTAATCGGAAACCTGTTTGGTTTATTGTTGTTGGACTGTGCTTCAGTTTCTACTTATGTGCTTTAGGGTTGTTTTTATGTGTATTTGATACTAGCACACCCTTGGCCTATGAATGATGACTGACTTTGGTTGTACTATTTGATCTGTGGCTTGGAGAAGTAGATAACCCTGTGATAGACCCAAAGCATGCTGAAGAGGTTATACACAGTCCTTGAACTCCTCAGGATCCTACAGAAAGGGCTGAGAAGAGGGATACCTGGATGACTTTGTTGATCTGCTGCCACCATCACTCAAGATAAACATCAGGAAATAGATGGGTGGTCAGAGACAGGTGAGGATGGTAGCTAACGATAGCTTTCTTCCAGAACAGTAAACTCTTGCTTGGTGAAAGATCTATATGATCTTTGTGTTTGTTTTATTTTCTAGAAACCTTGTACAGTCACCACTCATTGAGAGAAATGGATGAGTAGCAAAATACAAACTCCCCGACAAAGTGAGTTTTAACACACACACAAAATCTCTGCCTGATATCATTATTATCAGATTAGTGTTGAAGCTCTTGTCATATTCATCACGTCTCTTTTCATTACGAGGCAGTCGAGTATTTCTAGCAGCAACGCTGAGGCAGGTTTAATAAAAAGCCTTTTGGTGTCTAGGAGGAAAGTGATCAGATTAAAGAACCACATCAGGTTTGTAGACAAGTCCTCAAGCCCCACCAAGCTAATTTGTTTGTTGAGATCTAATCACAGCGTGAGCACAGCTAACATAAGCTAGAATACAAATTACTTGTTAATATCAGCGTAAATGCAGCTTAAATTCACAAAATAAATTGTTAACCTCTTGGAGGTTTCGGGGTCTGATTAGGTTTACGCAAATAAAACTACCAGGTAATGTTTTGAGACATTATCTCTATGCCAAAACAAGAGACGAGAAATGCGATCTTGTGTATAAAAGTCAAGCAAAATTGACACAGATGTCGCTGCCCAACCATCAACCCTTAGTGCAGTAATATTATGATGACCATAAAAGGCTGCTGGTTACATAACATCTTTTTGTAATTGTACAAACAAACTGGGACTGGATCAAAGATCATGAAAGCTTTATTGTCCCCAAGGGGTTGATTCATTTTGCAAACAACAGAACTCATACCCTGAAAAGTGAAAATAAACAAGAATGAACTAGTTGGACCTTTTCAGGTTCACCTTTTGACCTTAATAATAGCAGCCCCTACCAGGACCCCACCTTCACCATGAATTGGAGCTCTGTCTCCATTAGTGATCCATCCATCTGGTGTATCAAGAGTCAAAAGTCTTCAGATATGTCTTGGCCCAGTCTTGACATTTCAACTTATAATAGCATTTAATGCAGTATAGATAATGGATGGACGGATACTTCTGAAACACACACACATGGGCACATGCTGCATTGTAATTCAGGTAATTGCACACTTGAAATGACTGCACTGACAAGCATGGTGACATGCAGTGCACCATCAATACCTCTGTGGTTTCACTTTCAATGGTCACAGACACTCCTCACCGTCAAGGGTTGCCTTCTTAGTTGTTTAGAGAAAGACCAGAAAGGTGTGGGGGAGTTTGGCGATGTTCTTCAAGTAAAAGAATCAAGTTTTGCAGAGTTGTTGGATGTGAGCATTGTAGGTCAGATGTGGGTTCATTTTCACACCAAGGTTAGTGAGGGTTGGCTAGTTGGTTGGCTGGAGAATGTCCTGATCCAAAAAGATGGTACTGGTGATGGTGGAAGTGGAAACCTGGTATGAAGTGCCGACTAGGATGGCCTCAGTCTTGGAGCTGTTTAGCTGCAGAAAGCTGAGTGTCATGTTGTCAGACTGTGTGGAAAAGGAGGTGAAAAACATCGACCAGGAGTTCTAGCCGGCAGCAGCCATTAATTCACGGCAAGCAGGTGAACAACAACATCCAAGCAACCATCACTGACTTGAGGAGGAAACCCCATGACACTCTTTTCTACAACTCCTTGTGCCGTTTAAGGGACATACAGTGTGCAACATTTCGAACAGCAGGTTTTCTGTCTAACCTGACACCCTTCTAACTGTACTGTAACATTTGCTGTGCTTTTCTCTTAAATACCACACTGAGCTTCATCCATGCCTTCATCTCCTCCAGGAAGGTGGTGAGAGTAGCAGATTACAAGAGTGTAGAGTGATTGGAGTGGTTAGAGTCTGCTTTTAAATAAAGCTGTGTGTTGTCGGCATAGCAGTGGAACGATAGTCAATGTGTACTGATAACACGACCAAGAAGGAGCACGTATAGGATGAAAAGAGTTGGTCCTAGCACCGAGGCCTGGGGGACTCCACAGGTGGCAGTGTGGCTCTGATTTGGCTCCCCCCAGGCCAACGTACTCAGTTCTTCCAGAGAGATAGGAGGAAAACCAGTTATAGACGGTGGAGAGGCAGATGGTGGTATGAATACGGTGCAACAGGATGCTGTTGTCAAAAGTGGCAGACAGATCCAGAAGAATGAGAAGGGATGTGGAGCCGGCATCAGCTGTCATGAGTAGGTTGTTGGTCACCCTGACTGGTACAGTTCCTGTGCTGTGGCCTTGATGGAAACCGGACTGAAATTTTTCATACAAACTGTTTAGTAGTAGTAGTAGTAGTAGTGGTGTGATGGTTATGCAGTTGGGTGGCCACTACTGTGTCCAGTATCTTGAAATGCGAGATTTGAGATGGGTCTATAATTTGCAAGTGTTCTGGATCTAGTGTGTGTTTTTTTAAGTAGTGGCCTGATAACAGCACTTTTAAGGGCAGGTGCAACATAACCAGCTTGAAGGGAAAGATTTATCACCTGGGTGATGAGGGGGCTGATGGCAGCAAGATTAGACTTTACCAGGGCTGTGGGGAGGCAGTTCAACACGCATGTAGATGGTTTCATCTAAATAAACATGTGACCTTTACATGTGAGTGACTGAATTAAAGATGCAATACCAGAAAAACGAGAACATTTACAATGGCCATTAATGTCAGAGGACAGAGAAGCCATTGAGGTCAGTACAAAAAACTAAAAGCCATCAGTCAGCAGTCAGGTCCGTATTTAGATGTGACAGCTGAGGACAGACAGGATCAAAACAAGAGGAGGGGAACATAGGAGGATGAAGGGTGAGGCGTTACAGCAGAAGAGAGGGAGTAGCCTGAGAGACAGAAGATAACTGAGGATGACAGAGTAGAATGAAGAGGAGGAAAACAAGATCAAGAGAGGAGGTCAAAGAAAAACTAGATGAGACTATGATGACTGTCAAAGGTGTTAGATGGTTGATGACGTTCACTGATCTTTTATTAAAGTAAAAGCAGAATTTAAAATACAAAAGAGCTGGTTGAGGTGTTTAATATGTTGTTGGTTTTGATAGTATTAACAAAAACCTGGGTTAAATTTATTGTAGACTAGACAAGAGTGGGGCTGTGCACTGTAGCATGTCTCGCGACGCTAGTCACAAATCATTTTATTATGGTAAGAAAGTAAGGAAAGAAAAGATGAGTGGTGATATGATTGCCGACGCTAGTCGCCAAACATTTCAGTAATCATCATATGAGGAAAGGAAAAAAGAAAGGTAGAAGGGAAATAATTTGCGACTAAGGTCACGAAATAATTCCTCCTTATTCGCAAATTATGTCATGAAAAATTCGGTTTTGGTTAAAAAAGTAATAGTCTGGCCAAGATATATCATTTGTCTATGTGTGATCAACTGTCATGAAGTTATTAATGTTCAAAGTTTCAGCTGTTTCACTAAGGACACACACACACACACACACACACACACACCCTCCCCCCTCTGCTCTCTAACTGACACCGGTTGCCGTGGTGACGGTGCTTCACAGGTGCCTGAGAGGCGGCAAAAGATCAGATAAGACACTAAAACAGCACCTCAAACTAGTGCTAATTATTCAAAAACTAAAGCAGATATCCAAAAAAAATTTTTTTTAGATTCGCAGCTACAAGGCTTTCGTGAACACATAGATGTGTTTTTTTTCTTCCTAGTGTCAAAAATGTGGACATTAGAGCAAGTTTAACACAGCTCACATTTCTGATTTTCTGCTTGAAAGCTTGGCTGAATTTACATGGGATCCAATGGAGCACTTGGTCCCACCACTTGTCACTTCTAGGCTTCCCATTCAAAAACTGTAAATCCTGTTGTTTAGGTAGACACATTGTGGGAATCAGGAGGAGTGTGACTACAATTTTGGAGAATATTATATGTGCACAGTAAAATTTGTGGCCGTGAGCACAGTTTTAGTGAGAAATTTAGAGGATATTTTTAAAGCTCTCTGCACTCTAGCTGCTGTGGCTTCCACTCTAGCGCGAACATTCCAACTACATACACACCCATTGTAAAGCCTGAATTTCACCAAAATTGATCATGGTGAATGATCGTTGACTGATCAATAACTATTCAACCTAGCAAAACAGTTAAATGCCACGTCCACACAGGAGGATTTTGTCTCCATTTGACAGTTGGAATGAGGTCTCTAGGTCAAAGTATGCCAGAGCTGTAGATGTTTAAATGAATGTTGAAAAATTGCGATTTTTCTGACTTTTCCCATTCATTCTCTATGGGACAATTTTTGCGAATTATTCGCGACTATCTCTGATCTTTTGCAGGCTCTCAAGCACCTGTGAAGCACCGTTACCACGGCAACCGGTGTCAGTTAGGGAGCAGAGGGGGGAGGGGGTGTGTGTGTGTGTGTGTGTGTGTGTGTGTGTGTGTGTGTGTGTGTCTCGTTAGTGAAACAGCTGCTTCAGCAGCTACTTTGAACATTAATAACTTCATGACAGTTGATCACACATAGACAAATGATATATCAAAACGTGCGTCTTGGCCAGACCATTACTTTTTTTTTATCCAAAACCGAATTTTTCATGACATAATTTGCAAATAAGGAGGAATTATTCTCTTATTCTTAAGTAATTATTATCTTTTTCCATCTTATCTTATCATCTCCCTCATATGATGATTAGTAAAATGATTGGCGACACAAGTCGCCAATATCAAGTTTCAAGTTTCATCATCATTTCATTGTGGAAAAAGGACAAGATGAGGTGAAAATGGAAATTGTAGCATCATATCATCTTAGCGTAGACTGCTACAGCGCACAGCTCCACTCTCGCGATTCCCCGCAGGTGAATTGTCTAGTTTAATTTTATTACACGGTTCTTTATAATGCAGTTGAATGATCCATTCACTTCAGTGGGACGTCCCAATGTGCTACAGTCTGATATTTCTTGATAACAGACTGTTGCTAAATATATCAAACCACTTTCAAGGGAAATTAACTTTTCGCCTCTGATTCATGTCATTCATATCGATCGGCTAGTCCCGTCACTTATCGCCAAACAAAAATTTGTTGCTAAGCACATGTCAGCTGATACACTTCAGAGTGATTGTTACGGCCATATAGGTGCCGTCAGGTAAGTGTGTGTGTGTTTTGGATTGTGTGTGCTCTCTCCCCTCCTTCCCTGGTGTCATCTCCCAGAGCAGGTATGCGGACCCTGGATTGGCTGCAGAGGTGTCTGGGTACACCGGTGCCCACTCGTCAGGAGCTGTAGCTTAAAACCTGGTGGAACCAGACCAGGCAGAGAGAGAGACTAGAGCATTCGTCATTGTATGGTGATATTCAGAGCTTAGTTTGGCGTTTGTGGGTTTAGTGTTTAGAGCCTATTTTGTGTAGCAATTTTTGGTTTTGTTCTTTTGTTTAGTAGTCTGGTTTGTTTTTCATTTATTGGAAATTTATGTTTTGTTGTTTCCTTATTTTTGTTCTAAATAAATCATTTTTACTTTTACATAAAACTAAACTCTAAACAACAGTTGGTGCTTTTCCCACATTTAGTATCTGGTGAGAGATCATGGTACAGTAGCTTGATCAAGTTTATGTACATGTTCTTGTACATCTGCTCCATCACTTGTTCCAGCTCCGTCTGGATATAAGTTCCTCCATCACATTCTGGATGCGACCAGGCGTCTCCTCCTAGTTGGACCACGGGAAGCTGAGTCACCTCGACTGGTTTAATTTAACGTCCCGTGTCCAACAAGCCAACCTTCATAACCAACGAGGTGGTGGTACTTCCAGCATCTCCTCCAAGTTAATTGATAAAATATCTATTTGACACGTGTGGTGCTGCTGGAGCACATTAGAACGATGCTCTGCCGGTGTCTTTTTCTCCAGGGACGAAACAGAATATCTTAATTTACACAATCTAGTTAAGACCATTGAAGATTTAATTAAGATTAAAGCACTAAGTATGTCATGCACAGCAGTCAATAAAAACAGTTGGAAGCACCGAAGCACCAGTTGTCATTATTGACATTAAAGGTGTATTGATTGAACGTCGACATATTGTCACAGTTTAGTTTAAATGATGGATATAAAATTACTTTTGTTCATTTATGTCCCGCTTAATTAAACAATGATATCGATGATAATTTCTAAATTTGTGATTGACAGTCAGCGATTTGGAAAACAAGTAAAATGTTAGGCTCATGTTTTGGATTAAAACAGCTTGATTCGCTCACCTTCATCAGCATAGTTAAAGGAAATGTTTGATATTTTGAGAAGTAAATATTCACTTTAATGGGAAAATAGACCCATGTCTGTGTAGTAAACATACAGCTGTCGGTTGCTCACATCCCTGTGGCTAACTGCTTATTTGCTTCTCTGAGGGTCTGTTGGCATATTTGAACCTCACTGATTAACATGAAAAGCCAATTTGTTTAGTCTGTACAAATTCAGTTTGTCAATGACGACTTGTGGTTTGAGGGGATTCATGTGTCAGACTATTTCCTGACTGAGCTGCACTTTCCATAAGTTTTATCATCAGTAGAAAAGAGTCTGCTGCTGATAAAGTATTTATAAAAGTACTGACACACCAACTCTCGCTGTCATGTCTTTGAAAATCTACGTAAATTGCTGTCAGGGAGAGTATTTCATGTCTTTTGAAAACTTTGTGAAAGATATAGCACAGTAACAGTATCAGCCTTTTTTTCTTTAGTGAAACAGGTGTCAGTCTCAACTTTTATGTCAATTTTTTTTTTTAGACTTAAACTGTTCGTCTGAGCTTGAATCTGACGAGATCTTGGAGTAACCGCACCACAACACACAACACAGCTCATGAATGATTCAGTTTGGAGAAAGCTTCACTTTAAACAGAGATGACACAGTCTTGTTTTCACTCGGGTACAACCCTGTTTATCACACTAAATAACGGAGGTACTCAGCACACGGCAGCAGGAACAAACACTCAGCAGGAAAAATGACAAAATAGACAATTTATTTTTTCTGCTTTTCTGCTTCTGCATCTTTCAGATTTTTAACCTCCTCCTTGTTATTTATTGAGCTTTTTTCAAACAAAGCATGTTCGCCACAGAGCGAGATAATTGTACTCCTGCTCAGCACATTTTCTTGTTTCGGTGATTTTTTATTAAAGAAGCAAATATGTTGTGAACAAGTTAATACTCCTGAACAAATGCACTCATTCATTTACAGACACACACATGTCATGTCCAGCAAGAAAAAAAAAGCACACACAAACCCACACATCCCTTCGAAATACAAACCAAAAAAGTGTGAAATTCCACATCTTTGTTCATGTTCAGCTGTCAGGACTGGAGCTGTGTCATTCACACACACACTCACATGTCGTTGACACATGCAGGAGGTTGCATTGACTCACTCCTTCCATGCAGCGTAACAGTCTCTGAGGAACACTTCAAACACTTGGACAATTAGATATGGATTCGTTCTGTGGACTCTGAGCTCCAGGACGTTCAATTAGAAATAATGAAAACAACATGAAAATGTCAATGTCTTTTTTAATGTAACTTTTCAGGGGTTTTCAATTGCATGTTGTTTGGTCCTAGATACTGGGTCAGGTCCTAATGAGTCTAATCCTGCAATGTTTGTTTAGAAACTTTATAGTTTAATAACAGAAAATAACATTAAGTCTCTGCTAACCAGCCCGTTGTTAGCTGCTAGCAGCTAGCATGCTAACTGCAGCTAGAGACCAGAGTCCTGATTCGGTCCCAGTCCTCCTCCTAAACAGAACCACGACTACTGTCGCCACCTGCAGGCTGAGATGCAGAGCTGCAGTCTTGGTGGACAAATCTGACAGCATTGCCAGGGTCTGACTGTCATTGTTTTTCTGTTGTTAGGTTTTGAGTCCTTGTCTGATCACTTCTTGTTTTATTTTGAAGGATTGTGCGCTCCCTTGTCTCTGTTAGCTTAACTTCCCCTTGTTGATTACACTCCCTGCCCTAATGTGTTTCACCTGTGTCTCGTTATTCCCCTCTCCCTCAGTATATAAGCGCCACTCCCATTTCCTCCTGTGCCAGATCGTCTTGTTCACTGTGTGATGGGTCCACTCTGCTAGCTGGTTACCCAACCAATGTTGCCTTCAAATTCAGATCTTTCCATAGAACAACTTATAGATGAATAACAGCTCTGAACAAACATTCAGAGTTTGATCATGAACTTTCCTTTTCACTGTCACCAAGTTTACTCACTTTGGGAACTGTTGGGTTTTTTCTTTTTTGATATTATAATGAGCTTTGATATCAATCCCAACTAGAAACTTAATTAATTTTAGATAACTTAGCTAACTTAGATAAAAGTGACACTAGCAACTTCTGTCTGAATAACAAAGAAACTATAAACTGACTGAACAGAAAACCATGATGAGGCAACTCTCATCTCATACACACACACATGCCTTCATGTCTTCAGGGGACATTCATTAACTTGCATTCATTTCCTGGAGACTTTGCTCGAAACCATAGAGATCTCCGTTGTTGGTACCACTTGTCTAATCTTTATCTAAACCTGACCCCAACCTTAACTAAACCTTAAATCATATCATCACCTGAATCTATTTGTTTTTTACATTATGGGGACCTGCTGTTTGTCCCCATAGGGGAGACAGGTCCCCATCATCTGAGTGTGTAAACATTAAATGTGTTTTCACACTCACATTATGGGGTCCTCACAACATAAGGTATACCTAAACCACACACACACATGCACACACTGTTAGGTAACAGATCTCATTCATCCTCTCATTTTTAGGATTCTTTCTTGAGTCAACTTTGATTCTTTAGGAAGTTTTTGTCTCATGTTTTACTGTTTCCTCCATCTGCGTAGCAGCTATTTGTCGTCTGATCATCAATAACTTTCTGCTTCATGATGGAGGTGCTGAAAAAAATTTATAAAGGAAGACTGAACAGTGTGACGACATCAGAGAGAGAAAGTATAAGGGATTAAAACACTGGCTTTAGGCTCAAGTGCAGATCAAAACGTCGGTCTGAAGCTGTTAAAAGTTTGCATCAGACAAGTGTTGGTGTATGAAACTTCAACTGGTCTTCACAAGTACACAAACCTCCACACGCAGCCTCATTTACTCAAACACACACAGGTGTATCAAACCTCACCAGTGCTGACTCTGTGACAACAGACACAGAGTTGAGAAAATGGAAGTAACCAAAGAGCCTCTGGCTCAGTTTCACTTCCTGCCTCCTCTGTCTTCAAAGTTTCTCCCTGCAGCCATCACCTCTGTCAGCTTTCTGTGGAGCAAATCACCTGAACATTAATACACACATATACACTTTGAGCCCCCTTCAACCTGAATACGATGTTAAAATCCTCTCACAGTTTGAACTCTTCTGAGAAAACATACTGTTGTGTGTTTACCTGCTGCCAAGCAGAGCCGCTTCCACATGGTCTAAACCATGTGTGCATGTTCAGATTCCTCCTCCACACCTGCTTCCTCTTGTTTTCTGTTGTTTTCTGTGAAACTGAGCGCAGCTTTTCTTGTTCTTGTCACCCATACAGCTGCTCTGAGTCATCTCATCAGGCCACTACTCCAGACTGTGCAGAACATAAAGCTCCAGCACCAGTTCTTCACTGAACTTGTCAGTTTACTCATGCAGTAGCATGACCTTGTCTGTCTGCCTTTGTCTTGGCTTGCTGCTCACCTGTTTCTCCATCTACCTCTGGTCCAAAGTCCCTGACAACCTGTTCACTCCCCAGTCTGTTCAGTTTGCCTGCCAGTGTTTCTGAGATTCTTTTTTTTTTTTTTTCCCTGCTGGATCACTGCCTCATGGCCGCCAGTCACAGCTGCTCAGACCCACAACTCCAATCCGTCTGCTGCTCTCGCCCGGCCTTTGTTCAACATCCTTAGTCTACAAACAAACAAACACAACTCAAACATCCAGCAGCTGTATGTAGGAGGAGGTACTGTATGTAAAGTTAAATAAGGAGGAAACCAAAAGGGATGACAGGAAGAAACAGATGTAGAAATATTAAAAGTTTGGAAGAAAAAAAAAAGTTTGGCAGACAAGAAGGAAAAATTGCTGGATGACAGGAAGCCAGAAAGGTCGGGAAGCAGGAAGGAGCAATCTGTGATGGCTAAGGAAGATATCGATAGATTTTGGAAAATTCTGTTTATGTCAGCTTGTTCTTTCCAGTGTTTCCATTCACACAAACACAAGTACACGTCACACACTTTCCCCACTCTGACATAAATACATGTGAACACACACACACAAAACACATCACTCTCAAGGTCGCAGATTGGCAGATGGCACTGAGTGTCAGTCTGCCACGGACGGTTAGGATTAAACATAAGATGAACTCACCAGCCTCTGTGTGTGTGTGTGTGTGTGTGACATAGACCAATGAACAGATGGCATGGATGTTTGTGAGGAGAGTGTTGTCCAAATCACAGTTTTCAAAATCCCCAAAACAATCTCTTCAAAAGGATGGATGGAAACATTTTTGTCTTGATGTTTCAATCTCTCCATCACAACACTGACATTAAAATCCCCTTATACCTCAACTGCAACTGCTTCCACCACATAATAAAATCAGGCCTTACCTGACTCAGTAAGTGACTGCCAAGATAAACACTTCTCTTCTGGTCTAAAGTCAGAGTTTTTACAAGCTGGTAGGATGGTCATTTAATAAAGAAAATAGTTTTAAAAAAAAAAAAGAAAAAAAAGTAAACGAGTAGACCCAACATAAACTATTGTGGGGTCACACAGCTGCAGAGTCCTGAGAGTAGAAATGAGCCATAAAACCTATTTTTTCCTGTCAGATAGAAAAGTATCACACCCTCTATATTACTGAAGATGGAGGTTAATTTACAAAGAGGATTTAGTTTGATGTGGTGTATTTTGTCAATGTGCATCATCATCATGATTGAGCAGAGAGTGTGATAAAAGACCCTTATAGCTCAATTATACAGATGCTTCAACAGGAAACTAAACAGAACTGAAAATTAGAAATCAATATTGGTATTAGGGAATAAAATGTGAGGAAGGATGTACCTCAACAGCTATAAGGTGACAAGGAATCTGGAAACCTGGATAATTAGGATGAGATCATTTAAAGTGTATATTGCAGGTTAATCTTCCAACAAATTTCAGCATTTTCTTGTTGGAAATAAACATGTTGAACAATTGTTCATCGTAGTTTATGTTGTGGGTTATCTGAAAACAGAATATAATATGAAAAAGTAAGTACTTTTAATAGCAGTTTACAACGATTCCCCTTCCCCCACAATGCATTGTGTGACATTACGTAGGGGAAACACACCCCAGAAACAAGTAGTTACTGTCAGCAGAGAGATCACAGTCTAAAGTCATGTTGCCCCAACCTTTAAACTTGAATCATAGTGCTGAAATGTAATCTATGTGGGTTTGTATGATTTACTGGTAACGACCACCATCCACGGGCTGAGCCTCGATCAGAACGACTCAGGCCCCCGAGCGACACCGGGCGAGTGGTTTTCTGTATGCCACATTTCCCACACCTGCCCATCAGACGGGGATTCGGGGTTGTTCCCTCTTCACTCGCCGCTATTGAGGGAAACCTGATTAGTTTATTTTGCTCCACTTAGTAAAATGCTTCAATTCAGCAGGTTGTCTCCTCTGATCTGAGGTCGTAGTTAAAAGGAGAAGCTGGAAGTTTCACCAAGCAAAAGAAAATAAAACAAGGTAGAAAACAACCACTCTGCCAAGATGTTATTGGTTGAGCCAGTGCCATGTTAACAAAGTATGAGACAATTAAGCAGAAATATATTTACAGCATTGGGGAAGAAATAATAAGGGAGTAGCCAGTTTGACAGGTGGGAACTGACAAGCTATCGCTAGCACGGCTAGTACATGTTTACATGTCTTTATCTAATCTTATCAGACAATCATGCCAGCTAGATGTACATAAATTGTTGGCCTTTTCACTCGGAGTTATACATAGATGGTAAAATATGTTTTGTTACAGTTTATCGTGGACTAGCCCTAGTGCTAGCTGCTAGCGTCTCACCAGGACGCTCTGCAACCATCTACAATTCCCTGACGTGACATCATCACCAAGTTGTGTAAAAAAAAACTCATCTACTACAAAAACGACAAAAACTGTAATTTAATCACTTTTGCTCTTAAATGTATATGTCATATATTTAGGGCACTTTGTGTTGAGACGTGATGGAGAAAATGTAGGAAACCACATTGTTTTTAGAAACAAACCGTCACAAACTGTCAGTATTGGAGAAACCAGACATTCAAGCAAATCATTGAGGTACAAATGTATTTACACCAAACACCAAGAACCAGACTGATCAGCAATGAAGAGAAATGTTAAAAGTACATATTTGACAGAAAAACCATCCAGCTAACTGGGCGGCTACATCAATCAGCCACAGATATATAACCACTGACAGATAATGTGAACATTATACTTATATATACTTAAAACATATAATCATCTAGTTACAATAAAATGTTCTGCTGGGAAACCTTGTGTCAGCCCAACACACAATCTTTACTAAAGTAGGAAACATAGTAATAAGTAAAAAGTACAGAGTTTGTCTTTCAAATGTAGTGAATTGAAAGTTATAACTTTTGTACTATAACAAAAAAGTGAAAATACAGATACTCAAAATCTGTACTTAAGTAAATGTACTTTGTTGTTGTCCACCTCAGGTAGCACATATCACCATGACCTGGATGAACCCTCACAGACATTATCAATAATAAAGGAATGAAAGCCAAGTAAAAGAAAGTACTTTCAATGTAAGAAAATGTTAAATGATGAAAGTTTCTTATGTCTGTATTTGTAACAGACACTGTGTTGGCTCACTGACTGGTGGGTGGACCTGTGAACATGCTCTCCTCTCATATGAGCCTGTTTTTCTCAACAGTCCAGGGGTAAACTGGTTCTTTGCTTAGTCACTGTTTCTAATCGACTTTTCACGGATCAACGCGCAGACGGTAGCAGTCGTCACGGAAACGGCTGAGACATCGCTATCTGCCATGTCCTTGGTAACCTTAGGAACCGAGGTTTACCACCTACCAGTGTGGTCAGCTGCTTCCTGCTGCTGCAGTGACACAGACATCAGCATCTGAACAAACTCACTCACTGGTCCAGCTCTGCATTAACACAACAGACTGGGATGTAGATAACTAACGTGGCTTTATGTTCATGTACTTAAAACTGACCAAATATCAGTGTTGTATAAAGTATTTGAAAGTCCCACTAGAGTAGAAGTACAGATACTAGAGTAAAAGTACAGATACTTAACCCAAAAATAACTTTGGTTGAAGTTCAAGTCAGTGATTAGAATAATAGTCAAGTAAAAGCCAAAGTAAAAGTATCTAGTATTTACTGTATTTAAGTGTGACAAGTAATCTATAATTAAATGTACTTAAGTCAGGAAAATAAAAGCAGGCATTTTCTGTTATATTCAAACTCCAAACATTTCTACATTAATTCAACTGGATTAAGGTTTAATGTAATCTGTTTGACTTAAACTTAATCCAGTTTAAACTAATTCAAAGAACAATTCACCTTTTCCCTGACACTTAAGTTATTATAAGACCATGTTTTCTCTTGTGTTTGTCTCTGGTTGTAATTTGACTTGTCATCATCAGAGAAAAGCCTTTACAATTTCTCAGCGTTAGCAACGTCACACTGTCATCTTTATTATACAGCCATGACCCAAAATGAGAGATTAATGATGAGTCAATTAATGCTACTAGTCAATCTCCATCTTCATTGATATGTTTATCTTTAAAACTGTGCAGATTTCCATCCAAATACTTTTGGATGTTTATTGTCCGCTGAGGATTCATGATCAATGACCAATTTCAATGTCATTTGCAGATTATTATTGATTCCTTTTAGAATAAAGAAGTTGTCCCTGTTGTGGCCACTTCATCACAAACATACTTGCAGCCTAACTTGGTGTAAGTCTCACTTCAGCCACGGTGGAGTTAATGAAGTGAAGCTCAGTCTCTTAATTTGCCATCAAAACTACTTGGATCTTTTATTACTTTTCTGTCTCTTGTGTTTCTGTAACAGGCAATTAAATTCAGGTCACTATCTCCCTCACAGTTTCTTTAGAATCTATAAAACTTCAAGATCTCAAGACTTTTATTGTCATTATACAGTTTCCTGGACAACGAAATTAGCTAACAAGGCCACAAAGGTGCAAGAAAAATGAAGTACAAAATATAAAAAATACAAACAATATATACAAAATGTATACAGTACAAGAGACTATTGGGTAGGCTGGTGATTGCACATTTTCCAAGATATTGCACAGGGCCAAAGTCAATAACAGCAGTGGGATGACTGTGAGAAAGAAGTCTACACACACACACACACACACACACACACACTCACCATAAGTTCAACAATAGCAGTGGGGGGATTGAAGCGGTGGTTTTGTTGTTTTCTTGTTGTTTTGGTGCATTAAGAGTTCTGACTGCCCACGGGCAGAAGCTATTTTTTAGTCTGTTGGTTTTGCACCTGATGGATGTGAACCTTTTTCCAGTGGACAGTAAGTTGAATAGGTGGTGGTTTGGATGGAGGTGATCTTTTATGATCCTCCTGGCTCTGGTAATACACCTAGAGCTGTCAATGGAGTCCAGGTAGGGGAGTGGGCAGCCGATCAACTTCTCTGCTGTTCTGGCAGTGGAAATTGCATCGGTGGACCTGTTTGCCTTGTAGGCAAACTGGGGGTGGGGGTTGAAGCTGGGGGGGAGGCAGTCCTTTATGTGCTTTAGGACCAGCTTCTCAAAGTACTTTGCAACCACAGGTGTCAGTGCATTGGGCCTGTAGTCATTGAGGATACTGATGGCGGTGGACTTGGGGACTGGGACTATTGTAGCAGATTTCAGGCAGTGGTTTGCGACAGGAAGAGGTTGAAAAGTCTAGTGAACACAGGAGACAGCTGGTCGGCGCAGACCTTGAGCACAGTCCCAGGTATTCGTCAAGGCCAGCAGCTTTTCTCTGATTTACTGCTCTGGACACATTGTGAACCTGGTGTTTTTGGAGGGTGAGTGTGTGTGGGCTGAGCTCAGAGGAGGCTATGGACAGGGCGGTGTGAATGGTAGGGGTGTCTACAGCTCTCTCAAAGCGTGCAAAGAAGTGGTTTAGTTCCTCTGCTAATGAGATGTCCATGTTTTCTGTATTTGACCTGCTGTCTTTGTAATTGGTGATGTGTTTCAGGCCCTGAGAGATGATCCGATAGCTTATTTGATTTGTCCAGTTTTGCTTCTCTGATGCCTTTTTTGAGGTCTGTTGTTGCTCTGCTGTATAAGTCCTGGTCCCCAGATTTGTATGCAGAGTTAACGTCTGTTTAATGTCTTTGATTGTAGATTCGTCACAGCCAAGTTCAGCTCTTCTGACAACAGTACTTTATACATCCTTGGAAAATCTAGTTAAAGTCTTTCCCGTAATAATTCATGATTTTGTTGAGGTCCTTTCCTCTTGAGTGCAGGGGTCACATTAGTCCAGATATATCTGCGCTGTCGAACACTGCTATGAAAAGTAAAGTTCCTGTGAACCTGGCCAATGTGGCCATGGAGACGGTTTGGATAAGAATGAGGTTGAAAACAGCCTCAGGTCACAACATATTAAAATCTCTTCTCTCACTACCTAGTTCATCCCTGCATACACTGCATACAATCCCACACCACAAAAAGCAGTGGTTAAATTTTGTAATTAGATGGCTTTGTCCACGCTTCCCTCTTCATTTCCTCTCTCTCTTTTCAGAGTAAACACCACAGAAAAGACTGGCGATGGGGGAGAAGCAGACATGAAATTCTCCTTTTGTTCCCGCTGAATGCAGCCATGGCTGGCACTAATTTATCAGAGTAGCAGAGGTGGTTGTGTGTCCACATGTGCACATAGATGTTCATGCACAAACTGAAAGCCTGAATGCACACAAAACAGTGCAATAAGCTGACAAGCATCGACAATCTGCATTTCTTTTATGTTCCTGGCACACACCGTAGTATTACCATAAACATGAGCGTCCTCTGTGACTACATTCATTTCCCAAAGCTTGATCACTGTTGAACCTTTGTCCACATCAATTTTCTACTGCACCAAATTTAAACTGTGACTACATCTCATAAAGTACATTGCAGAGCCTCTTGTATCTTGCTGCCAGTTTTTACTAAAGACTGAAATACTTCCTGGAGCCAGTAAGAAACTCTGAATATTACCCAGATGCACGCTGTGATGAAAAATAAAAGGAAACTAAATCACATCACTGCGTAATGTCTCCCATTCCAAACCACATTATTAGCTCCTCAAGTTGACAGTTGTTCCAGCGATCAGATTCAAGTATAGAGGACAGTGTTTCCATTTACGGTTCAACTGATCTTGTTGACTAGAACTTTTAACACAGTTTATGAAGTTTATTGTTAAAAAGTTTTCTAATTAAGTGGTTGTCATTGTTGAATTCACTTGGGCTGAGCGTGAACAAACTTTGCAGCGCAGCTGTTTTTGGTTCATTTCTTGAAAAAGATCAAGGTAATAAAATACATCAGTAAATACCACCGGTCATGAACTTTTTGTTAACAGTTGTTAACAGTTTGATAACAGTTACTAACGAGATTAAATTAAACTTATTTTGTGGTACACTACATGTAAGTATCATAAACATTCATTTATCACAGAGCTATTTTATTAAGTCCAAACCCAAGTGATGCCAACATCCAATGAATAACTGTTGATGGTACAAACAGTGAAAACTTATTTTCCAACCTTGCTAACTGACCATTTGTAAGATTGTTTAGTTATTATTGTTTTTTTCCTTTTTAAAAATGAACAGAACAGTAGACTGAGCTTTAAGTACATGATGACTCCCGCTAGCACAGACGTGGTTGGGGATTTACTTGTGTCATTAAGCTCCATAGTCACATCTATTTTTATTTTCATCTCCAGTACTTTGTTAAATGTCTATGTCTATGTAATAGAATTAAACATATTAGAATTAAACCAGCTATTATTACAGCTATTACAGCTATAACTGATAAATACTTAGAGCTAAATTATGTTTATCTGCACAGCAACACAGTCGGATCGACGCAGTCGTGAACCCTTTCGAAGGTCTCCATTGGCTGACGGGTGTCGTGAAGTAATTCTCCTCCAGAACAGTAGGGGGCGATTCTTTCAGTAACGATTATCAACTATCACTAATTGTTTATTTACCAGCCTCGTTCCTCCACACACAACGAACAATGGAGACCAAGAGAAGACGTTTGTTGGAGTTGGAACTGATCAACACTAAACAACAAATTATTTTATTGCAAATGTTGAGACGAGAACTAAAGAGGAAACGGACGACAATGTTGATGTGGTAGGAATACAACCGGCAAAGTGGGATTCTGGAAATTAGGTAAATCTAGCAGACTAATCACAGCCTTGCCATCTCCGTGTGATAGTTAAAAAACTGGGGAGGTGCATGTCAGCCCACGATAGGGGGTCTGACGGGCTACGCAACGACGCTGAGGACTCTGAGGACTCTGATTCTGATTCTGATTCTGATTCTGATTCTGATTCTGATTCTGATCTCTCTGCAGACTTTAACGCTTCCTAACATTGTCCTCTGTTGTCATTTAAACGTGTGCATATGTGGTGTGTTTTGGGAAATTTGCTAAAGTGGCTGGTAGGAGAGATGTCTCAAATGTAGGAAGAAGAGTGAGCAGGAAGATTATGTGGTAACAACGGGAACATGGTGTAATCATTACTTTTCCCTTGTGAGGACATGTAATCCTTACAGGTAATATAACCACACACAGCCACAGCTCTGACTTGGTGCAAATATGTTGTCATCTCTACATATGTTACAAGGCTCTTTTGATTCCAGATCTAATCCTGACAAGTGTGTGTCTGTGCATGCATGTAACCGATGGCAACAGCACTGTGTTAGCATACGCTGCCAGCATGGACGAGCACACTCAGCCATTTTAATTAAATTCTACAGGGAAAGGGTCAATTGGGTCGAAACACCGCAAACCTCCCCCATAGGATCTGCCAGAGCTGAGGGATTAGTTTAATGCACAAGGAGCGAAGAGGGATTAACATGATTTGATTGATTGACAGGTAGATAGCAGAAACTAGAGATGAGACATGATAAGAAAAAAAAACAAACAAGAAAACTAGAGGAGTGGGAGGAGAAAGATAAGGAGGTAAGAGATGTAATCTGCAAACGAGACTGAAAGTGTTTAGTGTTTTTGACTCTTAAAGGTTTTGTTCATTTTCAAGCCTTAATGACTGGTTCTAAGAGTTGAATGGTGGCGTACTTTGAAATGTAACAACAGAAAAACTTATATGTAGCATTTTAAAGATGTTCAGTGAATGTCACAGTAAAACACTAAATAACAAAAACTCAGAGGTGACGGTTGTTAAAAAACGTAAAGTTAGCCTCAGATGTTGTTTGTTTCTACTGTCATTTGCAAAGAAAATTAGAAATTGGATTCTTAAGAACACGATAATTGGCTTAACTGAATTTTTTAAATATTTTTAAATGCCAGGTTACATACATAGACGTGACTTGAGTTTCAATATGGAGATGGAACAAAAGTTGAGAAAGGGGAAGGAAGTTATCAAAAAAGAAAAGCGAAAGCAACAAGAGGTAAGATAAGGCTGTGCAGGGAAAAGAAAGATGCAAATAGAAGAGTAGAAATCAAACATGAAATCTTAAAACTGTTTCTCTCCGTCCTGATTATGTTTGCTCGTCTTGTCCTGCCCTCTGGGTTTTCGATGATTGCAGCCATTGCAGCCGGTACTCATCAGTTGTACTTAGAAACAGCATGAGTCCACTAAGGAAGGAAAACACGCTGCTGGTTGCTTCGCCAGATAACAAAATCAAAAAGACCTAGATGAACAAAGCACAAATTAAGACCCTGTGAAATAAGAGGAAGGACACATGAGAGCTGGATGGTTGAACTTCAAACTCACCTCAAACTTACATTTAAGCAAAGCTTAAACATACACAGGCGAATAATATTTAGAAAAATAACACGGTTCTTCAATTACTGGTGACATGGAGGCAGCTCACCTTTTATAGGCCTCAACTCCCGTAATCCCAATTAACCACAAAATACATAATAACAAAAATAGAGGAAAAAACACTCTAATAAAAATCATTACACAAAAAAATGACATAACAGCTCTGACGTCACGGATGCAGTGTTAGCGTCGATGACATGTGCAATATTTTAAATGGACGTGGGACGGATGACAGGTGAATACTGATGAAAAGATGTAAAGTGCTGGTTTATTTTAAGTAAAATGATTACATAAGGCAGCATGTGTGCACCCATGGAGACTAGTAATGACTGAGTGAACAGCTATTTCAATATGTAATGAGCGGTAACAATGAATATGAACACACACACGGCATCCGTGTGTGTGTGTGTGTGTGTGAAAAAGAAAAACTGAATCTGTTTATTAAAAGCACCAAATGTGACAGAGAAATGCTTCAGTATCAACAACTCAAACAAGTCTGGTGTCTCTAGAACTTGACATTTTAACAATATAAAGAATAATGGAATAATACAGCAAAGTGCACAAAGGCTGAAAAAGGTTGAATCTCCTTTCATCCATTTCCAGCCACTCCTCTGAGGTAAAGTCACGACGGCAAATAATTTAACAGAGAACCACTTTTCTTCTGCCGAATATGGCTCAAATTTAGGTGATGGACACTGTTTGTTCCAGCTGTTAAACTTTCCCAAGAACGTACATGTGATTTACTGAAAGATCAGCTGTAGCCTGGTTTCCTGCCCACAATATATTCATCCATCCTTAAATTTTCTGGAGTCATAGAGGCAGGTGTAGAAGTATCACTCCCCCCAGTCATGTTTTCCAGCTTTCCAGAATCTTAACTTGCTCCTTTATCCAAAGATCATGACCTTAGCAGATGGTAAAGGCAAAGATCAACTGCTCAATCATCAGCTTCGTCTTCTGGCTCAACTCCGTCTTGTGAAGAGTTGAATTGTATGTTGCTCTTTTACTTTCCCATTTTTTTCCCCATTCAATCGCCATTTTCTCCTGTGTTACAGAATCGTCTGCTATGATTAGGTCGACTCGTAATATGCAATAAAAAAATAAACGAATGCAGAGTTTCGGTCTCCTGTCTCCGTTTACTGTGCCCTCCAGTCACAGCATCTGAGCAGCAGTTGTTCTTTAGTGTAAATTTAGGACAAACATAAGAAAATGAAAAAGCAGCTACAGGTTCATGCTTCATTAAATCCATAAGATACGAGATTGTTTTAACAATGCACAGGTCAGAGGAGTCAGTATCATGTTATGATCATAACATTCACTGATGGCTTGAAAAATATCTTGGGTAGACATAATGAAAAGAGCATATGAGATGTCTGAGTTACTAAAATATGATGCTGAGGTGTTGTATAGGGAACCAAACAAACATTCCCATCACTGCATAAAGAATCGTGTTCACGTCAACAGCATTAAACCATGTTTACCTGATGTATGAATGATTCTTTGCTAACTTTCTTTAAAAGCTGCAGAAACTTTAAGCCTCAGCCAGTAGCAAATGTGATCTTGTAGTTTACAAATTGTTAATGCATCAACCAGATGAGTCCTTGTCAAGCAAAAGAAAGTTCAAGAATACATTTCAAACATTGATGCTTATTCATATTCACTAAAGCATCATTTAAAATTCACATCTAATTTAAATTGATGTAATGGAATATAATTTTTAATCACCCTTTTTTTTTTTATCTTCATTAGCTTCTCCTCACCCACACACCAGTGATGTATTCATTCAAAGACCAGTTATTAACATCAGAGGTAAGCTCCAACAGTCTTTCTTCACTTAATGAGTTCATAAGCTCAACATAACAACAGTACCTCACTGACCCACTGCAGCTGTGAAAAAGTAAACTTCTTAAAAGTTCAGAGATGTGTTATTGGATCATGTTTGATTAAAAAGATTAAGAAGCACAAAAGCTGAAAGATTATAAAGCCCCAAAGTTCAATGTTCAGCCTTAAACAGACTTTCCATAGCACCACACAGACATGTCCTCATGACCTCATGTCTTGAAAATGCAGCTGAAGAGTGGCTGAAGCTTTTTGCATCAAAATAGCTGAAAAACGTGACATGCAGCAGCATTAATTCTCTGATTTCTGCTAATCAAAAGCAATTATGTGGTTTATGATGACAGGGATTGCTGAAATGCATCCATTAGCCATGTTCCCATAAAATTATCAAGTGAGTTTGGAGCAATTTTTTTAAAAGATGCAGAAAAAACAATAGTGAAACTGTGGAAATAAAAAAAAGGCAGCGTAGGCGGTTCAAGTTCACACCCACAACATGAGCTGTCATCACAGAGACATGACCGGGCACCGAGACCTGAGGTAGGAGAAGCCTCTGGAGTCCATCCACGCTGAGAGGGCTCACGGCCACAAAGCGCTGCCACAGAGACGACCCCGACCCGGGTGGACAGGAGGCCCCACACCAGGCTGCAGAGCCCCCTGACCACCCAGACCAGAGCCACCTACAGGACAGAGCCCCCACAAGCAGAACAAGAGTATCTCCCAGCGTGATGGCCCCCATGAGGAAACACTAGAGCTAAAAACTGAATAACTAAAACAGTAACATTCTATAAGAAATAGGTCAATAAGAAAATAAAAGGAATACAAATAAAGATAGTCATTAAGACGTGAATAAAACATATACCTAAAATGATAATAAATAATAGATTAAATATGATAAGGTGCCTAATTTAAAAAAGTAAGAAAAATCAAAGAAATCAATTAAAAGCCTGATTAAAATTCATTCCACGTAACATATGATTATCTATAATTAGAGGAATAGAAAACATAGAGGTTATGAACTGGAGACAAAGTTGGAGACAAAAAAGGAAAAAGAAACAAAAACCAGTCACCTCATTCATTTACAAGAGCTAAAAGTTCACTACAGCCAAGTCTGTTGAGAAATGTTTTTCCATCTCCCGTTGATCTTTATTTGAAAGATGCACAAACCAGTTCAAGTAAAAGTTTTCTTGGATTTCTCAACCATTGGAACCACTGGTGCGGATCACCATTTTTTGATTTTCAACCAGAAAAGTCTTTCTTGTTTTGCTCTCCACTATCTTTGTTTTCCAGAAACTCGACTCTGGCAGCGTTGACCTGAAATCATCAGGACCACTGACCATCACACTCGATGTTAAAACGGCCAGCGCTGGTCCAAAACTGTAAGACTGACATTCAATGGCCTTCAACCCCGTCCTTTTGTAAAAAATAAGCATCTATTATTAATTGTTAACAGCAAAGTGCTGATTGTTTCTTCTCGTCAGTCAACTTTGATGATCCAAACACGTCTGCAACATAGACGCTACAGTCTTAGAATCAGCTGTCCAGTAAAACATTTCCAAAGCGTAAAGTCACTCAATAATGGATGAGGCATTGATTCACTGACCTTTAATACAGAAGAGGTGAGTCAGAAATAAAAGTTAAAGAGCAACAATAGAAAAATTTTCCCCATTTACAAGAATTTGAAAAGGTTAAAAGATGTAAGACTTATTTTCACATCACATAATGATCTTAAAGGAGACAGACCGTTTGATGAAGATGTTTTTATATTTTATATCAAACCTGCCTTTGTCTGACATTCAGTGTATCATTGACTTTAAATATCTGACATGTCTGTGTGTGTTTTCGTGTTTTCTTGCCTGAATGTTCTTTGTTTGGTTTTTCAATAGCATCTCAAATTAGGTGTGAATGGACTTTGCTTGTGTGTGTTAATTCAGGGAGACCAGGAAGAGACAGTGGAGACTACATGTTTTTAAAGCCAAATGACCATTACAATAATAATAATAATAACAATGATAATGATGATGTTGATGATGTCGTCATCTGGATCCAACTGCTCTGGAGTCAAAACTACCTGAAGAAGAGAAAGAGATGGGGGAGACAAAACTACAAGACAGAGCAGATGAGTGTTAATAATATGTAATATATTGATATAAAGACATGAAGTGTGAGACAGAGAGACAGAGATGAGAGGTGTGAGTGGAACATGGACCTGAAGGATGGTTCAGGTCAATGTCCCACCTGGACCATCCTTAACTATCAGATATCAGAAAGGGTGTCTGCCTCCCGGACCCAGGCTGGGAACTGGTTCCATAAGAGAGGAGCCTGATAACTGAAGACTCTACCTCCCATTCTGGTCTTAGAGACTCTAGGAACCATAAGGAAACCAGCAGTTTGTGATCCAAGTGATCTATTAGGATAATAAGGAACTATAAGTTCCTTAAGATATGATGGAGCCTGATCATTAAGGGTTTTATAGGCAAGCAGGAGGATTTTGAATTCAGTTCTAGAATTTGACAGAAGCCAATGAAGAGCAGCCAATACAGGAGAAATATGATCTCTGGTCCTACTTCCTGTCAATACCTGTGCTGCAGCTTTCTGGATTAACTGAAGGTTTTTGATGGAGTTACTGGACCACCCTGATAGTAGAGTTACAGTAGTCCAGTCTAGAGGTAACAAATGCATGAAATAACTTTTCAGCATCCTTTCTAGACAGGATGTTTCTGATTTTTGTAATATTACATAGGTGGAAAAGCTGTTCTAGAGACTTTTCTAATATGAGATACAAAGGATATGTCCTGATCAAAGATTACTCCAAGATTCCTCCCAGTAGAACTGGAGGCCAAAGTGATGACGTCCAGATTAGCTATGTGATCTGAAAATGATGTTCTTAGATGTTCAGGGCCAAGTATGATGACTTCGGTTTTGTCTGAGTTTAAAAGTAAGAAATTCTGAGTCATCCAGGTCTTTATGTCTTTAAGACAGTCCTGAAGTTTGATGACCTGGTTGGTTTCATCTGGTTTCATAGATAAGTACAGCTGGGTATCGTCCGCATAACAATGGAAGTTTATATTGTGCTTCCTGATGATGTTTCCTAAGGGAAGCATGTACAAGATAAAGAGGATTGGTCCTAACACAGAACCCTGTGGAACTCCATGACTAACTGCAGTACATGTGGAAGACTCATTGTTTACATGAACAAACTGAATCTATCTGATAGATACGACTTAAACCAAGATAGTGCAGTGACTCTAATCCCAACAACATGTTCTAGTCTTTGATACAATTGATCATAAGATCCTATTACAAACGCAGCACTAAGATCCAACAGGACAAGAATAGAGACAAGTCCATTGTCTGAGGCCATAAGAAGGTCGTTGGTAACTTCCACTAATGCTGTTTCTGTACTATGATGAGTCTAAACCCTGACTGGAAATCTTCATGAAGACAACCCCTAAGTATGTAATCACATAGTTGAGCAGCAACAACTTTCTCCAAGATTTTGGACATAAAAGGGAGATTTGATATAGGTCTATGATTAGCTAGATCACCTGGGTCCAGAGTAGCTTTTTAAGTAATGGTTTGATTACTGCAGCTTTAAAAGCCTGTGGTATGTGGCCTTTTACTAGAGATAGATTGATCAGACGCAAGATGGACGTGTCAACTAAAGGTAGGACATCTTTAAACAGCCTGGTTGGAACAGGGTCTAAGAGACAAGTTGTTGGTCTGGATGGAGAAACTGTTGTTGTAGTCAGTTCAGAGAGATCTATGGGAGAAAAACTATCCAGTTAAAAATCAGCTGCCATTGGATACAAAATTCTAATAAAAGCAATAAAACACATTTCTACAGGTTCTACTGCTCCTTTACCAAGTCTAAAACTGATAATAGAAGAAAATGAAACACATAAACCCTCCTTCAGTCTTTAAACTTCAAATAAAAATAATTTAAAGCTAGATTTAAAGAGCTTTTAGTAGATGAAGTACCTGCCACCCTGTCACCTCTCTATCATCTCATGATCAGATTTATTACCCCATAAAACAAAAGAACTTTATAAATGAGTTCCAATGATTATGAGTGAAAAAGTCTTCAGGCATTTATCAAAGTTTGAGAACTTTAAACCTTTTTTGAAGACAAAGAAATGATTCCTCCCATTTATCACGATTCTACTGGTGATGTTACCCCTAACCTTGACCGTGGGCTAATTGAGGAATTGCATTTCAGCCTTATTAAATTTTTTTTTTTTAAACTTTTTATTTATAATTTTCTACATCCTTTTTAATCAAACAAGAGGCTCTCCTGTGCCCATTCCCTCCTTGGTGTCTATTTGGACTAACCCTGACTCTCAAAGTTCAACCTTGTGATGATTTCATAACGTTCGTCTTTCAGAATAATAAAAAAGACTGAGGTCTTGTTAAAGAGCATAAATGTTCAGGAATCTGTTCTAGTTTCCTTCTTGTTGGATGTTCACACTCAGAGTTTGTCTCCTCACCTCATCAGACCGATGTTCATCCCATTTTGTTGTATTTAAAGACCAGAGCTCCACTCCATGAACAGTAAAGAGAAAGGGAGATACTTTTCTAGCATATTCAAAATTGAATAGTACCCACTTCCTAATTACAATATACATGTACCACGACACAACTGAACAACAATTTATGTACAGTTTATGTACTTTTATGTACCTTCTGTTCAGAGCACAGAGAAATTAATTCCTCACCTAAAAGAAAACAAACCTTTCGTTGAATTTTAAACCGGTGTAGTGGCGTGAAACTCGTGGCTGAAACATTTATTACAATGACAAAAACTACAAAAACTCCTTTAAAATTTCTTCTCAGTGAAAAAAAAACTCTTACTGGTTAATCAGATTTTACCTTGAAATAAACAAATGTGTAATATTGATTTTAAAGTGTCCGTAGTTTTACTTCAGATTAAGTATTACAGTGTGAGGGTGAATTATGTTCAGTTAATCCAGAATGCTGCAGCACGAATACTGACAGGAAGTAGGACCAGAGATCATATTTCTCCAGTATTGGCTGCTCTTCATTGGCTTCCTGTAAAATCTAGAATTGAATTCAAAATCCCCCTGCTTGAATATAAAACCCTTAATGATCAGGCTCCATCATATCTTAAGGAGCTCATAGCTCCTTATTATCCTAATAGATCACTTGGATCACAAACTGCTGGTTTAATTGTGGTTCCTAGAGTCTCTAAAACCAGAATGGGAGGTAGAGTCTTCAGTCTTCTCTTATGTAACCAGCTCCCAGTTTGGGTCTAGTTTGGAGGCAGACACCCTTTCTACATTTAATGTTAGACTGAAAATTTCCCTTTATGATAAATCTGATAGTTAAGGATGGTCCAGGTGGGACATGGACCTGAACCATCCTTTAGTTAAGCTGCTATAGGATTAGACTGCTGGGGGACTCTGACAATATACTGCTCCTCCTCTCTCTGTCCCTCACTCCTCTCACACTTCATGTCTTTATATCAATATATTACATTACATTACATATTATATTACATATTAACACTCATCTGTTCTCTCTCACAGTTATGTCCCCATGACCCCCTTTCTCTTTTTCAGGTAGTTTTGACTCCAGAGCAGTTGGATTCAAATTCTTCGACATTATTATTATTGTTGTTGTTGTTGTTGTAATATTAATTGTAATGATAATTTTGCTTTAAAAACTACTTGTAAACATTTAGTCTCTACTGTCTCTTCCTGGTCTCCCTCTTGTCTTTCTCCTCCTCTCCTCTCTTTCCTCTGTCTCTTCTCTTTCTCTTTTCTCTGTCTCCATTTCTCTCTAGCTGGTCGAGTCTGGTTCTGATGGAGGTTTCTTCCTACACTTGCTCATCGTGGAAATGTTGGGTTTCTCTATGTAAAGTGCCTTGAGATAAATGTTTGTATTATCTGGCGCTATATAGATTGAACTAAATTGAATTGAATTGAATTGAATTGAACTCTAAAACACTTTATTCATTTTAATGTGGTTTCTACATTTTTACATACGTTACTGCAGATTGATATTCAGACCATTCCCTGATGCACTAGAGTCCCTCTGACCTGTCTTCTCACGAGTGAACAACTACATCGTATCAGACCAACTGAGAGATGGAAACTAACAAACAACCTCAGTTGTCTCACGTTGAAACAGGAGTCTTTGATTTTTGAGGAGTTTCCTGCAGCGGAGTGAAAATTCATGAAAACTAAAAGACAGAGGTTGTTATAAAGTCACAAGGAAAAAGTAGATCCTGCTCTGCAGTAAAAGTCTTTCCTATCGCTGGATCCATCAATGTTAAAATTTTGATCTTCATGGTTTCATATAAGACAAAATGAAGAGTGTTTTTATGCCCCTGCAGAGGTAATGTTCACAAACACGATTGCAAATCTTTCACATAATGCACCTGAATAGATTAAGTTGTCAAGTGCTTTCCATTAAGAGAGACACTGTGCTAACAAAGCTCAGGCTAAAATGGTGTTTTAGGTCCATTAAAGTCGTTATTAAACCCACAGATGCATTATGTGAATTTAATAGCAGGTGAATCATTTTAGCCTCTGGTTTGAAAGAAAAAGAGGTGGGGTATGTTGTCATATTAAATGCATGTTTTCTCTCTGGATTCTTAGATTTTAAAATGATTCATGTCATTTTGTCTTGATGAGATTTCAGCTGCAGATTAAGGGAAGTGTTTCTGCACTGAGTCACTCTATTGTATCTGTATACAGAAGTGTTCAGGAGGAAAAGACTAAAAATGAAAGTCATACTTGATGCAACATATTTGAGATATTTGAGGCCTGTATGTTCTTTGACTTGTAACTTTTTACGAGGACGTCAGCTCTAAGTCTTGGTTTGACATCAAACAGTAACAGGACCCAAGGTTATAATGGTTTTGCATTTTACATTAGTTTAGTCTTATTTCGTTTTGACCTTTTTTCCTCTAATTTAGTTAGTTTTAATTAGTTTTTAGAGCAGGTTTGCTAGTTTTAGTTAGTTTATTTTTGCTTTTTCTTTAAATGCTTAAGTTTTAGTTTAGTTTTTATTAGTTGTAGTTTTTGTTTTTTCATACTTTGGGTTATTTGTCAGGTGCAGGATTCAAAAAGATCAGTAGTATTGTGTAATAAAATTCAATAAAAGATACCATTTTAAAAAGATGCATTCAGTTACTTTTGAACAACCAACCATCCACAACAACCACAACAGTCTACAAGACAGCAGCGTTAAGTGCAAAATATGTGTAATACTGCTTTTGAGGTTGGATACAGGTAGTATGTCTGGTACAAATCAAAAAAGCCAATAGACTAAAGACATGAACATGAGAATATAAAATAAATAATATTAAATAAAATTATAGATTCATGAGGCACATGTCACATTTCTTGACAGCCAGGAGTCTCAGGCAGCTCAGTCTGAGTAAAACATGAACAAACTCAAAAACTAAAAAAAAACTTTCCACAACAAGACTGATTCATTTGATTGTCTTTTAGCGGAGCTAATCAGAGCGGCTACTTGGTCAAGGTACTCGCGATTAGTCGTCTTATCCGAGCTTCTCAAATGGACTTTCAGATTTGTTTGTATTTTTTTCCCTTGAGAAGTTTCCCATGAATTCTGTCACCTGTTTCTGCACAAGCCAACTGAACAAAAAGCGCTGTACGGTGCTGCCAGCTCACGTAAAACTGCCAGAGCGAAATAAATCGATTTCATATTAATCCAAAAGCCTTATAAATAAATTGACAAAGACGAAAAACGAAGGACATTTTATCTATAATTTCAATACGTTTTATTTAGTTTTGTAAACGCACAATACAGTTTCAGTTAGTTATCATTTTTTCTTTCAATTGTCATTTTTATTTATTTCAGTTAACAGAAATGTTTTTTTAGTTTTAGTTTTCGTTATTTTGTTGGTTTTCATTGATAATAATAACCTTGATAGGACCTCAAACTATTGAATTCATTTTATGCTTTGCAACATCTGATCAATGACTTCAAGTGATGTCACTCGAGTCACCATTAGATGGGGCTGATAACTTTTTTCATTTTACCGTAGTTCTAGAGAGCTTAGTCCGATACGGGATATCATCTTGGTATGGTGATCAAATTCCTTAAAAATGCTGCTTGAGGAAGTTTGTGCAATAATTTATATAGTATTACTTATAAAAAAGTGTATGTATATGTTACATTATGACACATGAGCAATATTGTTGTGTAATTGTCAGTATTTTGGTATGGATGAGAATGTATTGTATGTATTGGGGCTATCAAGGCATTTATGGTGCAGCTGCTGAGTCCAAGACAAATTTCCCTAAGTGGGACAGTAAAGTATATCGTATCGTATCGTATCGTATAACTAGCGCAGCACACCTACGGCTGAAGTGTTTGTGGTCAAGTTGCATTTTAGATAAGGAAGACCGAAGCTTTTGACTGACAACCCCCGACTCTTCTAAAGCCCCCGTTTAATTGCACTGGAGACCCCACAAGAGATAATCTGCTGGTGGTGATTCTGGAATCAGATCTCTTGTGTCTGAAACCCATCACACACACACACACACACACACACACACACACACACACACACAGGTCTCCCTACTAATTGACCCACAATTGATTTACAGCTGATGGATGAGCAGGCTGAAGGTTTGCCATTAAACCAACATCTTTTAGGGTCCGATCTCCGGTAGAGTAATTATTGGGCTTCACATGAGGATTGCAGCGGAAACAGAAACTTGCTGAAGGTTGCTATCAGGTTCTGTTTCTATCTGTGTCAACCCTGTGGTGTCTGTGCTATTAGCACCACTGTTGATAACATCAGCAGAAACAGACTCATATCTTCAACTAATAGATTTTAGCGGTGGCTAATTTAGCATTTGACTTTTAGTATCATGATTACACTGAACTACCACAAAACCTGAACCAAGTAGTTTTAGTTCAGTCAGGAGAGACTATTAAGAGAGTGTGCAATTATGAAATGAATTTTATTGAAAGCACAAGCACTTTGGTGCTTAGACCCCAGCAGGATGTAAGAAACACCTTATCAAAGGCTTCTTTAAAGGATTCTTCTTCATGTTGTATATTAATTTTTCTGATGAAATATAGGACGAAAGCTCATTCAGCCACATATTAGAGCATGGGGGTGTGGCACTTTTCTGTTTTCCTGCAATACACTTTACTGCAGCTATTAAAGCAATTTTAACAAACCTGATATTATATACAGGTATTATATTACATAGAGGTAATATAGATTTATCCCCCAGTAATACCAGCCTTGGATTTAATGCAAACTCAAAACCAGTCACTTTTTCAAGAGTAATCCTTACAGTTTTCCAAAACTCGTTCAGATGGGAGCATGACCCAGAACATATGGACAAGAGACCTAGTTTATACTTTGCATCTAGGGCACAGAGCCGAGAGATCATAATTCATTTTATTTAGATACTGTGGTGTATAATATATTCGATGAAGACTCAGATGCTCAGTTAAGCAGAGCGATATGAGTTTGAGTTGGGTTTAGTGATGTCAGCTGAACAATAACCATTTCATCACAACAACAATTCAGTGACATGAGGATAACACAAGCTACTATTCTCTTAGAGTTGTAGACAGAAATATGAGACCTCATCTGACCTCTTTTAGGAAATGGAGGAAAGTCAGGACCCCCCACTGGGCATCCACATTACACACCTGCTAGCTCTGTCTTTATAGTCTCCCTCCAGTCAAGCCGTTGTTTGAAGACCTCTTCATGGCAACACTCATCCTCTAGTTATTTCTCCACCACCACCAGTGTCAAGGCCCCAGTGGGAAAGATCATCCCAAGCGTGATCTTCTGTCCATGCATCGCCTTCACGGGGTGATTTTCTTGCATTTGTACACAAAGAATGAGGCTGACTGAATTATTTCTGAGACAATGAATGTGATTTACTTTGGTTGTATTTTTATGTATTTATTTATTTATTTGATTGTGTATGTATACATTGGTATCCGTATATGCATGTATGAGTATACATGTGTATGAGTGCAGTTTGTGCACCCACAGACGTTTGCGTATATGTGTATTCATTTCAGTGTTTGACTTGTTAATTGTACCGTTCCTGTTGATATGGGTAAAAAAAAAAAAAAAGAAAACATGCAGGTGTCAGAGAACAATTAACATCCATCTCTGCAAGAAGTTTTCCTCTTGAATGCTTTAAAACCAGCTCTTACCATGAGAGTTGTTTCATGGGTTATTTCTTAAAGCTGACCGATGACTTCCCGTCCATCTATGGTGTGTTTCTTTCAGAGTTAGTCAGTTCTACAAGTATCAACCTCACCGCCACTGTGGAAATAAGTTCTGACCATGCCAACACTAAATCAGAAACTGACACACAGGCCGAACCATCTGTCATGAGTCAGAGAATTACAACTTCCTAACAGGAACATTCAGAATGGCATTAGACCTGTCAAATATGGTGCATTACAGCAAAAGAAAAATGATTACAATCTGACATAGAGTGTGATTATGTGACTCATAGACAAGCAAAAGAAATGTCAAATTGTATTTTATGTTTCATTAGACTCAAATGGCCTTGGAGAAACTTTTGCAGTGAAACTAGTCTGTGAGGTTTTTCTTATTAGTAAAGATAGAGTGACCTAACATCGTCTTTATATGTACGTGATCTGGCTCAACCAAGAACATACAAAGCTTCTTCTAAAGCTCACAACATAACAACGTCGGTCGCAGCAGCGTCTGGGCTGATTAATGAAAATATCAGTAATCAATAAAACAAACATGTACACGAGTCAAGCTTAAAACTGTTCAAAGACGTCGCGTTCTTCTATCAATGTGATTTATAAGAGGCTGAACACTATGAATTTTAATCCTCAGCTTTTAAAAGTTGTGTACAAATACTGGCTGATTATCAATCAGACGTCTCTGTTCTTGATTCCTTTTTGTAATTAAGGAACCGGGAGCACGTCGTCTCAGATGCTGTTATGGTACATGTCAGCCAGCTTGTGCACTATGATCAATATCCTGTTGATGAATGAGCTCTGGCGTTGCACAACAGCCATTCTACCCATTTTAATAAGCTGTCGCAGCTTGATATGTTGCTATTGGTCAACATTAGGAATAACACATGTGGATGGCAGTTCAGTAAATCTAACTAATCTAATACACATGAGAAAAACTGTAGAGGTCTCTGAGAAAAAAAACAAGTTATGGAGTATGTTAAAAAAAAAAAAAGGACAACGGTGGTTATTTGCCATCTGTATTTCCATGAAACTGTCAAGTTTCTTCACGTTTTTACTTGAATAGTCACCAGCTGAGATGTTAAGATAAGGTAAGAAAGTGTTTCTTAAATCTGAATAAATCTGGAAGTTACAAAGAGTCCATCTATAGACGTCTAACCAGTCAGTCTGAACTGCAAACTTTATCCTTATGTTTCTGCTTCATCATCACTTGTCTTAAAGGAGAGTTGGGATCAGTGTCAAGTAAATCCATGGTTCATAATGAAGCTTCTCTTCCTGTCCCAGTCGATCTGTCGTCAAGCTGAGACAAGATCTGGAGGTTGTTGATGAACAGCCTGACACCAGGGATACGTTTGTTTTTTTTTTCTTTGCTGTTACACTTGAATGTTACACCTCCAGTCCATGTGACAGCTGGACTCAGGACTTCAAACTCTCCAGAATTCACTGTCCATGTTACTGTTTCAGATCTATCATCAACGTCAGATATGAACTGTATTGAATGGTGCCCACCTGTCAAAGAAATAATTTCAAGTTAGGGAGACGCGACATCTTATGAGAAGTATTTTTCTGAGGCATCTGTGGACTGTCTAAATTAACTGTGTATAATCTGCAGTATATTTTGAACTGTCAAGCCTAGAAAGTCCTAAAGTTCTTCAGGATGATGAAAAAACATTGTCATATTATATTGATATTTGCATCTTCAATGATTCAGTCACATTAATGATCTGTTTTTGTGTGCAAATACACATATTTGAGTGGAAGGACATGAGTGAACACAATGCTAAGTCACTCTCCAGCTGAACACGAAGAAATAAGTGGGAAATATTTTCACTCGTTCAAAGATTTCACCTCCTTTCTGAAAATTTATGACTCAACCGCTGCTGCTACTTCACCTTTCTGGTGGTGCACGTTGGTTTATAAGGTGGATGACATGACAGATGGACTGCCCCCTGGTGGGTTTTTGTTGTATAGCTAAAAAAAAACTCCATGTTAGCAAATGTGTTCGATTCACACTGGTGTATTTTTAAGACTTAATTTTTCCTGTAAATTTGATGCTATACGAGGTGGAGGCTCATTGTCCATAATGTAGAAGTGGTCTGATGGTAACAGCTCCCCCTGGTGGACAATCTGTAGCTTTGATGAGTTTGTGAGCAAATTATACTTCCACTTGAAGTAAAAAACTAAAGATAACAGGAAAGACAGACATAAATTGAGAGGGATTTTAGACAAATATAAAGAGGATTAAGGGGTAGAAAATGGATGGACGGATGTGATCTCTGATAAACTGACAGCTGGACCACATCACCTCTTGAAAACCCAGTGCAGTCATTTACATTCATGTACTTGTTGCATTCACATTGTACACAACTTTCTTCTTTATTTACGTTGCTTTATTCATAACAAAACTTTTTATCAGGCTCTCACAGGAAGATCTGGAGCTTATCAAACTTTCTCTGCAGACCGGCATCGAGTTCCAATAGTGAATACTGGACCTGGAAAGTCATAACAAAAAAGATAAGAGAAAAAAGCTGCATTAGACTGAATGACAAGAAAATATTAACCTCGCCTGTAGGTATAGCTGAGTGATCTGTCTTTTGGTATCTCTGTGAGCACCAGTGTGAGTTTCTGCAGAAAAGATGTTTCTGGCTGGTTGTTAGAAGGTGAATGTTGGGGTTGGAGCAGGGATTAGCCATTTACTCTTGATGGTTTTTATATCGATATTCAAACAGATTTGTGTCTTTTGGCTTTATTCGCTGTCTCCTAGACTGAATATATCAAAAGTCCCTGCAGGAGACGTCCAATCAACCCAGGCTGCAATGAAGAACGAACACATTTTCCGTTAAATGTCTGTGAGCTGCCGAGCAAACACAATGACCTGCTGAAAAATGGCCAACATCTTACAAACAATCCACCTGAACACCAGCTACCCACTTCAATGACTTCATCAGGGTTCAGTTCAAGGGAAACAATTCAATCACTTGTACACTTGTATTTACATCAGTCTCAGTGGTTGTTTGCAGTTTGTGTTTAATGATACATTTTATGTATTTCTTTTTCAACTCCTGCACTTCCTAGAAGTGTTTGTACCAAAGAAAAGAGGTGAAATATTAACATTTCCTAGAAAGATGGAGATAAGTGTTTTATATTCACCAACCTCATTTTTGTGAAATGTTGGAGCATTTTGTTTAAAATTTCCACGGAGGTTTTATTGTCACACTGATCACACTCACCTTCGTGAACCGCAGCCTCCTGCTCTGAATGTAGGCCATGGCCATGTAGCTGGGCCACTTGCAGTTATACTTGTTGCCATGGCCTTGTGTGAGTATTAGTAGGAAATTGACATTAATTAGGCTGATAGTGTTATTAAAATTCATGTGTATCTAACGTTTTGCTTCCTGATGAGGGCCGTGAAATAAGCAGGAAAATCTCATTCATGTCATGAAGCAGGAAGAGACTAACTGCAGCCTGATAACATTCAGCAGTCAGGTGCAGGATGGAGCACCGACAGTCTGACCTACAGTCAGGATCTTTGGGGAGTCAGTTGAAGTTCAGGCTGCTGATGAGGACGTCTCCTCCTGGGATCTTTCGAGGAAGATCTGACTGGTCGAAGACCTCAGAGTCCCCAGGGAGGAGCTGGAAAATGTTGCCTTCCCTTGTTTGACCTGCTGACGCTGTGACCTGAACCTGGATAATTGGCTGATATCGAATTTATGGACACAGGGTTATCAGTACTTTTTCACAGTGTTACTGCCTCTGAAATAACTAGAAGGCTCATGAGGCCGGCACATAAGGAAAAGAGTTGAGATCAAGGGTTCTCGCAAACGTAATCCAGATTTATTAAACAAAACAACAAATACCTCAGTATAACACAACAAGAAACCTAAACAAAGGTGAGGAGGAGAAATAAATACAAATAAATAAACAAAAGTGGGCGGGTCGGGCCAACCACACAATGGCCCGTCTCACCCGGCTCATTCCTCTCTAAACTATCTAGAAAAAAAAACAAAAGAGAGAAAAAAGGAAGAACCAAACCCACTCTTATCCTACAATATAACAAAAAAAACAAACAAATCGAGAAAAATCTGTGATCTCCAACCCCGAATCAAGATCCTATCACCCCAGAGAAACAAACTACTAAATGAAACCGACAACAAAACTAATAATGGACGCTCTGGCGTGGTGCAGGCTGGCGAAGACAGGGAGAGAGAGAGCGCAGCGGATTTCCACCTCAGGTATTTATCACCTCTTGTAGATAGAATACAGGTGCAGCTTCTGCAGGCAGATCCCGTCCCGTTGATCATCACTAGGGGAGAAAGAAAAGGGTGGGAGGGCAATGACAGAACAACAAGACCACCCATAACACCCTCAACCTAGGAATGTGAATACCGGAGTGAAACACACGTCGGCTGCTTCACACGTCATAACTAACAGTGTGATGCGCATCGACCAGAACGATGTCTCTGCCCTTGATATGCTTGATCTCGATATTAAATGATTGCAGGAAAAGAGCCCAACACATTAGTCTGTTGTTGGAGTTTTGCATTTGATACAGAAAAACAAGAGGGTTATGATCTGTATATGCACTGTAGCTGAACCGACACACACACACATCAAAGTGTTTTAATGCTAAGATGAGAACATCACTCAGCTGACGTGTCTCCACTTGTTTTGCATGATTCCTGACAGTGAATTCACATCAAACAATTAAAAGTTGAGTTGATGTTCTGTTTGATCAAGAACAGACAAACTCAATCCATTGACCTCCAGCTCAACTCTGCTAATAAGTAAACAAATCTCGCATCAGTGAATATCGTTTTCCTGTTTTTATTTACTTGTGCCTGTGGGAGTGTCGTCATTCATTCGTCTCCTTGCATGTTCACCACTGCTGCTGTTTCTGTGATCTCTTTGTCTACAACACCTCAGGTGTGTTTGTTTCCATGTTTGCCAAGAGTTTTTTTTTTTTTTTTTTTTTTTTTGTACATACATCCCTTCATGTGTCATGTTATGTCTGGTCAAGGATGGAAGAAAATTGTCTTTCGAACATTACATCCATTACATCTTGGTTGTAAACAAAGATCGAGGCATTCAATTATTCGCCTGCCACCTCAAGGCCTGTGCAATCAATGCTTGTGATTAACATGCAGCAGCTCTTCAGATAAACTACAAAACTCAAGGTTATGTGAGTGTGAAACGGTACAAAAAAAAAGGAAAACATAATGGTTTTGTTAAAACTTTTGATACATTTTTATATTATAGCAACACGTCCCAATGGATCATTAAATAGATCACAGGGCAGCTGCATTCACACTAATGTATGATATTCAAAGACCTTTAGTACATACTTTAGCATGTTTTTGTTTTGCTCTAAATGCACTTAATGAGTGGACACATCTATACATCCATTATTTTCATCACTTTCCTTTGAGGGTCACCAGGGGAAACAGCAGCTAATCCCATCAGTCTGTGGCTGAGAGCAGGTTTCACCTTGTGTAGGTCAGTAATCTGTCACAGTGCTAATGTATAGAGGCAAACAACCATTCAGGCTCACATTCACACCTACAGGCAATTTAGAGTTGCCAATTATCCTGTTGTTTGGAACATGGGAGGAAAGTGAAAGTAGTGGCAGCAAATTTTCAACTAATTTGGTAAGTAAACATCTGTGTGTTAACATCTATTAACAGTGTTAACCAAAACCAAAAGCTGAATTTCACTGAAAGTAATAAAGGGGCATAACACACAGTATTTGTTTTCTGCAAGAAAAAAATATAATTCCAAAGTTTAGGCAACATTTCTATGAGATGAATATATCTATAAAATTCCCCTTTTGTGTACCTGACCTGTGGCACTAGGGTTGTAACGATCCATGGATCCAGATATGGATATCTGGATCTGAACACGGATCCAGATCGATACATAGATTCAGTGATTAATGATGCAATATTATTGATACAGAGTGAAAACATGAATCCATATCTTCATATTTAAAACAAATTGCTGTGACACGTCTGTGTTACTGTTTCCGTCCAAGCTCCACCTCCTACTGCTCCTTCCTAAACATTCAAACGATGCTAGTAGCCTAGCGCCAGGCAGGTCACGGCAAGTAGCCGGGAACAAGACGATGAGGACGTTTAGTCTCCTCTCAGGAATAAATCAGAGAAAACACGAGTCAACGGACAAAACGCAGTAGGAGGTAAAATAGTCAGGAAGGACCAACCTGTCCGGGACCTGAAGAAGAAGCAGCAGGACATTGACCCGTGTTAACGTGTCAGATACCTGCTCACCAGCTCTGACCAGTTATTTTACACTAAAACTGAGCTACGACTCTAAAAGACTCTGAGTATCATATCATATTGTGATCAAATTTGTGATTTACACCACTTTATGGCACAACTCTGCAAGGGGACAATTTTGAAATGGGTCTTAAAAAAGGGTGACAGCACATCAAAATGTCATATTCTTCCTTAAATATCAGCACCTGTTTAATCCTCATGGATGAGAAACATCAGCAGAACTTTCTCTGTTTACAAGTTCCTCTGTGAATTTTCAATCAGCTTCATTTTCTCTAGTTATAAATTAAAGGCCGGTTTATTTTTCCCTTGCTCACCAGTTTGTCTGTTTACCAGCAAATGAAACACAAATGAAAGCTGTAAAAAGTGTAGCTTTATCACAAAGACTGATATAAACGAAACGATGAAACTAATCCTCTAAACTCTGAGAGCTCACGCACCGTTCATCTGCAAGTCAATCACGTCTTACCAGAGTCTAAATGAAAGTCATCAGTTGTTACCCCCAAAGGTGAATCTTAATATTTAATCAATATTGTGAATACTTCATCATCCAGTGGACCTGGTGGACCTGGTGGCCTTGCTCTTGGTTTGGTCCTTCATGGTTCAATCATTTGGTTCCTGAATCAATAGTTTTTTCATTTTTTCTCTCTGAAGGTCGTGTTTTTCTGACAAAAAATCAAAGTCCAATCCCACCTCTCACTGTGATTTGTGACAATTTTCATTTTCTGTTTATTTTTTTTCTCACTCCTGAGTAAATGTTCTGACCAAATGGACCATGTGAAACATATTACTGGAATTTGTTTTAAATACTCCCCCCTGGTGTTTTGACCTGTAAAATTACACATATGTCACCTGAGACATTTATAGTTCTTCATTTTCCATTCAATGGGGTTTGACACCTGTGTAACAATAGGTCTCCATGAGTTAATGTGTTAATGTACAACTACAGGATTTGGAAGCAAGTCATAGGTGAAACTTTCTAATTTTCTACTGTGAGAATTGACCCACCCAGATCCTGAACGCTGCCTGATAAACATCGCCCAGATAGCAAAGATTCTGGCTACAGTGTCGGAGACGTTTGTTGTTTTTGGATTTATTTAGTTTCATTTAGAGGAAACTATCACTATGACATAGTCATTGTTTACCACACTACTTAAAAAGTAGAGGTAAACATGGTAAAGTCTATTGTCTTGACTGTTGGGCATGTGAGGTCCTCAGTGTTGTTGTACGATCTTTTGCCACAAGTTAAGTTCACCTGAGGTCTGGACTACGAAGCAAGTTCAACTTACCCAGGATCTCTTTCAGTTATCTGGCTTCACTAATCCTAACAATCTCAGTCTGGCTAAGCGGTACCACGAAGCTGGTTATTAACTCGATTAGTCAACCCAGGTTTTTCCAATCTAGATGTGAGCGTTCACATAAAAGAGGCGGCGTTTGCAACAGTTGTCCAATCACAAACATAGAAACAAGTAGCGGCAGAGCAGCGACTTCACAGCCTAAGAGAGATGATTTTACAAAATATGAGGAATAATCCAGGCAAAAAGCAACACGGTGGCAGCTGCTAAAAACCGAAAAAAAACAGCTGGTAACAGATCGCAGATCGCTGTGTAAACGCACAAGTTCACAGCCTCACAGAGACAAGTAGATGTGACTGTAATTAAATTAAAATCAAATCAATTAACTGTTGAAATCTCCAAAGTCCAAGTACAGTTTCATTGTGTCAATCAGTCTCTGGTTCAGGACAAGGTGACGGGGGTGTGTCCTCGGACCCTGGCAGCTTCAAACAGGAGCATCTGTACAATGTGTCATTAATAAAATCCAGTTATTTAATATCCTAGTTAATTATTGTAGGAGTCAATAAGCAGCAGTGCTACTGTCTGAGGGACAGTCAGCTTCACTGTGTCACTGACAACCTGCGGTTTGAGGAGATCACAGATATTTATGTGACGCTCCAATAAATAATGTTGCTGGTCTCTATAAACCCTGGTCCTCCTCAGAGACCCTCTCTCAGTCCGGAACCGAGCTCCACAGATCTGCAATAAAAGGACGAGAAATTGTCAAGACCATTGATTGGTCGGAGGGCGAAGATTTTATAGGCTCTGATCTGGAACATGACCTGCTCCAGAGCAGGTTAGTCGTTCAGCATCAGTTACCATGGAGACGTAGCCCGGTAAGAAGTGAACCACCTTCGTAGGATGGAAAACCCAGTGTTAACCCTGAAGTTACCGCGATAAGAACAAATCCTGCTTCGTAGTACACGACTCTGGTCACTTGTGATGTAATTTGTGTCATTATCATCACCTGAGTCTTGTCCTGATTTCATATGCTCTTGATCAGTCTTAATTTGAAGTTCTGGTGACCACTTTTTGTTTTTTTAGGTTTTTTGTGTCATCCACTACACTAAATTTTTGCGTCTTCACCTTCATTTTGATTTTGCCTTGTTGTTGTTTTTGTTTCCTGCCTGATACACCAGAGAGATTTGAATCCCATGCAATCCTTACAGTTCTGGCATCCTTTCGTTTTTTTCTTTGGGACCTTTGACCCCTATAGGACAAGACTCGTATATGGATACGTCATTCTGAAACTTTGCTGATGATCTACCACAACTCTACATGAACCTAGAGGACATGGAGTTTTTTTCTGGGCACTATGGGCAAAAAAAAAAAAAAAGATTCTAAGTTTGCAGTAAAAGATGTGTACTTCATCTAAGCCACATTCAACAAAGTTTTTGCGCAGTCTTTTCTAAATGAGGCTCCTCATTTATAAAAGGTAGCAGTGCTTTATTCCTTGTCGACCTGCTGCTGTTTTATTTTAACCCCAGATAATCTGTCATCTTTCATTTACTGAAGCGTCAGAATTGGCCGTCAGCATCAGTTCATCACAGCTCATTCTCCTAAAGTCAGAATCACTGAGCACTGAACAGACGGTCACTTGTTTGCTGCAGTCACATCTGATATAACTTCAATCTGACATAATCAAACATTCACATGTGATGGTCATGACGGTTTGCTCTTTTATTTTTAACTGCATCACTGAAGCAAATCACAGAAGGTATTTTTGTTGAAAAATGTCTTTCGTGCTGTTAATTTAATGAAACATAAAGAAGAAAACCTATCAGTCCTCAGGTGATCTGTTCCCTCCGCCTGTTTGTTGGAAATGTAATTGGTTTCAGAAAGCAAATGTGAATTTTATTCTGAGTTTACATGGGTCTTATCTGCCATTCCTAAACCATTCTGCCTCCTGAATGTTTTGGCAGAGAAGGATGAACAGGCGTCATCAGCCCCAAACTCCCCAACAATTAAAGTTAAATGTGGCAATTTATAACCATCACGTCAGTGCGGCTGCATCCTCGACCTATCATCCTCCAGAGTGAATCCTCCGCTGCCTTATAATTTCAACATTATAGCACGAAAATTAAAAAAAAACAAAAAAAAAAAACAGATAAACCTGTAACAATAAGAGGCCAGGCAGCACAAGTGGCTCAGTTTCAATTCAGTAATTGTGGCTTTCGGAGACACTAACGCATATCGTGGTGAACCGTAAAACACAGCATGACACCTTTACCCTGCGATGCAACGCTGACTGAATGTATGATTACAGCTGCCACGGAGATCATGTCTCAGTGAAAAACAGCAATGTCACGAGTGTTCAATGGCCTAAAATGATTCACAGACAAAAGAACAGCCAGTGAGTCAACTGAGGTTGTTTTTTTTTTTTTTTTTTTTTCAATTTCACACTGAGCCCAGAAACCTGGTAGCTTTTAGTTAAAAAATGAGCAACGAAGGAGCCAAAATAAGGTAAATGTTTGACCACAGCATCTCTGATGAAACAACTAAATCTGATGGTTCAGTTCATGATTTGTTTCATGTTTTCTCTCTGATATTTTCACATGAACCTCCTTATTACTGGACCTTTATCAAGTCTGTTTTTATTCGTGATGGTGTGTGACATATTGATTTATGTATAATGACGACGCCACGTTTTAACACAAAAGACAAGGTCTTCACATTCAAAGCTCGATTTTACCAATTACCTGGAACTAAACTGTTTCATTATGTGGTTCTTTACCACATAATGAACAACCCTCAAAGGTTCAAAAATAACATTTTCAAGAAAGATGAGAAAACAAAGTGAATGTATAGAAAGAAACTCCCTTTGTTTCCACTGAACCTATTTCTTTCCTCTGTCCTTCTTCTCCTTATTACTTTCCATCTTTGCCTCATTTCCTTCTTCACTGATGTGAGAAAGTAAAAACTCCATCAACCCAGTGCGGTGATGTTTTCATAAAGCTGCATGTCTCAAAAATCACCTCATGTACAAGCAACATCAGCAAAGTCTCCAGAGTTTCTGCTTTAAACCAAATTCAAGTGAAAATCAAGGAAGTGATTGATCTTTTTTTTTTCCAAATACATGAAATGTAAGAAACAAATAACTCACAAATCAAAGGACCTGTGCTGCTCACTCCAAACTCTTTTTTTTTTTTTTTTTCTCCCTGAAACGTGTTGTTTTTAAAATGGCAAAAGTAGTAGAATTGGTGATTGAGGAAGAGTCGGGGGTCATGGTGAAAAGTTGGGTGAGATGAGTCTAACTGTGATGTGACGGAGGCAGAAAATATATGAACATCCTGTCCAGGATGATCTCATCTGGTAACGTTAATTTCAGTGTGATGGTGGAGAAATGTTGTCAAAGTGATGATATACACGTCTTCTTTTAATGTGGGGATCCAGTTTTTGCTTAAACATATGAATTTTATAATAATAATAATAATAACTAGACAATTACCCTGCGGGGAATAGCGAGAGTGGGGCTGTGCGCTGTAGCAGTCTACGCTAAGATGCGATGGTGCTACAATTTCCTTTTTCACCTTATCTTATCCTTATCCTAATCATCATATGAGGAAAGGAAGAAGAAAAGGAAAGAGGGAAATGATTGGCGACTAGCGTTGCGACGTTGCGTAGCGACTAGCATCAAAATGATCAGATGAGATGAAAAAGCAATTATTCGCTACTGGCGTCGCGAATATTTCCTCCTCATTCGCAAATTATGTCATGAAAAATTCGGGTTTGGATAAAAAAGTAATAGTCTGACGCACGTTTTGATATATCATTTGTCTATGTGTGATCAACTGTCATGAAGTTATTAATGTTCAAAGTAGCTGCTGAAGCAGCTGCTTCACTAACGACACACACACAAACTCACACGCACACACACGCACCTGCTGCCTAACTGACACCGGTTGCCGTGGTGACGGTGCTTCACAGGTGCTTGAGAGGCGGCAAACGATCAGAGAAAACGCTCAAATCAACACCTCGAACTACTGCGATTTTTTCAAAAAGTAAAGCAGATATCCCAAAAATAAATTCAGATTCGCAGCTACAAGGCTTTCGTGAACACAGAGATGTGTTTTTTTCTTCCTAGTGTCAAAAATGTGGACATTAGAGCAAGTTTAACACAGCTCACATTTCTGATTTTCTGCTTGAAAGCTTGGCTGGATTTACATGGGAGTGAATGGAGCTCTTGGACCGACATCTTGTCACTTCTAGGCTTCCCATTCAAAAACTGTAAAAGCTATCGTTTAGGTAGACACATTGTGGGAATCAGGAGGAGTGTGACTACAATTTTGGAGAATATTATATGTGTAGAGTGAAATTTGTGGCCGTGAGCGCAGTTTTAGTGAGAAATTTAGAGGATATTTTTTCACCCTCTCTCCACTCTAGGTGGTGTGGCTCCCACTCTAGCGCGAACATTCCGACCACATACACACCTATTGTAAAGTCTGAATTTCACCAAAATCGATCATGGTGAATGATCGTTGACTGATCAAAAAGTATTCAACCTAGCAAAACAGTTGAATGCAACATCCACACAGGAGGATTTTGTCTCCATTTGACAGTTGGAATGAGGTCTCTAGGTCAAAGTATGCCAGAGCAGTAGATGTTTGAATAAACATTGAAAAGTTGCGATTTTTCCGACTTTTCCCATTCATTCTCTATGGGGAAAATTCATATTCTGTAGAGAAAAGTAATAGCACACCGAGTCAGATCAAGCCGCACGTTTTGATGTATCATTCGTTTGTGTGCGATGAGCGGTTCGGGCCGCATTAACGTACAAAAATCGGTGGAAGAGGAATAATAAAAAGAGGCGCGAGCAATAACAATAGTGGGCTATGCGAAGCACAGCCCCACTTATAATAATAAGAAGAAGAAGAAGAAAAAGAAAGTTTATTTCTACAGCACATTTTAAAACAACAAAACATTGACCAAAATGCTGTACAAGAGAGCAAGACAGAGTAATGAGTAATTACATCAGGGAACATAGCTGAAAATAAATGATGATACCAACAAGAAAAAAAATCAGTAAAAACAGTGTAAATTAGTAAAAGAATAAATAATTTAAAATAAAAGATGAGGGGGTGGAACAGCCATAAAGTGTTGAAAGCCAGGGAGTAAAGACGGGTCTTCAGCTGTGACTGACGGGTACTGGACCGGTCTTATGTGCAGTGGCAGCTCATTCCAGAGCTTAGAGACAATCACAAGCTCCGGTCCCTCCTGCTCTTAAAGCCTAGTGCCCTAATGCCTAGAGGGAGGAACCACGAGGCCTGTTGACCCGAGAGCATGAGATGGAGCGTGAACTTTGAGGAGAGCAGATGAATAAGAAGGTGCAAGACCATTTAATGATTTAAAAACAAATAAAAGAATTTTAAAATGAACTTAATTAACATACTGGAAGCCAGAGCACAGGTGTAACATGCTCCTGCTTCAGTGTTTTAGTTAGTTTGGACCAACTGAAGATGAGACAGGGAGGAGCAGCTAATGCCTGGATACAGTGAATTACAGTAGTACAGGTGGGACATGATGAAGACATGTACGACCTTTTAAAAATTATTAAAAGACAAAAAGGGCTTGATCTTTGATAATAACCTAAGTTGGTAAAAACAAGCTTTAACCACAGAGTTCACACGTTTGTCCAAAGACACTGAGGTTTTTCTGCAGAGTGTTTTTGTAAGGTGCTAAGACGCCTAGACCTTGGTTAGCGTAAATTTAAAAAATTCAAAGTCATCCAGGCTTTGATGTCCTCAAGGCAGTTAAGTAAGTGTTTAACAGAGTTCGGATCATTGTGTTTCAGGGGCATGTATATTTGAATGTCATCAGCATAACAATGAAAAGAAATTTTATTTCCTAAGAATCGAGCCCAGGGGAAGCATATAGAAGAGTACAGGCCGAAGAATAGAGCCTTTTTTTTTTTTTAACTCAAATCACACTTCTTTTTTTTTTTGCACTCCACTTATCAGCTGCTAAATTAGACTCCGTCTCAGTTTTCAACCCTTTATATTTTACAGATATTACACTTAGGTTAAACACTGTTCTGTAAATCATCCAGTAAAAATTATATTACACTGCAGTTCTTGAAACAAAGATCATCCAACATGCTGTGTCTTTTTGTGAACACGTTTCTGGTTCATGTAAAAAGGAGCAAGAATGTTGTCATTTCTCTCTGTTCATTTCAAATATTAAAGTCACAGATGACAGACAGAACAGAGAAGGAAGGAAAAGAAACGTGATGCTCTAAAAGTGACGCATCCAAACCAAACTCTGTCCAGACTGGGACCCAGGATCGAAGAACACCCCGGGGCCTCCATCCAAACCACATCACACAGCAAACGCCAAATTGAAGGAGATGGTCGAGGCCTGAGGTTGATGAAAGATCACAAGTCCTTGATAATTTTCCACTTTAAAAACATCCTCTCAGTCAGGTTTCCATCCCACTTGTAATGGAAGGTGCAAATATACATAGATACAACAGGTCAGAGGAGAGACAGGGTATTTTCAGACATGTACAGATGTAAAATGTAGGTAAATCAGCCATGAATCAGTAAACTAAACAATATGAAGATGAAATCCAACTATCCCTTTTAATTTAATCCTGTGATCTTCGCATTTCTATTTCACCTCATTAGAGATGAGAGGATCGTGTCACTTTGTCCCATTTTTGGTTAATGCCCAAAAGGGTTTCTATGATATTTAATAGCAGGTCTACAAAGAGCCACGACTGGGTAAGGTTTTATGAATATGAATGTATCAAACTTACTGGATGTGACTAAATCAGCTGCAGAAAGTTTTGCCCTCGAAAGGATTTAGTGGTCGATCAAAACAAGCCTGAAACATTTTATGAAATGAAAGAGTCAAAGGATTGTTTCCATGTGTGTTTCAATTAGTTTGACGAGCAGCTAAAGCCACTTAAAATGTACATTGAGTTACATGTACAATGGTGCTGTACAAACAAATAAAGCTAGAAACAAAAAAGAAAATGGATGTGATTCAATGTGGACCAAGCACTGAGCTTTTATTGAACTGACTACATACATACATACATAAAGAAAAACTCTGGTTAATGAGGAACATTTTCAAATTTACATGCATGAAAACACACTCACATTCACAGTCATCAAAGGATTTTTATTATTTTACAAAGCTGCAGCATTTACACTGATATTCAAACGCTGGAGGTGTAAATGTCCTAAAGTTGAGTCTTCACCAAACAATTTTTTCAGTTTTGTTCATATATTTATAGTCTGCTGAAGATGAATGTTTCTGTTTTTGCAGATGTTTTTTCAATTAATCCAGTGTAAGTATCTTGACGTCTCATTGATGTGTTGGCACCATTTTGTACAAACCTTCTTGGTTCTCACACAAAAAAATCAAATCTTGACTTTGTTGATCTTCTGTCTCTAATTAGTTAATGTTAGCATGCTAACATGCTAAATTAAGATGGTTCTGATAAACAGAAACATTAACGTGTCATAATGAGCATGAGAAAGCAAATTTAACTTTAAGTAAAGTTTTCTCACAATGGAAACTGCAAGATTAGTTTGGGTTCAGATGTTTATCTTTCAACACTGGTTTCCATGGGAAAACATCTTTCATAATTTCACCTTTTTTCTGGAGAAATGTTTTAAAGGCTCCACTCCACCAAGCAATTTCTGGATTTATAGGAAACTAGTGAGGCTTTAAAGAGCAAGTGATAACTAAGTCTGGAGACCTCGGAGAGATTCATTGTAACTTGAGACAAATGTGTGTTGTGAATGAGTCTGATGTTTAGAGACAATTAAAAGTTCATTTGAATTCTTCTGGTTATCAACACATACAGAAAATGTTAACTTTTCTGGTACTGTCACCACCTGGTCTGGCTGTCGCACCAAACTCGTAGACGGAGCTTGGTCTGGCAAAGATCCCACAGACAGGAAGTTCTCAGAGACGGGATCAACGGGCGTCTATCAAATGTCTCTGTGTGCTACTGGAGCTACGACCAATCAGACCACTGATTCCAGTGATGTATGTGTAGAGACGAAAAAAAAACGATGGAAACATGCATGAAGGCTTTAAAGGCTACTATTTGCTACATTTTCAAAGAAAACCCGCTTTTAAAATCTCTTAAAACAGCAGCTACAGCTGAATCGAATGATTGCCGCTGCTCCACAGCTGCCACGTTGGATGTAAACAAATGTGTTTGAGGTCACTTGACTAGTGCGTCATCACGTTGAACTTGCACTGGCGTAAAAGCTTGTTTTTCTTTGGTTCCTGAGTTTTTAGGACCAGAAAGAGCAGAGAATAAACAGGTTGACCAGACTGACTTGACGTGAAATTCAAATAACAAACAAAGATGAAGACATTTGGAAGGAAACAAATGGCAATAAAATGTGCAGATGATGCAAAATGAGTGTATTGTGTGCAAATGATATGGTGAATCTGTAAAGTCCATGTGACATTATATCATATCATAATATCTATTTTTAGAGCCAGAAAACAAAAGGAAAAAATCCTGTGGACACAAAGACACAGAGCTGAGAAAACACTCACCATCATCCACAAGTGTTAGCTGGATCATTTCCTGGTCTCCTCTGGTGTCAGTCCCAGCTTTGTTTCCTTTTTTCTCACTTTGGTTGATTCAAAGCTTCACGTCCTGCTGCATGTTGCTGCCTTTCAAACACTCACTGTGAGAACTGGCAGAGAAAAAAACAGGAAAGCAAAAAGACAGACAGTGAAGGTGAGAGAGTAGACAAAGAGCAGACAGACAAACTACAACTCATCTGAATATCATATTACTGAAACATGTATTAAAAATTACATGTCGAGATAATGGTAAGAATACTCTGTCCTTGAAAACTCAGCTCTGCTGGTGCTTTAATTTTGCTTGAAGATAAGAAAAAGGGCAGAGTTTGTGAAGGGGAGGTTACTAATGGACACGATGCAGAAAATAACCGAGGGGAGAGAGTAACGAGAGAAAGGAGGTAGAGAAAGAAAATATTCCCTTGTGTTGATACAATAAATATAAATACAATAAATATACAAGAATGAGACTGAATCACACCTGAGAACCTTCAACTATAGTCACTATGTCATTTACATTGACACATGGTGACACTTTGAAACATCACAGTGGGATGTAACATAGGGACCCATTTTTCTGATAAAGCACTTGAGATTATAATGATCCATTTCCTTTCTAATTTGGTACTAGTTGAAGGATTTCTCTGAATTCAGACATTACATTTATTTTTCATTATTGAAACCTTTCACAGTAGTGATCAGCAGTCAACCAAACAGCCAATCATAAGTCAATCTAATCTCTAATATAATAGTATAAAAAAATGAACCTAAACTGACTAAAAATGTATTTGATGTGTACTTAGATGTTTTAGTTTGGATGCATCTGTTAACACAAGCTGGCTTCACACTGTCAGACCAGGCCAGGCCAGGCCAGACCAGGGCCATTTGTGGGTCACCTAGGTGCTTGTGTCCCAGGTCTAAACTTGAGACTTTTGTGTTCAGATAGTCGGACCACCAGCCTCTCTGGACCACCCTTCAACCAGCCCCCGTTTGTGAAAACGTCACCAGCACAGCCGCGATGTGTTTCATGCACAAACATCATTATAAGACCAGAACTGTTGGCCCATCTTTCTCTGTAGAAGCTAAAATCACGAATACATTTCTGTACTGACATGTTTATTTCTCTACCTGGTGTCTCCACACCTACAGCAACAGGTTGATTCCTCCTTAACGTTGGCACCATCTCTAGCCCCTCTCTGTCCCAAAGTAGCCCAACGTTTTGGTCGGGCCAGAAATCTGGAGCTAGTGGCCCCGAGACAGCCTGATGTGGCACCAGTTAGCACCAGCACTCCCCGGCTGGCTGGGCTTTGACCCAACAGTGTGAAGCTACTGAGTGGGTGAGTTTTATGACATATACTGCAGCCAGACACCGGGGGCCAATGGAAACATATTGGACTCAGTTTCTGGGGAGTTGCTGTATTACACCAGTGCTGTTTAGGGACTTTTAAAGTTGGGCTGGCGAGGCTGAACAAACCAAGAAGTTCTCGCACAGCTCTGGTGTGATTTGTTTGTCTACTTGCTACTGCTACTTCCTCACACAGGAAGAAATGACTGAAGTCATTTCCTGTTGTGCAACCTCAGTTTTAATGTAAAATGCAAATGCAAGTCGGACAGTTAACGAGTGACTCAGCTCTTGAAGAGTAAGACACTGAATAATGAATATGAAGGAATTTGGACAGGGAAAAAGTGATTGATGTTGACAAAGGTGTGCAAAGTTGTTTGTTTCTATTGTTTTCAGAGGACATGATATCTCTGTGTGACCATAATGTCCAAGTGAGACAGATGTATTTCTACAGATGGCAAACTTCAAGGGGAAAACTCCTGTAGACACAAAGAAACAGAGCTGAGGAAACACTCATCATCATCCACAGCTGCTACCTGGATTATTTCCCGATCTCTTCAGGTGTCAGTTCAAACTTCCAAACTGTTTCTGTTTTTTTCCTCTTTTTGTTTTAGGATTCCTCACTTGGGCTCACTTTTCAAGATGTAGCCATCTATCAAACACTTCCTGTGATGAGAACGTAATTGATGTGATACCATAACTGAGTCTGAGTCAAGGACAGTTTAATAAACACATTGTGGGTATAGCTAATCACCCATCAAAGATACCAGGATTATCATTAGCCACCGAGTGCCAATGATGCTCCCTCTTCAACCTGACAAGTCTGAGTCTTGGATCTGTCGACAGGACACGATACCCATAGAAATGGCAGAGATGAGGCAAACAAAATTTACATTTCAAAGTACAAACAGAATGATCCACAGTTTGTTTTATGTATTTCATACCTCTGTCTGATCTTGAATATCACACTGTGACTAGACAAAACTAGACAAAACATCCTCACTATCCAAAGCAATCATGCAAATAATTAAACCATAATGCTTGTGACATATTCCCTGTGCTGCTCTCCTCAATTACCTCAGTTGTGTTAAAAGCGGGGGCTGACAGACTGACAGAGGGAGGTGGGAGTCAAAGGGAGATAAACAGGATGTGGGTGAATTATGTGATTGGGCAAAACAATGGAGAAAAATAAATAGGAAAAAGGAAGTTATTGTTTAGTCATTTCCAGCTCATTACATTCCAAGTGTTTACACATTAACATGTTAATTACACAACAGGAGGTGTAATCATGAACACTCGTGTCCAATGTTCATTGCTCATTGTTTATTTGTCAAAGCACCATTTTGTGTTTTAAGAGGAAAAGCTCTAAAATCCCAAATGAATCATTGAAGGATAGTTTTAAAATAACCTATTTCCAGAGGACAATAGCAAATAACCTTTATTGTTTTGGCACAAAAAACAACTGAGAATTTATTATTTTTTATTTATTTTGGAATTTATAGTAAAACTGGAATAATGTGTGATTTCTACTTGGGTTTTCTTTATAGATTTTAATTAATACTTGTTTTCTATCTGGTCCAGTGTATTTATCTTCTTGAATTATTACTTTCTGTCTGTATAATTACAGTACTGTGTAAAAGTTACAGACACCCCCACATGTTGTGTTTTATCAGAGCTGTAAAGACCGTACAAATCTATCTCTTACTTTCTTTACGTAGATATAATAAGAAAATACAGGAAATGTGTACAAAGTATTTAAGACACGTAAAATGTACTAATGATTCTGGATTCAGACTCTGGCCACCCCCCCTTTAGTGAACAACCACAAGGAATAAGCTGATAACAAAGTCACTGTTCATCACAGATCACTGATAGACATGTCTAGTCTGATATAAACTGTTCGCATGGGGGGTGGGGGGGTGTGCCTATAACTTTTACATAAGGCTGTACATAACAAAGAGAGGCCTGAGTACTGAACTTAGATACTTACCTTATCATTTAGGGCCAAATTTCAACATTTAAAGTTAACATCATCTGTGTCAATGTACCAATCATCATCACCAATCTTTACCTCTGATGTTGATCAAGTCTACAGAATTCAGAGACGTCAAGACCTTCTGAGTCGGAAAATTCAGAATCGTACAACTGTCAGGTCCCTCCCCCTACCTCTATACAAGGTAGTAGAAGTGAGTGGACGCTAGAGCATGTGTACACAAGCTAGGGAGCGGGCGTACAGTGTCCAAAGCAACAGCTGGCTCATAAGCAATAGTCGTGTTTCCACAAAGTAAGTTCTTGGTAACGTTTAAGGGCCGGGCACTTTTCAGGAATGTCATCTCACTTGTTCCTTGTAGCGCCTGTGTCTCCAACGAGGGTATCTGGAGCTAGTGCCCCAAGACAGCCCTGAGGTGGCACCAATTAGCACCAGCATGCCCCGGCTGGCTGGGCCTTGACTGAACAGTGTGAAGCCGGCCACAGAGTGGGTGAGTTTTATGACCTATACTGCAGCCAGACACCGGGGGCTGATGGAAACATATTGGACTTTCTGGGGAGTTGTTGTATTACACCAGTGGTGTTTAGGGACTTTTGCAGTTGGGCTGGCGAGGCTGAACAAACCAAGAGGTTCTCACACAGCTCTGGTGTGATTTGTTTGTCTACTCACTACTGCTGTTTTAATGTAAAATGCAAATGGGGGTCGGACAGTTAACGAGTGACTCAGCTCTTGAACAGTAAGACACTGTATAATGAATATGAAGGAATTTGGACAGCAGTGCAAAATCACTCCTTGTAGCGCCGGGGCCTTCACCGAGAGTAAGACGTTGATCACTGACGAGACGGACTTTACCTTCATCATGTTATCATTAATTAACTACATGCTGCAGTCTGTGTGAGTGTGTGCGTGAGAGAACAGAACCGTCTGTTTGTTTTTTAATGTAGTGTTTGTGGCGGCCAGTGTTGATTCTGTGGCGACCACCACACACTGATCATTAAATGTAAAAGCCTGCGATCATTTTGCGACAGTTTAACTGTGTCACTGTTCCCTTCTTCTGCTATATTTATTGAGACGCTTCTGCCACTCGGTTTTGCGTGTGTCAGCAGCAGGTGCACAAGCTGTGATTAACATGCAGCTGTTCCTCCCCCCTAACCTGACTGGTGGAACAGCAACACCAACAACACTTTTTACCAACACTTTGATTCACATTGTCCAGTGCAAATTCATGGCTGTTCATGTCTCTGTCTCATTTTGTGTAGCCCAATGGGCATCTTGGGTATTGATGGTGAAATTGAAGGTGATATTTTTACTTGTAGAGTGTAAGAGTGTAAAAACAATATTTGCACATGAAAAGAAATAAGTTTGTTTAAAAGAAATAACCTGCTTTTGTGAACCAATCAGAGTCAGGCTGAGAGGTCAAGCGGAAGCAGGAAGTGGAGAGAGAAAGAGACACGTGTGATAAGTTACAAAGTTGGTAGACCACTAATTTCATGTAGAAGTGGGTAAAAGGGCTTATTAAAAGTAGCCTATTTCCATTATTATTGTCTGTTGAGTAGTTTAAATTGTGACATCAAAATGACCTAGAATAGTGTGTTGATTGACATTAGAGGGATCTCATTTGTAGAAAAAAAAAAAAAAAAAAGATGCTGAAAAACTGCTTCTTGATCAAACTAAAGTTGTTTTTTAAGAAAAATTCCCCCTGGTTTCCCATGAAAGTCACTGTGTGCACAGAGATGATAGTTTACACACACACACACACACACACACACACACTCAAGTGGTCAGTTCTCACCAGTAGCTCCAACATATAAATGTTAGACCTCAAGTAAAATTAATGTGCACACACACAAACACACAGACTCCCCCTTGTGACTCTCTCCAATTACTGAGCAGGTGCACCTGAGCAGGTCTTTTAGAAAAGGTCATCCATCGTGTGTGTGTGTGTGTGTGTGTGTGTGTGTGTGTGTGTGTGTGTGTGTGTGTGTGTGTGTGTGTGTGTGTGTGTGTGTGTGTGTACCTACCATGCCCTCAATTTCAGCACCAATCTTCCATCATGTTTCCTTTCAATTCACCTCAAAGTCCAGTCCAAATACTTATCGATAGTTGCTCAGCTGTTTGGTTTGTCTGTTTCCATATCTTGCATAAAAAACACACAGTTGAGTTGCTCATTTTGTCCAAAATACAGTTATGCAAATTGCAAAGTGTTTCTCTTATGCTGCATAGTTAGTTTCATTGGCTACTTTGCAAAAACCTCAAACGGTCTCTTTACAGTTTATGTACAGCATTGTCCACATGAACAAATAATACCATATTAAGAAAATCCAGATGTTGATTATCATTGTAGGTTTGGTTCATGTGGTATCCTCACTCACACATATCCAAACAAAGATACAGTAATGGGCAAAAGTCTGACACAACAAAACCCATTTATCACAAATTTTGCTGCTTCAGTTTCTATGGTGGTAATTAACACTTGACTTATTCTAGGTTGTTAAAAAGTGCAGTCAGATAAATTGCAATCAATTGTCTCTCCTCGCAATGAAAATTATCAGGAAATTTGATAGTCTGAACACGAGCATGAGTCATGTGTCGTGCCAACATGAAGTATTGTGAGACCATTCATGTGTGAGATTACTTCTCATCCTAGGAGATGGGCTCAATTTTGGTGAAGAACAATGCGTATTACAGCTTCATGAATTATCATGTCATAAAGCAAAAGTGATAACTGAGTGAATCAAAACATTGAAAGTTTGTGTCTATTGCCAGGAGACTCCACAGATCTTAATCTCATCAAGAACCTGTGGTCAAAAGTGGACAGATGAACAAAAACCCCAAAACTCTGATTAACTCCTAGCACTTTTAATGCAAGAACTGGTCACCATCAGTCAGGGTGTCCCAGGTGACATCCGCCTAGTGTTGAAAAAGAAGGTTCAACACTATAAATGCTCACCCTGTATAAACATAATGCACTGGTTAGTCAAAGCACTCAAACTTGTCTTTAATTGTACATCAGAATTAGCCTGATGCGTCACACACTTTGTGCAAAGCATCTGAAACCTATCCATCAGCAAACGTTTGCTCGACCGTGGGCGGACACTTTCTGCTTGATTGTGAAATGCTGCTTCCAGGGGAGTAGCAGTTGAGCATAAAGGCTGAATTATGCTTCTCCGACTGTGTGGCCGCGCAGTCGGATTGACAGAGACGTGAATCCTTTGGAAGTTCTCCGTCGGATGGTGAGCATTGCAAAGCAATTCACCACCAGAACAGTAGGGGGTCGATACGTATCAATAGGTGACCTGACACATAAAGACCTCCATAGATTGTTTATTAACTGCCAGGCCGTGTTCCTCCACATACAATGAACGATGGACAAAATGTAGAAGACAGGGACAAGGTCTCCTGCATTGCTGCTGCTGCTGCGTAGGCTTTTTTCAGCCGTACAAACTTGTCCCTGAGCTTCCTCCAAATTTTGATGCTCCCCACGACCGAAAACCCACATGGAGCAATCTCCTTCACATCTTTATACTCTTTTAAGCTGCGGTTGTAGATGTGCTCGTATTACCGCACTTCCTCTGCAATACGTTCTTCACTGTTGTCCATCTTGTTGACTACACTCAAAATGCCGGTGTCGTTGTTGTGGTGAAGGAATACTATCGGCAACATGAAATTCCAGAAATTGGGTAATTCTAGCGGACCAATCAGAGCTATGCGGTCTCCGTGAGCTCTTCGTCATTTCAACAGATAGTTAAAAAGCTGGAGAGGTGCACGCAAGCTGGCGGAGAGGGGGTTGGACGGGTTACGCAACGACACAGAGCCCTCTGTGTTGTTGCATATTGATTGATACGGACGAGCATTAATCAGGCTTAAGTCAAAAACGTGTGTTAATGAGCATTGTTGATTCTGTGACTTATATGCACCTATATCCATCTCAACAGCTTTGTTCACTGCTGCTCAAAATACACCAGAAACTTAAGCTTTAACACTTCAGTTCAGTGTCATCAGTTTCTTCCCTCCTTCTGTTTGCTGATTGGCCTGAACAGCTCAGTCGTGTGCGAACCGAATCCTACAAACAGCTCCCAGACAAAATGGTGGAGCTAAATGAGAAATTGAGTGGAAGCACTAGCCTGACTACCTCAGCATAACATTGAGCAGCAAAGTTTGTGGGAAAACAACATTTGTGTCAAAACTTTTGGCTACAACTGTTCGTCTACAACTGAGTCCAAGGACACTCTGACATAAGGGACCAGAAAATCAACCAACAACTGCATAATCACATAATCAATCTACTTCCTAAGACTTGGATACCAGTGTTGGTATTTGAATTTAGTATAATTCCTATGTTTATCTGTACAGTTCTGTTCCAACTTGTCTATCCCCTGGATGTGGGACAACAGCAACAGCTAAAAATGGTCTAAGATTTCTTGTCAGGTACATGTTGTGGTCACTCCCTAAAAGCTTCAGTCACTACATGACCCTCAAGTGATATAATTATCTACAACTATACACAACTATCTGGGATGTTGGATCTTAAACAAAACAAATGAAATGTGTCACATCTTTTTTGGAGAAGCTCTTAACCTTTTCCTCTGCAGCACACCCACTGTTGTTTGTTTCTGCTGCTGCCCATAACCCCCACCTCCCCGCCCCCATCCCCAACCAACCAACCGCCCACTCATCCCTTCGCTTTCTCTCTGCCAAAGCAGCAGTGACCTTTTAGTGAAACACGTCTCCTCTTTTTGCTTGTGAGTGGACCATTTATTTTAATGTTACCATGGTGTCCAATTTTGCTCACGGAACAGAGAAACCCAGAGTCTTACATTTGTGATCCGGCACTGATTGCACAATGTAAACCAACATTTGTATGGTACTGGAGCATTTGTAGGGGGGGGTTTCAATAGCATATGTGATGAAGTAATTTCATGGCACTTCAACACTTAACACACTCATCAGCCTGCTGTTGCTCTGGCTCTTTCCAAACTTACAAAACTCTCTGAAACAACTAATTTCAGTTTGAGCTGCTACAGAAGTTTTACAGTGTTGATATAATGGAATGAATCCACAACACAACAACCAATTGTAGTTTGGGCAATGCTACCATTACCAGCTGACCACAACAAATGCTGCATGTTGTTGTAAATTCATTTCTTTACTCACTAAAAGCCGTTCTCAGTGATATAAAAAAAAACTAATGTTAAGTCATTTTTTGGTTCTGCTGAAGTTAGCATGCTAATCGGCTAGCTAGCCTCAGTCTGACTTATCACTAAAGTCAAGTCCAGTCTGAAGACATACCATTGTACTGTTACCTTTTGGTCTTGGCGAGAGACCATCACCTCCAAAACCTGCTGTGAGTTAAAATCCACATCCTCTGTTTGTACATGACCAGATATCTGTATATACTGTTTGCTCCAGAAGCTACAGATATGAAACAGGCTTGTGGATCAATCTGATGACCTTCACGTAAAGACTATTTTAATATGAGCAGCATCTTGTCTGCTTCTGTGTAATTTAGTGTCCTCCACTATTATGGGCTATTTTCTTGTCATATCTTTGTAGTATCTTTGTGTGCAAGCCATGTGATCAATAGATTTCCATTTGCGCAAGTTTCAAATCGCCTGTGCTTGATGTTAGAATAAATCATTTAACCAGCTGGACTTGATGAAAGCTATTTACACTGATTTTTGAGTGTGTGTGTCTCTCCTCTCAATGTTCATAACTTGGGAACCATTTAACATTTATAAATGTGACCCATATAATTAAAATCACCAAGACGTGGTTTTTAAAATCACGCTGGCAGCTTTGTACTTTGACATTTTAATTTGTTTCATGTTCCCTGCTATCACTTCATCCTCTTCTTCCTCTTGCCTGCCACAGTAGATCATCTGATCTGTTACACAACCCGTCTTCATGTCCTCCTTCACTACATCTATAAATCTTCTCGGTGGTCTTCCTCCCTTCCTCCTAAATAGCAGCTCCAAATATATCAATCAAACATAACCATCATGTCTCCTCAGCACATGCGTAATCTGCTTTCTTCATCTCCTTGACTGTCCCTTTTCTTTGATAACTTCTTCATTTAAAGGTGACGGTGTCGTTTTCACCTCGTCTTTGTTGAAGAGCGGTCGCCCACATTCATGAACATGTGAAAAGTGCTAGAAATTTTGAACATCTCCTTTTCATAGAATTTCCTCGTTTAGAAATGTGCACTAGAAAATCGGTCAAATTCAACATCAAGTAATTTGCAGCAGCGTTTGCAAAGTTTAAGGCGTAATGGCAGGGCTATGTGCCAGGCTGTGCTAGCGCTGCGCTAAGTTTTCATAACCTCCCCACCAAAAGAAATGCATGAGATGCGCAGCTGCTGTTCATTTTTCATCACATTCTCTCTACATTTAACCACAGACTGTTACTTTGCTCAGTCAATTTCACATCTGACAGTTTTACAAACCTGGGACAATATCAAACCGGCTTCTCCCAGTGTTTGATGCTACGTAGCGGAGCAGTTCAGACTTTGCTACCATATTAACTTCAAACTGTAAGAATCACATTGTTGTTGTTGTGTTTTTTGTTAAAAATAGAATATATGCTTTTTGGTTTCATTTGGCGACTGAATCTGTGAGTAGGCCACAGCTACAGTAAAAAGATGGTCTGTGATGGTCAATCTTGCATTTCATAATGAGGTTTCCAGTTAAGCCTGAAAAGATGCTAAATAGGTGCAAAACCAGGTGTTTAAAGCCCCCAACCCTAAAATATGTTTCTGAGAGGTTTTTATGAAGCTTCTGAGGCGTTACACATCCAACCAATGTGTTATTATGTCTGTCACATCACAGAATCAAAACCCTGTTCGACTGTTCTCTGTCATCTTTAAATGTTTCCCTGTACTTCCATATTTCATCACCACGTTTCCTTTGTCTTCTTTCCTTTAAGTCCTTTCTTCCTGTTGCAGCACTCCTCATTGAAAAAAGTGACTTATTTTACTTTTCTTTCTCAGGTTCAGTTCCTCACCTCGTCCTTCAAGCAGAGCCAACACACACAAACACCCTCCAAGGAAAACAAATATCAGTCACTCATACCTATTACTTTTTTCTTCCCAGTAGGATTTATTCATTGCAGCTTCAAGGACTAAAGGTGATTGTGTTCTTATGGAAACAAGTCACCTGAGAAAACCAGGAAACACAAAATATCTCACATTCATAAATCATACTGTGAAACGTCCTTTAAATTTATAGCAATAATGGAAACACTACAGACCACGTTTACCCAGAAACACACATCCAGACAGCAGCTCTACACTCTGCTATACTGCGCTTTTTTCAGTCATACCCCGATGAACAATCATTAGGGGCAATGGAGGGTTCAGTATCTAACCGATTCAGACTGGAGGAGCCAGGAATCAAACCAGTGACTGTGATTATTGAACCACCTGCTCCTGAGCTACAGACGCCGCCATAGAATAAATAAACTGTTGTTTTCAATTAACTGTAAAAAAAAAAAAAAAATAGACCTTGAGCTTGTTCATCATGGTTTATGACCTATGACCTAAAACTAATTTAGTTTTAATTTTGGATACTGGTTATTTATCATGATAATAATAATCATATGCAGTGGACAAAAATAACACTTTTTCAGGACACTTCAGGACAAGGCTAGAAAATGAAAAAATAAATCACAAATAGAAAAAATATGTCAATAAAGAAATTCAGGTGTTTCAAGAGTAATTACAGAATAATTACGGTGAGGGCTTCCATACTTGAGGGCAAAATATTGTCCAATTCAATCCCAAGAGTTTCAGTCCAGAAAGCAGGAAAACCAAGTGTGTGTTTGTCTTCTCTCACTGAGGCTCAACGTGATAATCTTACATCTAAACTCTGCTTGTGTATTGACTCAGTTGCAGCATGATCATGTAATTGTGAGTATTATGATGCTACTGCAGAGCAGTAATTAAATTGTTTGTGCAATGAGCGGTGGGAAAACAGCAACATCTGTCAAAACCGATGCTGTAAATATGACGAGGGAAATGACGTTCTTCAGGGCTCAGCTTGGCAAGTTCCACAAGGAAATGAATGAATTACCGTAAGAACGTTGTAATTTCATTAGTGTTATTTCCCTGGAGTCGTTTCGTTTGGTTCAGCTCCTCCCAAAAATAACACAATCAAATTTCACTCACATTCTCATCACTTTTCTCTGTCTGTCCAAGTCTGATGCCACTGATGTTGACATCTGTTGAGTCACATTCAAACAGGTATTAAAACAACAGCAAAATGAGCCCATAATTGTGCATGGACAGTCATAGAGCACATACTGTACAATATATATTATTATTGCATTATATTACTGCTGCTACTTGTTTTTGTTGTTGAGGTCAAGTTCATTTTAACAGCCTTATTTACAGTTTATCTGCTGAGCCTGCTGCCTGCTGGGAAAAGATATAGAAATATAAAAAGCTGAAGACTGAAAAACAGCTTCTTTCTATGGACTGTTAGGACATTAAATACCCATATGAATAAGTCAAATTACTGTCAAACTACTAAGTATAATAAGTATCCTGTGTGCAGTTTTGTTTTTTGTTTCTATCTCTTTTTACCACTTTCTAATGGTGTATTCAGACCAAACCTGAAGCAAGAGGCAAACACACTGAGACACTAACCGGCTTCACACTGTCAGGCCAGGCCAGTCCAGGGCCATGTGGGGGCCACTTAGGTGCTGGTGTCCCAGGTCTAGCCCTGAGACTTTTGTGTTCAGATTGTTGGGCCACCAGCCTCTCCGGATCACCTTTCAACCAGACCCCGTTTTTTGAAAACGTCGCCAACACTGCCCATTTTCAAACATGATGAGAAGTTCAAGCACGCAAAAACAAACATCTAGCGGCAAGTAAACAATCATTTCTGTAGCTGTTTCTAATTCTCTTCTCCAGAAAAAATCTGGGGCTAGTGGCCCCGGGACAGCCCCAACGTGGCACCAGTTAGCACCGGCACTCCCCGGCTGGCTGGGCTTTGACCCGACAGTGTGAAGCCAGCTACTGAGTCACAAAGGCCAATCAGTGTTGAGCTTCTCCTGACATCAACAACACAAAAATGGAGGAGAAGCTTATTGTGCCGTTAATGGAGACGTGCAGTTATACGATACAACTTCTGTGTTTTGTAGAAACAAAACAGAAAAGGAGAAAAGTCAGGATGCAGCAGGATGATCTAAACATCTGGATCTAGTCCTGAATCCAGCTGTCAGCTGGACTTTACTATCAACCAAGTTAGCTTAATGCTAATAGCCTTCCTCACTCAGTGAAAACAAGCTTCGAAAAAAAACAGTCCAGTAGCCATACTTGTCCTTTTTGTCTCTTTGCATTTGGTCTGAACACACCTTAATAAATCATACCTTCACAGCTTTATTCATGTTAATGATTAGTTAATAGCATTAAATGTCACTTGTCCCATCCATGTCCCAATCCATTAAATAGAGGAAGATCTTTGTTTTGTTATCTGTTTATCGACCATTTATCCTCTGGAGAAACCTGAATAATATCGAAACCAACAGCCTTTTATTAGATACTCATTAACTTTTATAACTGTTTATAAGATGTTTTATCTGTTTACTTACCTGGAAATCTACCGGATGCTGTGACAGATCGGGTTTCAACCTGTAAATCTATAAAACGTTGGTAAACATGAGCAGTGAAACTCTCACACTCTGTCAGTTTAGCTTTGTGCTGATGTGTAATGATCATGATGATGTTTCTAAAGAGGGCTTGTCTATCAGATTAGGTTCCACTGTGGCAGCTGAGTCCCATTATGTACGTTGTGTACTTACTTAACCCTGCAGGCTTTGGTGTACCTCAAAGTCCTTCATGTGAAGAAACACTGCCATCTACTGGCACAGAGTGAGAGAACACCTTCGGTACTAGACCCTCTAAGACTGTATTCACTGTGGTCACTTGTTGGTTTGGTTACATTTCTCCCCAGGACTGTTTGGCTCCTTCTCTCTCATCTCTTCATGCACACTATGATATTTTTACACTTGTCACAAGCTTCATGATCAGCTACAAAAAGGAAAACTGAGAGTACTGATAGTGGTTAAAAACCAGAAGTGGAAGACGTACTGTGAAGGTGCAACAGCAGCTAAATTGAATTCAGTTGACATTCATTTAATATTTACACCTGTGAATTTCCTGCTGTGGCACATCAATAGGCAGCCATGTTTGTTCAAAATGTCCCACGTGGATGCAATCCAGCAGCTGTGAGTTGTGGTTGATACCAGGCAGAGCAGAAAATTATATTTCTTTTAAAGAGAAACAGCTGAAGCATCTGTCAAGATGCTTCAACTGTTTCCTCCTCATCATCCAGCACAGACCCAGGATCAGTCCAGCAGCAGCACCTGCCAGGCTCAGAGCGATCAGCACCTGCGTGTTCACACACAACAAACACACGGCTGATGAGCTGCATCGATTCCTGCATCTCAACCAGTCAACAATCAATAATATTTCAACATCAAATACTGATTAAAACCAAACTGATCAGAAACATGAAGAACAAAGTAAAATAGCTGCAACCAGAGGGTTGACTGGACCGTTCAGAACAGTTCTGCCTTGTGATTGGTTCAGAGACGATCACGTGTTTTGTGGGCGTCATGTTTGATACTTAACATTAATCAGATCGTCATTATCTTATATTAACAAGTATAGTAAGACACGACTTATCAGAGATCAGTATCTTTTTTACATTAACTTTTCACAACAAACTGTTCGGGGCCCAGAAGCAGCAAACACATGGATTATTTTTCTCACGACCGTAAAAGAAGGAAATTGTGAAGCAGAAGAAGGAAAACAACTGGACGGAGAATAATTACTCCTGATAAAAAAACTTTTTCTGTCTTTTACCAAAGATATTTATAAGATCTGTTAGAAACTGATACATGGATTCAGAATTTATAATTGAATCTATGTATTATTCTATTAATTAAATTTATGAATGTATTTCTGCTGATAATTCTGATTCTGTTTTGTTTTTTTTTTTTAAAAAAAAGAAAATGTCTTGATAAACATGGTTTCATGTAAAATCATCACACGAGTGTTTTTTCCTTCATCATTCAGACATTTAACGGCAGAGACACAGTCTGGTCATCAGAAGTTCATGACGTCTAAGTACAGGAAGGGTTAATGATGTGTAGAATAAATATTTATTGATACAGATTAATAAATGAATGGTTGTAATTTTCACCATTATTGTCTCATCAAGTTTAATCGTAGACGGCGACGTGTGTGAAGAAGGAAACACGGCTCCACTGATTATAATCAATACTGATCTTTACCAAACGTCTCATGTGAAATATTTATAACATCATTTACATTTTAGTAAAGTATGAGAAACATTATACAGTTTTAAGGCCCATTTAAAAACCTATTTGTTCATTCTATGTGCAATCATCTGACATAGGTATTAAACATGGCGCCATGATTTGAGTTGTAGTAGTCGTATAAACTGCTCTGGCTGCAGCCATTGTTTTACATCTACAACATGACTTATACTGCCGCCTGCCACCAGGGGGCCATTCACTGGTCATCCATCTTAATATACAGTCTATGTAGTTTTTCCTTCCCATCACTTCTTAAACCAACCGTACTGTGTAAAGTAGAGTCATCCTCTGGTCAGTCTGGTCTGATCCCATCTGGCTCTGCTGGTTTCCAGTCGACTCCCACTGGGCCAGAGCATTGTCATAGTCCAGACTGAGAAGCCCGGCGGGTAAAACCCGGATCCCCCAGTAAACCCGCTTCACTCTGCGGAAGTTGGCGTCCTGAACATCACAGCGATAAGTGCCTGAAAAGCACATGATGTCTTATGTCATTTCCTCATTGAACTTCTCAACTGACACGTTACCATGACAGCTTTCTTCCAACAATGGCAGGAAGTCGTATCTGCTGAGGTTTGTTTACCTGCGTCCTCCTCTCTGACAGGATCCAGAATCACTCGGTCCAGTTGAGGAGATTTCCAGCGAGCAAACAGGGAGTCGTCGGAGCTGATGATTCCTCGAGCGTAACGCCACAAAACCCTGAGAGAAGAAATCACACTGAAGCTTTAACGAGAAGCTGGTGCCTTTATGGATCATTTAACTTACTCACTGTCTTTACTCTGCAGTCAGTGTGTCTGTGACCCATAGGATTATTATTATTATCACCACATTCATTTGAAAAAATGATCCAGGTAGACCCAAAATACTGGATGGAAACTTTACACGCTGCAGCTGAGAGCATTTGGGTAACTAACTCTGCCTTACAGGAAACAGCTGGACAGTTACTTTGTAATTTGATGAATTGGTTAAAACTTGGTTTCAATCATTAACTTTGTGTAAAGCTGAACAATCCTCCTCCACAAAGCCAAAGTGTCCTGCACACAAACACTGCCATCCTGTATATTTGAGGCCAGAATCTGCAAAGTCCCATTCGACCAAGTACAAGTACTTTAACTAAATTTACTCATCTGTCAGTCATGATGTCTCCTGTTCTTTTGACAGTCTCATCTGTTGTGATGGAGGAGCCAGGGTTTATGATCAATACTACAGCTGCCACCAGGGGGTGATACATTGTACATATTTTTGTGGAGCTGCCATGTCATCTATCTTTATGTATTCATCCTAGAGCAGAGGTGGGAAAACTATTCCACAAAGGACTGTGTGGCTACAGGTTTTTATTCAAACCAAGCGGCAGCAGCAGCTTCAGACTTGATTCATTAATTCAACTGATCTCAGTCTTCAGACAGTTAATCACACAGTCAAACTGTGTGATCTTGACTGGTTGGAACAAAAACCTGCAGCCACACGGCTCTTTGTGGAGCAGTTTGCCCGCCCCTGGTTTGAGTTTCATCTGTAACTAAATAAGCATCAGTCGAAGTTAAATAATCATCCTGACCTCCAGGAGAACCTCCCCATCGCCTCCATAACTTCTCCCAGACAGTCGATCTCCACTCTCTGTCCTGAAGTCACCGTCATCGTCTTGAGGCCGCACTGCCACGAGCCCAGACACTTCACTTTGCGAACACGACACTCGCGTTTGACACCTTTAATTAAAATTAATTTAAATGTTATGTTATTCCATCATTCACCTCACATGTTTAGTCTCAGATGTGTTTTTTTAGATGTGTCTGTGATACCTCAGTCTCAGTTTCACTGTTCCCACCTTCCTCCATCGCCTTCTCACCGTCCGTCATTAAACACAGAGTTTGAGTTTTAACCCCCAGACCACAGGTGGCGCTGCAGGGTGAGCTGTCATGGATGACCTCCACTGGCACTTTATCCACCTCCTCAAAGACCTCTGAGGTCAGAGGGTGGAAGATGAGGAAGAGGAAGAGGAAGCTTGAAGGTAAATCTACAAAAAAGAAACAAGTTTTTAGTTTATGACAGTGTTGATATTGTTGTGTTTAAACTTAAATGACTTGATGATTTAAATCATCGTTGAGTAAAAGGTTTTGATTTTATGGTTTTTAGTTTTACTTGTGTGTTCACTGTTTGTGCTTAGTCTGATACAGTTTCATGTCATTTCTAAAATAAAACTATTTAAACAGGTTGATGGGGAACATTGTTGTATAAAGTAGCTGAAAGTCACATTTGAGTAGATACTACAGATACTTGACCAACATCACACTTCCTGTTTAACTGGATGTAAATGCACACAGACTTGTTGAAACTTCACAGTTTCACAGAAACTTTGTAGAAAAAAAAAATAAATGGATCAATCTAAAACTACAACAAACAAGACTTACCTCTCATGATAACTTGTTTCTTCTGTTAAGAAAACGTCAAATACGACCTGAAGAGGAAGATGACGATGATGATATAATGATCCAACACTGCATCTTCACCGTCTGACGACTGTTTTGAAATGAGAAGCGTCATGACGACCGAGACTTCCAGGTTTCCTCCTTCATTTGTTATTATTTCACCGTAACGTCACAAACTGACGCTGTCACATATAATGTTTGTTTGTATTTTATTGCTTTATTGTTGACATAATGTTTTTAAATGAAGGAATTTCAACTTAAATGTATTTAGTCATATTTTGTCATAACAAAATAAAATGTTAAAAATGCAGAATTAAAGAAAATGGCTGTGAAATATTTTTAAAAATAAACATATTTATATTGAGTCACCACTGCAATACTCACATATAAAGTTACATTAGATGTTATTAAATGGCATAAAACATTATTTTAATATGAAAACATTTCCATTAACTATATATTCTGTTGTTCCAGTTTAGTTTCTCTCTGAAACGTTTGAATCTGAAGTCACTTCACATTGATGATTCTGAGTTTTTCATGTCGACTTTAACAGGTCGGTGCAGTTTGTGATGTGACCACAAGATGTCAGACAAACACTGAAGGGAAACCACAGGCAGCACTGTGCTCAGCTTTCAGCTCAGATATTCAGATCATTTGGCAGCAAAAACTAATGAAATAAACATTAGTGTAGCACATGAGACAGTGACAGATTGAAGAGATAAACTATGTTAATATGTTCTACAGCTTCATGGTTTTAGAAAGTATCTTACATGAGAACGTCTTGTTGTAGCCACAATGAAATAGAAATGATTTTGGTGAAAATGTGTGGAACTGGTTCCAAATCATGGGCTAGAACCGCATCTAGAGGGGGAACAAGAGCTAGAAGCCGGGTGGTGTTCACTGGTTTTTTATTGCATTGTCTTTGTTTATAGTGTGTACCAATTCGGATGCTTCCATTAGTTACACTATACTACTTATGTGCTCACTCGTATAAGCAGCCTAAGTCACGTCATCTACTTCTAGTTCATGGGTCCTACGCTCATAAAAATGATGAACAAGAGTCAATGAAGAGATAAAAACTATTTTCTGGTTCCATTTGTGTGTGGAACAATGTGTCACGGTTTTAACATCTGATGTTTGTGAATGTTAAAGATAATGTTTGACATGGAGAGAGTCTGTTTAGTGACAGTTTAGGTTTAGTGCTACATTTACGTCACCATCAAACTCTGACAGCTAACGTTAGCTTAACAGCAGCTACGCTAACCTAGGAAAATATCTGACCTGGTCAGTTTTATCACCTGCTCCTCGTTCTCTCTTCAGTCAGGAAGAGAGGGGGAAAGAAACTGTGACGTGACGTCACCTACCAGACTGTTTGGTTTGTAGTTGAACCAGTTACGTGTTTTCAGAAGCAGATAAATCAACAATTACACCACAAACATAGTCTTGACTCACACTGACAGTTATCATTTAAATGAAGATACAGGATATGTGTGATTTAGGGTAGAAATCAAAGTGGATCAGAAAATATTTTTTATTTCTCTGTTCACTGCAATGTATTTATTTTTTCGGTCTAAGGACCCAGTGGGGACAGAGAAGGAGGGTGACTTAGGCTTCCTATAGTGTGCAAATTTTGACAGGGAAGTGCATATACCGGATATTACGATCACGTCTTCTTCTTCTTTTTAATGGTAAATCATCACTGGATAAAACATTAATCATCATGATCGTCTCCCACCAACATATCTACCGTCTTGTTTTCAATTCTAATCAATAATCAAAGTCTCACTAGTGCTGATGTTTGCTTGTGTGGCTCCATGTTTCATGTGAGGTGGAGATTACGCCGCCGCCGTCGTCCCTCCTCTTCTGCTACGTAGCTAAGATGGCGTCATTGAGGGTGAGAAGTGTCCATCGTTCTACACTCAACTGTTTGACCATGATGAGTGAAACCATCCTGGTGTTAACAGTCACTGTGTTTCACCAGACTGGTCAGTGTCAACACACTTACACAGTCAAAGTAGTAAGTGTAAATATGGAAGCATGTGAACTAAGACTTTGTCTGTTGGACCTTAAGTTTTTTCACAAAGTGCATCAGGTTTTTTATGACCCGGAAAAAGTCCAATTCAAACTATTCTTTGTGAGTTTACCCTCTTTGTTCTTCCTCAAGTTTATTCAAGACAAGAGAGATAAAAAAAAGCTGTTACTACAAAAGAGTAAGTGAAACTTTTGTAGCGGAAAAGAACATTACATCGTATTGGAATCGCAGCAGTATTCATTAGTTTTGCATCACCACCAAAAAAGAAGAAGCATAAATACTACTGTAAATTCTTTAAATTATGCAACTCTGTATTATTTAGTCCAGTCTGATCCTCGGGTGGACTCGGGTAGACCGGATGGACCCAGTTCTCTAAATCCATGGCTTCCCCTGCAGGAAAACATCCAAACCTTCCTTGGTTTTAAAAGCCCAGAACAAAGATTATGTTCTAATTACACTGACACTGACAATGTGGTGGTTTTGTCAAGAAAGAGTTATTTTTAAAACTCTGAGTCGTGCTGCGATGGATCTTTGGAAAAGAACCAAGACACAAAAAAACACGCAAATGGGAAAAATACGCAGAAGGGAGAGTCACGAAGATGACTCAGCATCAGTGGGACACAGAAACATGTTCAGTAGCCAGTGAGGGTGGCCTAGTTGGCAGACCAGTAAGACTCTGCATGTGGTCAACAACACATGTCTCAATGTGTGTATGTGTGAACAAAACATGAAAAAGTAAAAAGGAGGTTAGATGGGACAGAAGAAAAGTGGGTCTGAAGTGGAATTGGACGAAGGTAGAGGAAGATAAATAGGTCTGATAGATGAAAGAAGTCGAGAAAAAGAGAAAATTTCATGAAAGGATGTGAGAGAGGAAGACGAGGAGCGGCCAGGTCGACCCAGTGGGAATTACATCCAGATTGGACGATTCTGTGAGTCACGATTTCAAAGTCTGGTGCCAACATCGAGTGCCAGTGTGAGCTGGCATGCGTCATTTAGGAAGCTGGGCAGAAAGTAAGAGTGGTGCAATGGGAAGGAACACGTCTGACTTCCACATACGAGACTGACAAGATATGACTGTATATGAAGAAGACTGACTCACTACCACTTCCTCTGTGTCCACTGTCTAAATGAAGCTGTAATATGTATAATATGAGTCAAGTGGAGACACACACAACATTAACACATCAACTCGACCATCATGATGTCTTATTTCATTTCAGCAATTCAGTTGCACCCTAATGTATTTAACAGCCATTTACCGATAAGTCTGGTAGAGTCGACCTGTGACTGTTTAGACCATCAACACCATGTTTGAGGGTTGATGGAGGCTCCATCTTAAAGGTGGATGATGGAGAAACTTCAACAAAATATCAATATCAAAGAGAAATTTAGTGAAAAAACAACAAGTTTAGTTCTTTAGTTCAGACTCAAGACATTGTCTATAAAGATTGTTGTAGCTCCATGTTTTAAAGTGCTGGACAAACTTCATAATATTCTTCTGTTTTTTTAACATGTACTTGTACTTTTACTTTCATTACTTCAGTACATTTAATTATAGATTATTGTCATACTGAAGTACAGTAAATACTAGATACTTTAAGACTTTTACTGGAGAATCATTCTAGTGACGACTTGAACTTCTACCAAAGTTATTTTATAGTCGAGTGTCTGTACTTCTACTCTAGTGTCTGTACTTCTACTCTAGTGTCTGTACTTCTACTCTAGTGTCTGTACTTCTACTCTAGTGTCTGTACTTCTACTCTATTGTCTGTACTTCTACTCTAGTGTCTGTACTTCTACTCTAGTGTCTGTACTTCTACTCTAGTGTCTGTACTTCTACTCTAGTCTCTACTTCTATTCTCACAGATCTCTGTTCATATATAGACTATAAAATCTTTCTAATATCTCATCACAAATGTTCAATGTCTTTAACTTGAACTTCAGTTCAGTCACATTTTAAAAGCGGAGGTGACAAGGTCCGTGTGCAATATTTGCACATTGATCAAACTGATAGAATAGCAGTGTCGCTCTTGGACCAGTTTTGTGTGTCTGTAGACGCGGAGCTGAAATGTTTGTAGCATTGTTTAGCTGTTCTGTTTGACTGACTGCACATTCCTCACCAATGTCTGCACAGATTCATCTACAGCTTCCTGTTGCATGAAGGTGTGGTTTCTGTGGCTGAACTATTTGTGACATGTGGCAACTTCCTACCAGAAAGCAAAACCAGTGGACAAGTGCACAGTGAACAGAGAGACTCAGCTCTTTGTTTTGTTTAAGGAATTAAGGAAAATATAAATCAGGTTTAGATTCAGTTTTAATTATGCTGTTTTGATGGAATAAGGCAGTTGATGATTAAAGTATGATTAAAGTAAGGTAAGACTCAACTCCTGACAGCTGGCTGAACTGTTCAGGGTGAGTAAACACTTTGTGCAGCTGTGCAGTCGATCGTTGGTTTAATTTTCAGGAAGCACTTTTTCTTTTCCGTGTCATAAATCACTTTTACTGACATGAAGTCTGAACTTTGAGCCGTCGTCACCTTCTCCTGGTGAAAACCTGCCAGAGCGATGACCGAGCACATGCTGAAAATACTGATCATTGGTGATGGAAACGTTGGGAAATCGTCTTTTGTGCATCGATACGTCAACGGACAGTTCAACAAGACGTACAAGATGACGGTGGGAGGTATGGACACTTTAACTGATCCCAGAAACGTGTGTGTGTGTGTGTGTGTGTGTGTGTGTGTGTGTGTGTGTGTGTGTGTGTGTGCATGCATGCGTGCGTGTGTGTGTGTGTGTGTGTGTCCTACAAATCATTAAATGTGTGTGTGCTCTAGGTATTCCTTACATTGTGGGGACTAAAATCTGTTTACAACCTCACATTACGGGGACCTGTCTCCATTATAGGGAGAAAAGGCAGGTCCCCATGATGTAAAAAAAAAAAAAAAAATAAGGTGAACACATGACTTGACTGAGGTTTGGTTCAGGTTGGAGTCAGGTTTAGATAAAGGTTTGACAAGTGATACCAACCAATGGGATCTCTAGGGTTTCTAGTAAAGTCTCCAGGAAATGAATGGAAGTCAATTAAAATGTCCCCACAAGGCATGAAAACAAACGTGTGTGTGTGTGTGTGTGTGTGTGTGTCCTAATAATCATTAAACAAAACTCAGATTGTCTCTGATCTCACTAAAGTACTTCCCAACAACTGGTTGTCACCTAGGTAACGACAACTGGATCCACATGAATAAAACAAAGACGAGATTAAAGTCGTACATTTATTTATTCGCTCAAAGTAAAGTGGCACATTTATGAGAAAAACAAATACCACACACATTTATAAGACTAAAATGTGTGTAAAAAATATAAAATATATATAAAATATATTTTTTAAAAATCTATATTATTTCCAGATATTTAAATGAAAAAAAAAACACAAATATTTGTTTTTAAAAAGTAAATTATTATTAATTATTATTATCATTATTACATTTTATTTTCAGATTATATATTATTATTATTATTATTATGAATAATACAGTTTTTACAGTTTATTATTATTACAACTTCCCTGTCACATATTACTATAATACACATTATGACACTGACTGAACCACACATCCAATCAGAATATGTCACGTTATTTTCACTGAATAACAGGTTTTACTTTTTGATTTGCAGTTCTCTGAAAGCGAGGGAGAGTTATAGTAAAACCGTCTATGAAAGAATGGAAGTCACAAATTTTATCAGGGAAATTTTGCGGTTTGTGTATTAAAATAGATTTTACTGCCCTCACTTCTGCTTTTTTCACTTACTTCTCATTTATTTCTCTTCACTTATTGTCTTCTCTTTTGATCATGATTGTTTTATTCCTGTCCTTTGTTTTTTTTATGTTTTTTTTTTTCAGTGGACTTTTCCGTGAAATTGTTGCAGTGGACAGATAAAGAAAAGGTCAGGCTGCAACTGTGGGATGTAGCAGGTATGAAACATTTTACAGTAGACAGACAGACGGACGGACGGTCAGACGGACAGACAGACAGACGGACGGACGGACGGACGGACGGACGGGCGGACGGACAGACAGACAGACGGACGGACGGTCAGACGGACAGACAGACAGACGGACGGACGGACGGTCAGACAGACGGACGGACGAACGACACAGTGAACTTTGTGTCCTGCTCCTCCAGGTCAGGAGCGTTTCATATCTATGACCAGGATCTACTACAGAGGTGCCGCAGGCTGTGTGATGTTATTTGACGTCACCTGCTCTTCCAGTTTCCTCAGCTGTCGCCACTGGAAACAGGACCTGGACAACAAGGCCATGCTGCCCAACGGAGAGTCAATCCCCTGCATCCTGCTGGCCAACAAGGTGAATATTCTGCATAAAGTTTCCTAAACCCAGTGTTTATATAAGACAAGACATAAGACATGAAATAACCGTCCAGTTGTGATCCTGCAGTGCGACCTCTCTCAGCGGGCGGTGTCAGCCGAGAGTATCGACAAATTCAGTAAGGCCAATGGCTTCATTACATGGATGGAGATTTCAGTCAAAGAAGACAAGAATGTCAAAGAGGCAATGAAGTAAGTGATGAAACAAGACGGGTACGGATGATGGATACACAGAAAAATAAGATGAGTTTTGATGCTTACAGCTATAAAGAGTAAAAGCAATTGTTAAGTTTATTGGGTTAGGAACTTCTTTGACTCAAATGGAGCCGGTTGAAGTAGTCGATCTGATCATGATGCTTCCTGCCTGATTTAGGTTTTCTAGACCTTAAATACTTTATATCTCATGTCTGGAAGGTGTTGAAAAGCCTTACTAGAACTAGGTGAAAAAAGTTTGGATGTCTTCATCCACCCATCTGTTTTCAGTCTATTATCAGAGGTTCCCAGACAAGAGGAGACATATAGTCTCTGCAGCACAAACCTCTAGTGTTTCAGAAAGTTGTCCATGAATCTCTTCATGCTACCAAGACATAAGTCTGCTCTTGAACTGGCTCAATAAACAGATCATTTGTTAACACAAAATCTACACTGATGTTTCATCATAATGTTCAATCTGCTGTGTCCCAGGAGACTGGTGCAGGTGCTCATGTCAGCTAAGCCAAATCTGGACTCGACCCAACCGAGACATCAGGACCCAGACAGCTTCACTCAGCTGGGCCCTGAATGTAGCAACAGTGGAGTTGGAGGACGCTGCTGCTGAAACGCTGCTTCCATCGACCACTGAGTCGAGCAAATACCAGGACCTCCTTGTTCCTTTACACCCCAGAGCCAGTAGGAGAAGACAAAGCCCCTGAAGGAGACGCCACTGTTAATGCACTTTTTAAATGGATACTTTTATTGAATTATTGAAGAATCACACTAAAAGACAATCAGAAGTCTTCAGTAAAGATGATTTTCCTGAAGAATCAACTGTGAAGAGAGTTGGCGTCTCAAGGACAGAGGTACTGTCACACCCACAGTTGGCCTGCAACTAAATATTACTATATTTCCATTAATCTGCCAATAATTTCACTTAATCTGTTACATATCAAACAAGAAGAAATTTAAAAAGATCCAGACACTCAGTTGATTATGACACAAGTCATTGATACAATAAGCTGAAACCTGAGACATGGATGAATGTGTAACAATATTTGTTTGAGAAATGACTTGATGACTTAAAATACTTTATTACTTTTACATTGACAAATCACTTAATCGACTACTCTGCTTATTGCTTCAGTGTTAGACTGCAGACTCAAATGTACCGTTAAAAGAGCACAACTTACAGAGACTTAATAAAATGCACCATCTCTTTCATGCAGTTTTTATGAGAGTGAGTTTTTTTATTATTATTGTAAATGTGAGGTGAAATGCTGTGGATGTGACAGAACATTTTAATTGAAAAAACTAACAGCAACTACAGCTAATAGTTTGCTAACAGGGGGGCAGGGACAAACAGCTAACTGAGCCTGGCGTAAGGTCTGAGACCGAGGTGAGACAGCTTTATTTCATTAGCATAAAGACTGGTGACATAGACAAACATCTAGCTTAGCATAAGAACTAAAGGTGAGAAGAGACTGGAAACTGTAAGAAAAATGCGTTAGCTTGACATAAATACATAAAACAATGGGAAGCAATCAGCTCTTGACTTTTAAAATTTTATTAAAACATGTTGTTTGATTGGTACTGAAACTATTGAAGATCTCAGCAGCTGATTTTATTGAGGAAAACAGGGAGGAAAGGGAGGAGAAGGAAACAGAAGGAAGAGAGGGCAGGTGTGTAGGGGTGACTGAAGGAAAGACCGCATCTTGGTGTGAGAACGAGGTGTGGAGCGTGCTCAGTGCAGCATCCAAGTCGCCCTCTTCAACACACTGAGTCAGCCAGACACATGGTTGCCCCTGTGCAGGCGACAAGCAGTGTGTGTGTGTGTGTGTGTGTGTGTGTGTGCCAGTGAGGCAAATGGTGTGTAGGTGTGGTTGGGTTTGTGTGTTTGTCAGCACATGGATATACATGTGCCTTGAAGAGACATCAGAAGCTGCCACAAATACACACTTTTACACACACATTTATGCTGTTAACAGATTCTGTTGTGGATTTATCAAACTGAACCTCTGACAGTAGATACTTGTGATGTTTCAATTGTCAATAAGTCAATTCAAGCAAAATTTGATGGATACGTTTATTGATAAGTTGTTAAAAATAAAAAGCAGCATAAAAACCATGTTTCTTTTAGTCATTACTGATATTGGCTGCAAAAAAAATTAATGAAATACAAAGTAATCAGCCTGAAGATTCTGTTTTTGAATTGTAAAGTGTTAGAATGTGTCTTCATTGTAAATTTCCACATTTTTCCTTTGTGTTGAATTGATCCAGTTGCAGTGGTTGGGGTGGTACATGCTGAAATCATTAAGGTTTTAGTGTTATTTTGACCAGAGAGTTTGCATCTTATGCTCGTCCACCTAGATGACGCTTTGCCGGGCTGAGATTCATTCTCAAAGAAAAGCCCACATTTGTGAATGAAAGGAGAAACCCAAGTCTTTTTAAAGCTCCTGAAAGAATTGGATGTCAACATGTTTTTCGATGACGGGCAATGCCGACATTTCAAATAAGGTGGTTGAAAGGATCAAAAAGGAAACTTTGTTTGCATGGTCAAATGAGTCTGTCACAAGAGGAAATTTTTAAAAACATCCCGTCTGAAGCAACGCGTCTGGTTCATTAATCCAACACAATCCCAAATAAAGAGAGGTTCAAATAACTGAAAGAGCCACATTCATTCAGCAGCGAGCGTCCATCAAAGACGCTACAACTGTCAGGTCTCCCAAGAACAATTGGCTTCTTCTACAAAGAAAATTTGTAGAATTTTCTCAAAGTGACTCTGGTTTGTTGAGTTGAGCACATCAAGTCTTATGTGGTATTCATTAAGTTGAAGAAGTAGTTTACAACTTACACACAGTTGAGCTGGACGTTTGTCCAGAAAGTTTGTCTCCAGGGTGACGCTAAAGGAAAATGTCACAGATATGTAAACATGTAGGTACATTTTAATACAACCAACCTGTAGGATCAAGGGGCAATTTGGGTTTTAAATGTGGCATTTTACCCTTTTATCAAAGTTAACCACAAACATCTAGCACATCTACAACAAGACGGGCTTTTCCACTATGCCGTTCTAATACTACTCGACTCTACTCACTTTTTTTGGTTTTCCATCAGAGATAGTACCTGGTGCCTGGTACTGTTTTTGGTTCCTACTCTGTCGAGGTACCAATCGATCTGAGTCGATACTCAAACATGACGTGAACAGACTGCCAACCACTGACTGGTCAGAGGGAGTGTCTTCACAAGTTGAGTTGAGAGAGCGTCATCAAAACAATCAGCCTCCTTTTTTAAATACTGACAAGATGATAGCCATCGTCGTAGCCAAACTGGAACCAAACTGAGTAGAGTCAAGTAGTGCTAGAGCAGTATAGTGGAAAAGAGTCAAAACTTTAAGACTGGACACTGGACAGGTGTGATTCAACATCTCTGTGGAGATGTTGACGTAGATGGACAAACAGATGAACAGGACGCACCAAAGTCAACCCAACTAACTCAGACACACTCTGATAAACACAACCAGAGTAGTAGTAGTAGTAGTAGTAGTAGTAGTAGTAGTAGTAGTAGTAGTGGCTCTATCATAAATAAACTGGCAACCTGTTTAAGGTGGACCTGCCTTTTTAAAGTCAGCTTGGATCAGCTCTCTCAAAGATAAGTGGTAGAGATGGATGGATGGATGGATGGAGGGAGGGAGGGAGGGAGGGAGGGAGGGAGGGAGGGATGGATGGATGGATGGATGGATGGATGGATGAAGTTGTGTTGTGTCTGTGTGTGTGTGTTTCCACTTCAGTGTGGGTTTTTTCGTTTCTCTGCGTACAGTGGCTTCTATTTTAATCAGCGAGTTGGAGGAAGGCACTCTCAGTTGTGACTCATTCACTCACACTTCAGTCATGGAAAACCCTCAAAAATATGTTGGATGGGTCTTTTGTCAGTGTGACCATTTGTCAGGATACAGTGTTCACCACACAATAAATATGTCACCATGCCTTGCTCATCAAAGCATTTTTTTGCCTCTTCTTTTCTTGTTCATATCATTTCACAGCTCACAGCTTGTTAGTGGCACAAAGACATTTCAGGCCTCATTAGATCTTCACAGATACATCTGCTGTTCTGAAGAGAATGTTCTGGAACCTTATATCTGCTCATAATGTGTCTATCTTAAATAAAAAATAACAGTTCATTAAGATTTTTATTTCTTAAATCAGACACTGCCCCCTCTGAGTCTAAGTCACTGATTATGATGTTGGATATTATCTGATCAGATAACTGGTGTTCCTAATAAAGTGCTCAGTGAGTGGATGTTTTCATTGACTTTTTATTAATTTCAGAAGTTATCCTCCTGAAACTTCTGAATGATAAATGCCGTGATAAACATTAAACATTAAACTGTCACTTGAGTCATGTCACTTTAGAAAAATAAGCCAATAAAAGTCATAAAAGTTCTAATAATGCTATGAAACTATCAGGCTCATTGGTCATTGAAGTTCTGTCAATTGCTGATTGTGGCCATTTGAGGGCGCTAGAAAACACGTTTGTCAAAATGTATGTGTTAATAGCAGTGAACTTTCCTGAATAATTAAAGAAAATACATCAGCAATTTCAAACCTGACAGGAGCTGGATGGGGTTTCCTCTTTATTTTCCCAGGGACAAGAAAGCACAAACAGAAGCTACAACTGTTGCTATGTGGTTCAGGTTTTCGCTGCGTCGATGTTTAGAGTTTTAGTTCTTTATTTGGTCGACAGAACGGATGATTACAATGTGGTCTGGCATCTGCAGATCTCTCTCCCCTCAGCCTCGGTGCTGATTACCAACTATGACGCTGCGAGGCAGCAGCGTAACAGGCCTCCCACCAGCTCCTGTGGGCAGACTGACCAAGTGCTCTCTTTTATATCAAAGCTGTCTTTCCTTGTGGGCAAAAAAGGCAGCGACAGACTGAACAGCTCTGCCTGCGTCATGGTGATGTCCAGCTCTGTAGTCCACCGGAAAGCGTGGTTCTCCTGAAGCTCCGTCTGTGTTTCATCATGTTTGTTTTTTTTTTATTTTTTTGTTTTTTTTATCAATACACTGACCACTGTTCTGCTACCATATGATTCAGAGGATAACTGGATGATAGAAAAATGATCAAAATGCAAAAATCCTTCTTCGCTTAAACAAAGTCTGATCCTACTAGACGATATTTCAAGGTACGAACAACAACCTAAGAATAAACCAGAATATCTAAACAGATCATTAATTTTATCCTGACAGGTTCTCAATTATTTATTGTGTCATTAGACTGCTTTGACAGGTTTGGTTGAAAACTCTGCAAGTGCTTCTGTCTTCTGTAAGAAGAGACACTGAGGTAGACGTATATCTACAGCAACTCACTGATACTGACTCATACTGTTGTTCTTTCCAGCATCAAACTGAATCTCTCTCTGAGACAAATAGTCAAATAGTATTTGAGGAAATGAAGGAAATCAGTGGATTAGATCAGTTTTATTACTAAGATACTTCTAACTGAGGTACTTTGTGTACACAGCACAAAAACAAAGAACATTTACTGATGAGGTTTGTTTAGTTTCACATGAATCATTACTTGAACTTGCAGGTGGAACAAAAGGTTCCTCACAGACGTAAATGACGCCACTTCAACGTCTTCAGCGTTGTAACCGTCACACGCTGTCCAAAGAATTTGCTGATTTGCAGAAACGTCATCAAAACTTCACGAGACCTTGAGCTGAGACGTCAGTAGTTAACGCCCCCGTCAGCACGGTCTGGGAGTCGCTCAAGGAGGGGGGGGGGTTTCTGTACAATGCTCTGGAGGAACGCAAGCAAAACAACAGCTACATCACAGATCACGTTAGAGAGTTTTCCATGAGATAAATACTGACGAAACAAGACACGTTATCTGGGTCATGAATGGTTGTCCTCTATTGAAGGCTACAAATGAATAAAAATCATCTATTTTAATTCAGTAAAGTCTGATGATTATTCACAGAGGTTGACGTTTCATGGGCAGACTGACTGACAGCATGTCGCTGATGTGATGCTGCCATAAACATGGCAGATGAAGGGAGATTCATTTTGTTGTGGCGGTTTGTGTCAGGGTTGTTCAACCTGCAGATCTTCAACCATCTGCCGATCGGGAGTCACAGACTCATCACAGAAATAGAGACCTAAATACTTTTGGTAGAAAAATGATGACACCTTATGTTTGACAGAACCAACACATCTACTGTGGTTTAATATCCAAAACTGAACTCATGACCAGTTAAATTTAGCTCACGTCAGATCTGAAAATAACACCTGCGCAACAACCTGATGATGTAAAGTAATTATACTGTGGTATTAACCCAAGACACAGCAAAAGTAATGAGATCATTAATGAGGAAGACAACTGTACAACTGACAACTGTTTTATAATGTTATTATTTAGGTATTTCATAGATGGAGAGATGACTTTAATCATTGCCGAAGGGAAGTTAGGTTGTCATAGCAGTCTGGTATATTTGAATAGAATAAAAATAAGAAAAATAAGATAGAATAAAACACAGAGGTAGAAAGAAAAAAAAATAGGAATGAAAAATACAGGTAATGTGTATGAATGGTAAAGTACAGCTGGTAAGAGTCTTATGTTACTGTTAATGACAGTATATATATATATATATATATATATATATATATATATATATATATATATATATATATATATATATATATGTATGTATGTATGTATATATATAATAGAATAACAGTATAATCGTAACAGGTTATAATAACAGTCTATAGTCTATGATACTTTTATTGTAAAATACTTGATGGTTTTAATTTCTCTTTGATTAAACTACAAAAGATTTCTTTTAAAAAAAGTTTTAAAAATCTGTCTGTTTTCACAGCAGTAGTGTGTGAAAGTTATTTAGCAAATGAGAAAGAAACTGAATTGTAGTCGGAGCTAGAATAAATAAAAAAATACAAACTCAATATTCATCTTAACTACTTAGTTAAAATAATGTATAAACAGCTGAAATATTTGGCTAAACTACTGCTAAACAGCTAATTAGCTGAAAAATACTCAATGTAATGTTTGATTAGCTCAGTGATGTGGCTTTAATTTAAATATACGACTGAAAAAGAAGCGTACGTATAAATAGTTAAAATGTAAAGAAATAAACAAACATAAACAAACAATCAGTTAAAACAACAATACTCAACATATAACTAGCTTAAATAGCAAAAAGTAAAGTTAGTTAAAGTTAGTTTTGTAAGTTATATAACACACTGCAATTTACCATTTTGATGATGTGTTGATCAGAAATAAATCTGACTGATAATAACATGTCTCACCATGACAACGATTTCCCTCCAACAGTTGACGTTTGCTCAGAGCTTTTTATTTGTTCATTTATTTATTTATTTTTCTATCTGTGGGAGCATGAAACAGTCACTTGGTTTATTTTTTAAAAACACATTCAATTGATGTCAAAGTTCAGTTTCATTACTTTTGAGCAGTTGAGACTGAGAAGATTTCACATCACTCGTGTCTTACACATTCATCACTGTCAGTCGGATACAGTTAAAATGAAGAACAGATTAAATGTGTGTTCTTCAGAGCATCTGTCAGGGTGGTAACGTGTGTGTGTGTGTGTGTTTTAATAAATATTATTGGGAAGGAGCTTTTATGTAGCTAAACCCGAATGTTCACTGTTCACAGTAAATATCAAACTGCTGCCACGTGTACGCCGCATGACTGTAATTCATGTATTTGATATTGAACTGGTGTTATGACAAGATTATGCAGATGAAGTAACACCACCTATCTATCACTGTCTATATATATATCTATATATGTCTATATATATATATATATATATATATATATATATATATATATATATATATATATATATATATATATCTGTTTTTAAACAATTCTAAAAAATGTTAGAACTTCATTGTATGTTTAATTTATATAAAATGATTATTGATTATTTAATTAATAAGTATAATTCAAATTCTTTCAACAACTTAAAAATAAAAGAAACATTTCGACTGTTTGTGTGTTTTGTTTATGAGCTAAATCTGGCTCGTGACTTCCGTAATATTTCTAAATATATATATATATATATAAACGATCTAATTTGTTTGATCTTAATTTAATGAACAAAATCATCTGTAACGTCGTCATTATCATTATTATTGTTATTATACTGATATCGTTGTTGTTATTATTATTATCTCTTAGTGAACTGGTCTATCTGTGGTCGCTCTTCTCTCAGACGCCACCTTGTTAATGAACTTCCGCATTTCCATGCCTCTTAAACGTGACCCGGCATCGTACACGTGACTAAAAACCGACCAATAGGAAGGCTGGATTAGAAGCACGTCGCTGCTCACGTTCAACAGATCTACTGATGCTTTCATGTACCGTAGGAAAATAGAAAACTATAATGTTTTAACGTTATTATTCCACTTTTTATTGGCTTTTACTCAAAAAATATAATTTTTACAGCTTCTGTTAAATGTTTTCATTGTAATATTATTAATAGTTTTATTAAGAAATGTTTGAAGAAATGTACAAAAATTGTGATTGTGTTTTTTTATATATATAAAATTGTAACAGTCCTGCTAAAATAGTAGCTTTCGCTACAAATGTGAAGTGATATATTATAAAAAAATTGGGGTAAAAGTCACTGAAGTTGTTGTCTTTGATGTTTCTTTGATGTTTTGTTTTTGGATTTTTTTAATCAAATGAATAAAAATCGGTTTGCGGGTTTTAAGCGCTGCACGTGAACGCGCCGGCAGAGTAGGATAAGTAGGCGGGTCATGCGCACTGAGCCAAACTCTTATGAAACAAAGTAGCGCAGCAGCTGAGAAGCAGGTAGAAGAGACAGTAGGAGGATTGTGAATGTGAAGCTGCGGCTCTCAGCCGACACAGCGCTGCTCCGCTCACTGACACACACGGAAGAAATGCTTCTTTCTCTGGGTCTGACATAAAATATCACGTCCGGGGAGCCAGCACAAGGTAAGACCGGTCTTTGTGACATTGTTCTGGCTTTTTGCTTTGAGGTTAAAGCCGCTATACTTTTATAAACAGCGCCACCGGTTACATAAGCAGCGCTCTGGTGACCCCGTTTTGACTGAAACATTGTTTGTTACTTGAACTTTACGACTGTTACATGAAGACTTCTTATAATCATTTATATACTATTATTATTATTATTATCAGGACTTTAATGCTGCAGTGAGTTTGAGGGAGAAGCTGACATCTCACATCAGGTGGACGCTGTTATTAGCGTCCATTCAGAAGAGACGATGTGACCTAATTTCCATTTGCAGAAGTCACAGGAGCCGTGACTGTGACTGTGAACGTGACACTTGTTCCTTTACTCGGTGTCAACGTTGGACTTGAAGTTAAGATCTGTGTTGTGTTGTATTAATAGAGGATCGTTTCTTCTGATTATAATATAATAATAATATTTCATCATAATTCATCTTCATTACAGTAAAGAAAATAATAGAAAAGTTGTTTTATGGTCATTTAGATCATAAACTAGTTAGTGCACATTAGAATAAAATCACCTGACTAATCTAAAAACAGACTAAAACTTAAAGATGTGCACTGAATGAATATTAAACTGTTTAGTACAACAACACAGTACACGATCTTCTAAACGTTAATTAACGATCATTAATAATGTAACTGTGACATTTATAAACCGTCTCTGCCTCTTGATGATCATCAGGGAGAAAACTGGCTACAAATGTCACAATGTGACACTAAACTAACAAACAAACAAACAAACAAACACTAGAACATGATGAGTAATGTTTCTATTTGTGCACGATGGAGCTGAAACTTTTTTGTTTTTATTTGTTGTAGCTGATTGTTTTTGTTCCAGACGTGTAAAACTCAGTTTATTGTGTTGGTAATGATTCATTCATTCATATTTCTACATGTGCATGTTGCGCGGTACGAGTCTATAATTGTTCTGGGCAAATTAGGTTGAGTTTGATAAATGTAAATGACATAAAGAAATAAAAGAGCTGAAGCAGGTTGAACACAATTCATCGATGTTGGCTAAAGACATGCTCTTGTTATTTTTGATAAATGTGCATTGTTCATGGGTTTGTTTTTTCATATATTTGTTGCAGTTTGATAAGTTTAATTCCAAATATTCAGTGACACATCAAAGTGACGGTTCAGAGCAACATGAACCCAGAGTCTGTTTCACCATGAATACGAGTCAAACTCCCCTCAACAGATATTTTACGTTGGTTGAAGTAATATCCAGTTTGACGTCTTTTGTTTTCACAACCAAATAGTTAACAATGAAAGTAAATGGGGCAGTCAGCCAAACGTATCTAAATTGTCATTTTTTAACCACTAATAAAGCTCAAAATATCACTTCACTTCAGCAGTAGCATGAATAGATGATAAAAAGGTGTTTCAGATCAGCAGATTCATCATTTTCCTGAACAACAGGTTGATGTGTCCATGAAAAGCGAGAAAAATGTTGAATCTGCTGATTCATCACCAGTTGTTATAAAACCAGACGTTGGGTAAGTCTTGTAAAACAGTGTTTTTAATAAACTCTGGGTTCACTTACTAAGTTATCAGTACTTCAGTTTATGTGTAGGGACCCTATTCATGCTACTGCTGAAGTGAAGTGATATTTTGAGCTTTATTAGTGGTTAAAAAATGACAATTTAGATACGTTTGGCTGACTGCCCCATTTACTTTCATTGTTAACTATTTGGTTGTGAAAACAAAAGACGTCAAACTGGATATTACTTCAACCAACGTAAAATATCTTGAGGGGGAGTTTGATGCCATGTTTTGTGTTTTAAATAGACTTTAAAACACGTTAAATCCTGGTGACTGAGAATATTTTTGTCGTTACGTGGTTTCTCCTTCAGATGTGACAACAGGTGGTTTTGTTTTAACGCTGATCTGATTTAATCCTCATCATTAATCAGGATTAAGTCTTGGAACCTGCTTTGAATACATAATACCTGCTGTAATGACATGATATTGATCCCTCGTACTTAACCGCTTATTTATTGATCCAGTCCATCACTTCACATAATCACTTTTCTTTAAATAAATTAACAACATAAAACTGACAGTTTATCACTTACAGCTTTAAAGGAAGATTCTTATGTTAAAGTTTTAAACTGTTACTTTTTACCAGCAACACATAGAGTCCTATTATAAATCAACTGAAGGCAGTTAAACTCTCAGTGTGAATGAGTTGTGTTGATGGACTCAACAGGTTCAGACTCTGACTGAGTCATTCAGCTCAACACAATCAGTCCATGTCTTAAATCAGCCAGAAGTCAGCGAGCATACTGTGTTATTTAGCCTTTTAAATCAGCGTCTGTCCATCTGTCGGGGACGGTCTGTTTCTCCTCCGCTGCCATTAACTGTTCAGTTCGACAGCAGCTCAGATCCTGAGTCACGTTAGGTCGCGTCGTCCTCGAACAGACGGGAAACGTCCCGATGAGTTGATTCTTCTGAGGAAACGAGGTTTTCTTTAGATACACTGGTTCATATCGGACGCCTGTTTGTTAAAAGTAGCAGTTAATGTTGTTATTTATTCACTTTAATGACTGAACATCAGGTTGTCACACAGTTGAACCAGTTAGTTTTAACAAGTTTAGCATGCAAACTTAACCTGCGACTTGATGTTATTTTTATAAAGGCTTCATGAATGTGAAATATTGAGTCTTTTATCCATATTTTTAATGCAACCTCATTATTATGATCAAATAAATCTTCTGACTGAGCAATAACCAACAATATTTTTATTTTATTTTTTTTTAATAAATTGTTGTCAACCAAACCAGACACAGATGTTAAATCTGTTTTTACAGACTGAGATCCTAAATTTTAAATGATGAATAATAAACTGAGCGTTTTTTTTTTTTTTTTTTTTACGTTTTTGCGACGTTCTTGTCACATTCTCGTCGCAGTAAAATTTCCATGTTTTGAAAATAAAGACGACTTCAGTTCACACACAAAATTCAGGCAATGTCCAAGGTTGCATCAAGTGTAAAGGGTTAATATGTAGCATCTGTTTGCTCTCAGTCCAGGATGACAGGAAACATGTTAATAACGTAAACTTTGGTCGTATAAAAACTTACGTGAAGCATTTTTTACAAATGTTAATATATAAAAACGCCTCCTCCTCAGTGTTTCTAGTGAAGCGGCAGTGATGCTTCATCAGCAGGAACGAGTTGTAGATCAGATTAGAGAGAGTTTCTGTTCCAACTAGTAGTTTTTTTCTAGATGTTAAGTGGATGTATTGAGGTGACATGTGGCTGTAAGTTCCTCTGTTGCTGTAGAAACTGCACACGAAGACGCCGGCAGCCGTGGAAATACGGCTGAAAATAGACCGAAGATTTTAAATATGAAACAAAACGAAACGAAGCCGTCGTTGACGAAGTCGAGTCGCGGAAACTCAAATGAAATGAAATGAGGTGAAGTGACTGTCGTGAACTGATGTAAGTGAATGTCCGGCTGCAGCCCTGAAATAACTGTGTTAAACAAACAAAAACACAAAAGCATCTTCAGCTTTGAAATTCACATTTGAGAGAAACTGAAACGTCAGCTTGACTCGACAGGATTTGTGGATCATTGATTTGATTCATGATGAAATGAGCTCAGATTGTCCAGATTGACCTGTAATGATCAGATCTCAGTGATCTCAGTGAAGACGTGAACTGTCCTCAGGCCTGAGAAACGACTTCTCTTTTTGCTGTTGGTCTAAAAATGTCTGTGTCGACAGTAGAAAGTTAAAAAAGAAAAAGAAAAAAAGAAAGAAGCGATGGCGTTCCTGCTCAGATTGTTCCCTCCCTGGCTCATCCCACACTGCTGGCTCTAGATAACAACTAGAGTAGTTCTCTGTGTTGCTGGGAGACGTTTTTGTAGCAGCAGCAAAAAATGTAGCTGATGGCGTCAGAGACTGATCTGTTCTGTTCTGTTCTGTTCTGTTCTGGACTGGTCTGGTCTCATCATCTTCATTTAGCTGCATTTAAAACCAGTCACTCACTGTTCTTCTTCTTCTTCTTCTTCTGTTCTTCACTTTTCAGAATACGATGGCCCGAAACTCCATCCACTGGTTCCGGAAAGGCCTCCGTCTCCATGACAACCCCGCTCTACGGGAGGCGGTCCGCGGGGCCGACACGGTGCGCTGCGTTTACTTCCTGGACCCGTGGTTCGCAGGCTCCTCCAACGTCGGCGTCAACAGGTGGAGGTAGGACGTCGCGTCCTGTCAAACGTTTAGACTTTAGACGAAACACAAAACTTTAAGCTTAATTTATCCTCAAATTTTACAATGTTTTAATGAATTTCCAGAAGCGTCATGAATGTGCAGTATTCAGGGTTATATCCTTCGTTTCAACACGACCTCGGCGACGTGATGATGAAATAAACCTTTAATTATTGAAAGAAAGAAATAAAGATGTGATGTAGAAATAGTTTTTTCTGGTCGATAGATTGCCCGTCATTAACACAGAAATATCATCACGATTTTTAAATATTCGGTCTGTAAAGTGAGGTGTTGGCGCCCACACACCTGAATTACACTAGATAAATGTTTGGGTTTAGCGACATGATTGAGAGGAAAACAGGAACTAAAACCATGTTGTTGTCAGTGATGTTGAAGGTAAATGTGAGACTTTTTATCTCATGTTTCAGTTTTTTTGTTGTTGGTTTTTTTTTTTTTTTGTTAAACCTCCACCCTGAGGTTTGTCACCTCCTCTGTGACAGTTAAACCGTTTGGTTTGTAGTTAAATTCCTGCTCTGAGTGTTTGATTTGATGTGTGCCGCCGGTGCCGTCTCAGACAGAAGAGACGAGCTGCAGTGCTTCAACACACAACATGATGTCACCATTTCTCTTCATTTTGAGGCTTCAACTCATCGTGTCAAAGGGTTGAAGATTTATTTTAATGGTCAGTTTGAACTTTGAGTGATTCATTTTTTAAACCTTGTTGAGGACAAAATGTTTCTAAACAAGTGTTCTTACTTTAATTGGATTGAACAGATGAAATAAATAAGGGTTTAGAGCCGTGACCTGGATGCAGCCGCTGAGTCGCTGTCACAGCCACTCGGTGTCCTTTTTGTTTCAGTCTCCGCTCACATAATCTCCTTTATAGAGGTCAGTCGGCAGCTAGATTTAGGGCTCAGTGACTGGGTGGATAGGTTACAGCAGGAGGGTGTTTTCTAAGCCACGCTGGCTCTGAGATGGTGCAGGTGGAGGTGAGGGGGGGTCTTAGAATAAGTGTTTGAGTTTCAGGCAGGCGTGGGTCTGTATTTCTTCATCTTCAGTGCTGTTATATGTCGACGTCGCTCATATAGGACCGGTCGATATGAAGCCAGTGACCCGGTGATGTCCAGCTGATCGAGATAAAAATGGAAACAAAGCGAGGACAGTTACAGCAGCGACGGTGGCGTCCAGACAGGAAACATCAACGCCTCATCAACTCACAGATTCCAAAACAAAAAGATTTGTAGGTCACTTTAAAAACACGGCTGTTTCCACTGACCACAGATCAGCCACAGGACATTAATCAACTTAAAACTTCAAACATAAATGTGTCTGAGATGGAGAATCATTAATCATTCTCTCTTTTATTTTTAATTTATCGAAATATTGACGTCAATAATGACGTAATGACTCTTGATGTTCAATGACTAAATAAATCTCTACTGCTATTAACCTATGAATAAAGTTTGAATTATACCTATATAACTAGATAATCACCAACAATTGTATATAAATAAAACGTACTGTGACGTTTAAACCCAGATTATAATGTAGATTAAATTAAATTAAAGGGAAAAAGGGTTTTTTAGAATTGTTACCAAAAGTATTTTAGAGTTTAAAGATGATGTACAAGCATGGATATGCAGATGGATTTACGTTACAGAAATAATATCTTTCCAAAAGTAGATTGTAATCTGAGAGACGACGTGTTTGGTTCATGTTAATTCATCTCTTAAATTTAGTTTTTTAAAAAGTTGAACAGCTGGTGTCAGTAGGAAGTTTATTCCAGTAGTTAGAGGCTCGTTAAGACCGTTTGATTAAACTTATCGTGTCTGTTCTGTACAACTCGTCCTACCACTGCTACTTCTGCTGCTACTCGCTCAGTAGAACAAAGACCAGTTTGTACGATATGACGGGAAAACATCACGGTGTGTATAAAGAGGTTTGTTGTCTGCAGGTAAAAAGTAACGAACTAACCTGCAGCTCTGATCACACGTCGTCTCAGATCGATACTCGATCATTAACTCATCAATAACCACCGCCAGTACAAACCATCGCATCAGGTTTAGGTCTAAAGTGATTCAGACGTTTCCGGCAGCTGCGTTTCTTCTTCTATCAAACCCAGTTCTGTCGTTGAATGGGTTGTTTCGTTCACTGACTCAAAGGAAGAAAAACAAACGTCGTCATTCATAGTTTTCTGTCGAGCGTTGGAGCTTTTAAAGAGCCATTTTATTTCAGTGAGTGTGGTGTAAAGACTCAGGTGGATGTTGGTCTGGTTGTTTTCTCCCACTGAGAAGAAAAGTAGGCGTCTTATTTCACACTTGAAATTGAGGTGGAACGGAAAATTGCTGACTGTCCCAGTTATCAGTTATCATGGTCCAGGCTGCGATAAGCTGCTGCTTGTTTTTTCTACACTGAAGTTATAAATCTGCATCGCAGGTCACCAGATGAATAAACCACATTGAGGTCAGTCATGTGTGATGGGATCACATCCAGGTTTGTGACACGTCCAGTTGGACCCATCACATGTCTGACACAGCGACGCCAACAACCTCCTCCAGCTGCTGCATCACCTGCAACTCACCATCATCTCATTAACGCTGGTATTTTTACCTGAACCAGCGACTTAAAGCGTCTCACAGGTCTGTTGGTGCTGGGGTTTATGAATGGAAACTAATCAAGAATAAATCTGTTAACCAGCTTTCTTTGGTCACACCTGGGACATAAAACTGACCTGGATGTTTGGGTCCAGCTTGAGTTTCCACCTCACGTCTACGACGATTAACGAAATGAAAAGAAGCTGAACCAAACTGAGACTGACCGTTGTTGTAGAAGCAGGTCACAGATGTTGCTAAATCTAAAGTAACAACAGGTTAAAGTCTGATGAACAGATCTGATAAGTGATGAACATGTTTGTTTTTCTTGGTTAAAACTCTGAAGGAGCTGGAGCTTCTTCTCTGCTTTTATTGTGAAAAGAAATGTATAAAGAAATGAAGGAACTAATGTTTCTAGATGTTGTTTAGACTAGAGATCACGATATGATATGATATCAGTTCTTTAGACAAAGATACAATGAATGTCGATATCACGATATGATTCAGGCTTTATTAGATTTATTGTCCTGAGATCAATGAGAAGATTTCATTTATCTATTTAACACGATCAGTTCATATCAACTAAAATCTGATGTGACCGTTTTATTTCTGACTCTTCCAGATTGTTTTTACTGAAAAGAATCAAACCAGACGTTGTGTTAATCAGCTGTGATACTCAGAGTCTTTTAGAGTCGTAGCTCAGTTTTAGTGTAAAATAACAGGTCAGAGCTGGTGAGCAGGTATCTGACACGTTAACACGGGTCAATGTCCTGCTGCTTCTTCTTCAGGTCCTGGACAGGTTGGTCCTTGTTTCCTGACTATTTTACCTCCTACTGCGTTTTGTCTGTTGACTCGTCTTTTCTCTGATTTATTCCTGAGAGGAGACTAAACGTCCTCATCGTCTTGTTCTTGGCTACTTGCCGTGACCTGCCTGGCGCTAGGCTACTAGCATCGTTTGAATGTTTAGGAAGGAGCAGTAGGAGGTGGAGCTTGGATGGAAACAGTAACACAGATGTTTTCACTTTGTATCAATAATATTGGATCATTAATCATTGAATTGATGTATTGATCTTGATCTATTGATCGTTGCTCCTCTAGTTTAGACTGAAATCTGCTCGTTCTCGTCATTTGTTTAAGATATGAAGCAGTTTTGTTGCATCGTTGACGTTTGATCTGAAACATCATTCAGGTCAAAACAACGTAACGAAAAAAAAACTGAAGACATTTTTGAAATCAGTCAAAAAGTTTTTTAACCTCTTATTTTAAATCGCTTCAACTCTTTAATTACTCAAGGTCACGTACGTTAGTAGTTCCTACGTTTTCTACATAACGAGGCAGTAGTTTGTCTTTATCGTCTCGTTTTTAGAGACAGAAAATCAGCTCAAAAAACTAAACTAAACTAAAATAATGTAACATCCAGAAATGTATTTTTACTCCATAAATGAATGTGAAAAGCTGTTTGTGTCAGATCAGTGACAGATGGGAGACGTGCTCCTGTTTCCTGTCACAGTCGATGCAGAACAAAGACTGAAAGATTAAAAACAAACAAACCTGATCACAACCAGGATAATCAATTGTTTTTCTTCCAAAGGAAAATGTGAGAGCGTTCAGTGTGAGAGATGTAGGTTAGTGTGCCAGAGCATGAAACTTGTGAGCAGTTATGTGATCCTGACCTACTTGTTCTGAGGCTTTCCCGCGTGGCCTGTTACCCAACGAACACACACACACTGGAGATGCGATGTGAGGAGAAGATCATTGAGCAGCAGCAGCAACAACACGGCCCTGAATTAAAAAACAAGTCGTCGTCTTTTATCTGTTGAAATACGCTCGAGCAGCGACGACGCGTCATCAGCGACTTTCCTGCTCCGAGATCAAGGTCACAAGGTTCACAAAGACACAGGTTTATCCATCTGATACACAGGTTGTCAGCAGAAATCAGGAAATAAAGTAAATGAGAAAGAATTTACTTAAAAAGGTTAAAAATAAACCAGTTGCATGAACCATTTTCTGTTTTAAAACGTTTCAGTTCTCAGACATGGACAAGTCATGTGACAGCAGCAGTCACGTCGCTGCTGGAGTTTTTTCAGGTCTAATTTATCTGATTTCTCTGCAGCTTTTCTAAAAAAACTGCAATCAAAGTTGTTGTTTTAGGCGTTTTGTTGCAGTGAAGTTGCAGGAGCAAGTTCAAGTTACAGTTTCTTCCTTTTCTGATTCTACTTCACCAGGTAATAAACAGTGAAGGTATAAACCAGTGTCAGTGACGTGTCTGGTCTGACGTCCTCCCTGTGTTTCTAACATTCTCCGTGTGTTTCTCACTGACAAAGTGTTTCTCAGTAGACGACTTCCTCTTGTTGCTCCACAACAATATCAAATAGTTTCCTCCTCTGTGGTGAACTCTGCCCTGATACTGTTTCTCTTGGTCCTTAGCAGTGATGTTGAAGGTAAACGTTAGACTTTTTTATCTCACATGTTTCCTGCGTCTTCTAAAAGAAACAAGGACGTGATTCACTGACATATGGTCAATGTTTGACTGGAAACATGATGATGATTGAGGAAAAGTTGCAGTGAAATCACAGAATTATCAGGGATTGGTTGATGTTTATTTTGTTACAATCTGGTCAGATAGATTCTCTATAAACACTTCAGCAGCAGCAGGAGTTTTCTGTCTTTTGTCTCTTTGTGTCTCTGATCGTTGTGTTTCTGTGGCGGTGCAGGGTTTTTTATTCCATTGAACAAATTAAGTGCATTGAGTAAAGTGAGGAGTAGGTGGTTTGATTAAAGGACAGCCGCACTCATGGGACGCTCTGTTAATACATCCATCAGTGTGTGAACGGACTCTGTGTCATAGTGTGAATTATTACTGGACTCATCTGACACAGTTTCTACTCCCACAGAAGCTGGAAGCCGTGTGGTTGTGAAAGCAGCGACATCAACTGGACAGGTTTTCACTTTGCATCAGTAACAATTGGTCGTTGATCAATGAAAGTTTCGATCTAGATCCATGGATCGTTTCCTCTGCTGGTGTTTAAAGAAGCTTAATTCTGATGTCGACCATCAAGTTTGTTCCTGTGACAAATGACAAACATTGAATCAACTGAAACTGTTCTAACGAATCTCATTTAGCTGTAAAATACATTTTAAAAAGACTTTTATTTTGTAGGAGTGGGGCAGCTCAGCTTCAGCTACATTTCCCAGACTGCACCTGTGATGTGAAGCGAAGACGAGGCGATGAAACGTTCCTGGTCAGCTGATTAAAGATGTGACGGTTGCTGCTTTATGACATTTGAGACATGAACCGTTGAAACGTCGAGTGTGAAGCTCGTTCTCTTTTCACAGACGTTTATTACGAACGAAACGGGTTCATTCAGTCGTTTGTTGGCTTGTTTACTCTGATGAAACGTTTGTTGGGTCACAGTTGGAGCTGAATCACAAAAAAAAAGTTTTCAATGAAAAAGGACAATAACAACAGGAGCTTTGATCACAGCAATAAGTCACAAATCAGGTTTGGTTTTTTTCTTTTTGTGAACGGTTTTTACTGCATCTCATTCAGTTTATACAGAGAGAAAGTGTGTGTGCGTGTGGCCTGGAATGAGGTTACTAGGCTAAGGGATTGTGTTGTGGTGTGGTTGAGGCTGACGGTGTCTGTTGGAACAGATGTAGGCCAGAACAGTTATATAAGTACTGAAACGCACGCACGCACACACACACACACACACACACACACACACACACACACACACACACACACACACACACACACAGCAGCCAAGAACATCAGGAGGAAGTGGCTACTAAAGCAGCAGCAACATAGACACAAACACAGACAAACAATCAGACTCTGATGTGGCAGCAACTGTAACAACACACACACACACACACACACACACACTAGTTGTGTATCATGTTTGAGCTGATATTTATGTGCATGAACACACACACACACACAAAAGGAGATTTGCATGAGTGCACATGGACACACACGCTTTATCTGCTGCATGTGCAGCCTCATGTGCACAAACTCAGTCTGAGTAACAGTCGACAGCAGCTCAACTCAGAACGACTGGTTGATCATCATGTTACACACACACACACACACACACACACACACACACTCTCAGATAAAGATCTGCCTCCTGGACTTGTTCTGACTCGAAGGCGAGCGGCGTTTCCACGGCGCTGGATGATGTTGTTAGAAACAAACGAGCTGCTAGAACGTTTTTATCGAGTTTGTTTGCACCATCACCTCCTGCTGCGTTTAGACTGAGACACTGACGACCTGCGTGTTGAATTTATAGACACATGAATGAGACATTGAGTCTTATGTCCTTTTCTCAGCAACAACCTAGATAATATGTTGAAATAAATTTGATTTTACTTTAAAAGTGACTGCGTCATGTTGTTAGTCAGTGTGATGGTTAATGATCCTCAGGGTGAATGAAGAGTCTCTGCTGCCTCCACCATCTCCTGGTGAAAAACCAACACTTGTAAGATCAGAGTCTACGACCTGGAGATGTTGATTCATGAAGGACGAGTTCAGCAGCACAAACATTTGTGGCAGTTTTCTCCCGTTTGGTCGACGTCTTCAAGGAGTCGTCCATCGTGTATATAAACCCCGTCTTTTTAAAAAGACGTGGTCAGTCGTCGTAAGTCTGGTGTCATGTAACAGGACGTTCGTTATACGTATCGTTCATCTTGAACTCAACTTTACTCTGAGACAGTAGGAGGAGTTTTGTGGAGAAAAGAGACCAGACTTACACAGTGAACCTTTAACCCTTTTTATATAAACACAACTGTCTTTTTTAACATGACTTCTTGTCAGATTCTGGTCACAGTTAAATTTATGTGATTTAAAAAAAAAACTTCAGTTACTACATCAAACACCCGAACGTCCAAACACACAATTTAACGTCTAAACGCTCCTGAATTTTTAAATTCAGTCAATGACCAATGTTGCGTCATTAAGGGTTAATATTTAGAGAGAAAGACAGAAATGTCTTAAAAAAAAAAAACTTCTAGGAAGTTTAAAAAAAAAGTTGTAGAAAATCAAGTTTAACCAGTTTCAGGACCAAAACCTTGTTCTTCTTTGAAAAAGTTGCCTGAACTTGTAGTTTTAACAGCTAGAGAAGGTCAGATATTTGTTTTTGCTTCAAGTTTAACCACAAAACTGCCTCTGAGTTGTCACAGTCTGGAAAGTTAAACTGTTAAAGATGAGAAGGGTGAAGAAGAGAGAAATGTTTCTGTTACAAAGCTCCTGGTCTCTAATTCATAAACCGCCTCTGACAGACTGAGACAGATCAGGTATGAAAGCTCGTTGCTGAGCCGACACGTGCGACCTCGCCGTCCGTCTGAACGCGGGATTGAGAACAAACGCAGCTTTGGCTTCGACCGAGGAGCCGCCGTCGGTTTTAACGATCAGGCCGCCGAGGTCAGACGGGAGGAGAGCAGAACTGAACAGAGCAGAGCAGAACGAGGCTCGTCGTCTGCTCAGACTGTGATCGCGGCGGATTCCACTAATGATCGGCGCCGTGGGTCAGACACAACAAGCTGAGGCTCAGTCTAGACGCTGCAGATCAACACGCTGACCTCTGTTACCAGGACGCTGCATCAGATGAAAATAACTTCACTGTTCATTACATCAGTTTTTTATTTTACTCTGTTTTAGTTCAGTAAAGTTTGAGTATTTGAGTCTCATCCTAGTTAAAGACAAAGAACTTCAGACCACAACTTTATTGTAAAAGCTACAGGCCACTGGACTGATTTTAGAAGTAAAAACGGTTCAGATATAGATGTTGGTTTTATTCTCTGTGAGCTGCTGGTTCATTTGTAACGGGGAGAATTATTATTTTGGTTTGTTTTTGTTCACCTGCCCAGAGACAACACATGTTATTTATATAGTTTGAATAATGCAGGAAATATCAGTGATAACTCTATCGTCGGCCGGTGTATGTTTTTTGTTATAATATGTATTTTACCAGTTTTAACGAGTTGGGACACATGTACCAGAGCAGCTGTTAGTGGAGGTGTTGAGGTGAAAATGGACAAAGAAAGTTCACAAACTGAACCTGAACATGAAGTTCAGTGTCTGTTGTCTGGAGATACTTTGGTTTTAACAAAAGTTGGACGGCGAACAGATAAAGTTGAGATGAAGCTGCACCGACTTAGTCAATAACGTGCTTCAGACCAAGAAACTGGTCGCAGATCCGTCACATCATTTGTCAGTAGTGATTCCTGGTGATGATCAGATGATCCGTGCGTCACAAACGACCTTTAGCCTGAAATGACCACATTTATTAATGAACTGCTCCCTACGTAACTAATTCATGTCTGTGTTCAAACATGAGTCAGAGGAAGTAAAACACATTTCAGGATTCAAGGTCTGTGCTAATGGAAATGCTAATCACATCAGAGAAGTTCAAACCTTTGTGACTGATGTGGTGGAGTTAAAGTTTTCAAGTAGAAAAACATGTTTTTGTTGAAGAACTAAATCTCTTTCACTGGTCAGAACTTATAATCTCATAATATTGTAAATTCACTTAAATGCCCAATATTTCTTCTCCATCAGCTCCATTTGTTTTGTTTTTATTTCTAGTGATAATATCTCTGTGAAATCCAAGGATCAGTTATAAACGTCTTGTTGTTTCTTTCTCTTGTCGTTTTCTCCTCGTCAGGTTTCTCCTCCAGTGTTTGGAGGATCTGGACGCCAACCTCCGGAAACTCAACTCCCGTCTTTTTGTCATCAGGGGCCAACCAGCCAACGTGTTCCCGCGCCTCTTTAAGGTCAGTGTCCAGAGTTTCTAACTTCTCCGACTGTTGTTTTCTATTAGTCTGTATCACTGTAACGTGTTGTATCTGTCTCAGGAGTGGAAGATCTCTCGGCTGACCTTTGAGTACGACTCAGAGCCTTTCGGGAAGGAGAGAGACGCCGCCATTAAGAAGCTGGCCATGGAGGCGGGGGTGGAGGTCATCGTCAAGATCTCACACACTCTCTACGACCTGGACAAGTGAGGACAGATAATGACTCATTCACACACTGTTCACTCCATCTCAGAAAGATGCGTCTACTCTGTCCTTTCTGAAATTGTCTCATTAAACTGTTAAATTCTACATGAACCATGTGAGACGCTGGTCTGAGACTCTGGTCAACAGCGCCCTCTTCAGTCCACACAGAGAAACACAATCACCCACTGAGACTGTTGAATAAAGTACCTGAAAGTACAGACACTAGAGTAGACGTACAGATACTCGACGAAAAAATAACTTTGGTAGAAGTTCAAGTCGTCACTAGAATGATTCTCCAGTAAAAGTCTTAAAGTATCTAGTATTTACTGTACTTAAGTATGACAAGTAAACTATAATTAAATGTACTGAAGTAATGAAAGTAAAAGTACAAGTACATGTTAATAAAACAGAAGAATATTATGAAGTTTATCCAGCACTTTAAAACATGGAGCTACAACAATCTTCATAGACAATGTCTTGAGTCTGAACTAAAGAACTAAACTTGTTCTTTTTTCACTAAATTTCTCTTTGATATTGATATTTTGTTGAAGTTTCTCCATCATCCACATTTAAGATGGAGCCTCCATCAACCCTCAAACATGGTGTTGATGGTCTAAACAGTCACAGGTCGACTTAGAGTGAACCGGAGCTGGAGAAAACACCACAATCAAACAACTACTTCTTAATAATTGAGTGATCTCATTTTACTTGTGTGGATAATAATTGTATTTATTCTAAATTAAACCGTGACTCTGTCCCTGCAGGATCATCGAGTTGAACGGTGGGCAGCCTCCTCTCACCTACAAACGTTTCCAGACTCTGATCAGTCGACTGGATCCTCCTGAGATGCCCGTAGAGACGCTGTCCGACAGCCTGATGGGCCGCTGCGTCACCCCCATCTCCGAGGACCACGGAGACAAGTACGGGGTCCCGTCCCTGGAGGAGTTAGGTGAGAGGAGACAAAAGCACCTTCATAAACTTAGAGCAGACAAAGACGTGTTGGACATTAAACGACACAAAGTAGAAGCATCATTAAGTCTGTAAACAACCAACTACAACTTCAACCAACTACAATCTGATGTTATAACTCAGATATCAGAGGAGAGAACGTTAACTATGAGACGGACGTAGTCTCACTGTTTTCAGTCGGTCAGAGAGAAGAACAAGAACATAATAGTCAAGTTCAATCTCTGTGTGAAACAGAAAGAAACTCTCTACATGGAGAAATAACACGAGCAGTTTAAAGAAACATCTAGAGCGGTGACACGTTAGTACTCAGCTAACACACAAGAGAAAATAGAGATTATATAGTTATTAGTAGCATTAAGCTCCTACAGTCACATCGCCCTCCACTGGATGTAGAATGAACTGCAGTAAAATACATTGACGATGTTAGAAGACGAGTCCTGTTTCTACTGTTTAGAGACAGTGACATAATCTATTACATGTTGGAAGTAAATTGACCAATAATCTTTCACCAGACTCCATTTATAATAATAGTCCTTTAAGTACTATAATTGTTTACTTTTACTTCATGCAAAGCATCAGAATTTTTCTTTCACTCCAACTACCTGGTGGAGGTGGTGACATAAACCAACATCAGAGACTTAAGACTTAAAAAAGAAAATGGTTTCCACAGTTAACTCGGTTCACGTGTGAACTCTCCTCGTTAATCCTGTTTCCCTGTTTAAATGTAGATCCCCTCTAAAACTGCACTATTGGATTAATGGGTTGATGTTTCCATTCATAGAAGGAAACAGTCCATTCACATAATTAGCTGCTCTGCTTCCATCTGCTGCTTCCAGCTGTAAAGACTCAGATATTTAAGGTGTTAACCTTCTAACTCCACCGCTGCGTGTGTCGGGTTTCTCTCTCTACGACGGTTTTAGTTCCTACGAGCTGCTGCTTCTTTCTTAAATTAGCCAGGTAACACGTTGAGCCTCTTAAAGCTCAGGTCCAGTCCAGCTGTCCAGTTTCATTCACAGACGGCGACGGTTCATTTACAACATCTGCTGCTCTCACCTGGACCTGGACCTCAACCTGAACCTGAACCTGCAGAGCCTGCAGGACAACCAGTAGCATCAGTTTAACATTATATATTGAATAAATTTCCCTCTAACTTTCCTGAATATTCACCCTGATTTGATTCCTGGTTTCCTTGTTGATTTCACAATTATTCTTAATTGATCACATGAGCAAGTGTTACTGTCATCTAAATACATCTATATACCATCTAAATACAGTCTAAAAGCAGTTGTGTTGGTCAGTCTGACTGATTTCTAAATGTTTCCAGAAATCAGTTCAGTAAAAACCTGTTGAGGTTTATCGTGTGTAAATCCTCGTCATCCCTCTGCTTCTCTACATGAGCCTGTTTGTGTGTTTCAGGCTTTGACATCGAGGGCCTGCCGTCAGCCGTGTGGCCAGGAGGCGAGACCGAGGCTCTGACCAGGATAGAGCGCCACCTGGAGAGAAAAGTCAGTACATGTTCAGAACTTGCAGGAGCAACTTAAGTTGGGATTTTTTTGATCACAACACGGTGACGTTCTGGAGTCTCTGACCATCGTCCGCAGCTCTTTTCATTCGCTGCCCTTCTCTGTGTCATGTGACGTGTTTTCAGGCGTGGGTTGCGAACTTCGAGCGTCCCAGGATGAACGCCAACTCGCTGCTCGCCAGCCCGACAGGCCTGAGCCCGTACCTCCGCTTCGGCTGCCTCTCTTGTCGACTCTTCTACTTCAAACTCACCGACCTCTACCGCAAGGTCAGTCCACGACCCGGGAGCTTCTCATGGTAGAAGTTCATCCAGTTTAAAGTTTTTAATTTCTATCCACAACAGATTAAACCTGTGTCAGACCATAGGAGTAAAACATCCTACATTTTACAGCAACGTTGAAAAATAGAAATGACGTCTTCACTGTTCTGTTGAACACATTGTCTTGGAAATTATATTCAGTATGAACAGGTCAAAGGTATTTAAAATGCATATTATTATTATTATTATTATTATTATTATTTTACTGTAGATAAACCAAAAACCCAACAAGTTCATGATATTTGTTCTTACTTATATTAATAAAAAAAACAAATAAAATAATTTATATTAAAAAATAAACTTAACATTTTTTTTAGAATTAAATAAATTTTTGAAAATATTTTCTATGTATTTATTAATTTTAATAAAATGTGATTAGATTAGAAAAATAGGAATTAAATATATAAATAATATATGTATAAACATGTAACAATAATTTGAATAGAATTTATAATGATTTGATTAAAATTAATATAAAATTTAATTTTTTAATTTGTTTTATGTAAAAAAAAAAAGTGTTAAAATCATTGTGTTATTAATGAGGATGTAGTTTTAATGTCCAGCTGTTCTTTAATGATTTAATCAACAAGAAGAAATTAAATTAACGATCAGTTTGATACATTTTCAATTCAATTCAGTTTTATTTATTGGCGCCAGATCATAAAAACATTTGTCTCAAGACTCTTTACATAGAGAAACCCAACATTTCCACAATGAGCAATCGCTTGGTGACAATGGAGGAAAAACCCCCTTTAACAGGAAGAAACCTCCATCAGAACCAGACTCAGACTGGACGGTCTGATCTGCCTCGACCGGTTGGAGAGAAATGAAAACAGAGAAAAGAGAAAGAGAAGAGGAAAGAGAGGGAGGAGGACGGGGGAGAAAGATATGTGGTTTATAAGTGGTTTTTAAAGCAAAATTATCATTACAATTAATATTACAATAATAATAATAATGATGATGATGTCTTCAAAGAATCTGGATCCAACTGCTCTGAGTCAAAATTGCCTGAAAAAGAGAAAGAGGGTGGGGGAGACACAACTGTGAGAGAGAACAGATGAGTGTTGATAATATGTAATATATTGATATCAAGATATGATAAAAGATCAAGATAGATTAGTGACTCTACTGAGCCGGTAGACGTGGATGAGACCGTCGATTATTGTTGTTTTTTCTTTTACATGTTTTTATTTTAACTTCACTGTTATAAATGGTCTGAATTTGTTACGTAAAATCTGACAAATACATTGATCATCACAAGTTTCTGCAGTGAGATATTAGTATCGTTAGTATCACATGACTCAAGGCTTTAGTGGAAGTCAGAGTTAATGTTAATGAAAAACATTTGACTCTTGCATCAGGGTGTGACAGTAGTTTTCCTCTATGTGTGTGTGTGTGTGTCCGTCCAGGTGAAGAAGAACAGCTCCCCTCCTCTCTCTCTCTACGGTCAGTTACTGTGGCGTGAGTTCTTCTACACGGCCGCCACCAACAACCCGCGTTTCGACAAGATGGAGGGAAACCCCATCTGCGTCCGGATCCCCTGGGATAAAAATCCAGAGGCGCTGGCAAAATGGGCCGAAGCCAAGACGGGTTTCCCCTGGATAGACGCCATCATGACTCAGCTGCGGCAGGAGGGCTGGATTCATCACCTGGCGCGGCACGCCGTGGCCTGTTTCCTCACCAGGGGCGACCTGTGGATCAGCTGGGAGGAAGGAATGAAGGTGAGGAGGCGGAAGAAGAAACAAAAACAAACCAAACAGGTTTTATAACTTCAGGATGTTTGATGGACTTTCAGTATGGAGGGATGGTAGAAAGTTAATTATTCTTTACAGAAAATGATTTTGTTCCAGCAGCTGCTCGTCTTACAGATCAAAACACAGTAACGTAAATAATATATATGTTAGCGGTGCAACGATACACAAAATTCACGGTTCGGTTCAGTTCGATATTTTTTTGATACAAAAAAAAAAGAATTTTCCTTTTTTAACTTGTAGTTCATTGAAATTACCAACATTTGTTACAACTCGACATGATCTCAGAGTTTCACACGTAATGATCAATGTGGCGTCTCTAGGGCTGTAACCTACTGATTGGTTGATTGTTTTTTTTACCGTGTTAATTTCATATAATTTCAGTATGAATGTGCCTCAGACCAGCATGTGTCAGGAAACAAACTCTTGTGCTGATTGGACCAGCCCAGTGTCAATCTGGCCGCTGATCTACAGGTTTTATGAGCCGGTCAGACCAATATATAAATTATATAATATAAATTATAAAAGTGTCGGGACTAGGGACGGTCGACGGCCGTAGACCGGCCGATTGAGTCTAACAACATATCAGAATTGGCATATTTCAGTGTCATTTTATAACTGCAGACGCACTCGTCTACAACAACGGCAGCGTCATTCACGCTGGACGTTGAGCCTCCTCTATCATCCAGATGCAGAAATGATATTAAGTTAATAGTTTATTTGTGACAGTTATTATAACATGACTCTGATGTCACTAGTTGACAGTATATTTTAGGAAATCATGGAATATATATTGAGCAGATACACGTGATGCAAACGCTGTCAGAGCCGACAGACCCCACGATTATATTTATGATATATATGATAGACTTCCTACTGTTGCTGTTGGACAAAGACTTGACAGCGTCCTCTGGTGGTCATAAGTATATAAGATTTTGACTATTTATTTAACAGTAAATGATTCTGATCTGTTCTGTGTCTCAGTCTAAACGTTGTGTCTCCTGACCAACACAGACTTGATGTCATTGTACTTGTACACGACTCAGTCTTTGTCAATGACTACTTGTCATTGTACTCGACTCAGAGTAGTACGGAGCGATATCCCTCTCCTCATCTGTCCGTTAGAGGCTCTGTCATTGTCTCGTTCATTGCGGATGTAAATGATCATCATGGATTCTGATCTAATCTGATCTGACCACATCGTAGTAACATTAAACCAGAAGAAGTTTTCTACGGTTATCGCTCTGATCTCCAGCTGCTTCAGTTACTTTCTTCTTCTTGTTCTTGTGCATTCTTGTTCTGAACACAATGACACAAACCAACCGGTGGCCGTGTGTTGTGTTTTCTGGCTGCAGGTCTTTGAGGAGCTGCTTCTCGATGCAGACTGGAGCGTGAACGCAGGCAGCTGGATGTGGTTGTCCTGCAGTTCATTCTTCCAGCAGTTTTTCCACTGCTACTGTCCCGTGGGCTTCGGCCGCCGCACCGACCCCAACGGGGACTTCATCAGGTGGGTTTCATTCCTGGCATCGCCCCACCCCACCCCACCCCCACCCCAACCCTTCCACACCCCACCCCAACCCCACATCCCTGTCTCTCTAAACCACACACACACTAAACCAGGTTTAGGATGTAACAGCCAAATTTGGCCATTTTTAATGTAATAAAGTCAATAATGTAAAAAAATTATTATGTTATCAGGTGATTTAAGGAAAACATTTAAGGAAAACAAATTTAAAATTGTCACCAATAATATAATAATTTACTTATATAACTTAAGTAAAAGGTTACTCTTCCCTTACCTTAATTATTAACTGAGGAAATAAAGTAGTAATTCATAGTTCACCAACTCTGACTATGACTTAAGAGTAGCTAACTATTGAATGCTAATGGTATGATGCTAATATATATATTAACATCATATATATATATATATATATATATATATATATATATATATATACACTACATTATTGGTTTTCTTACAGTAAAAAGGGACAAAAGTATTTGATTATCGGAGCAAACACTCGTCCTTCTGAGTGAAGTTCTGTTAAAGTTTCTGATTCTTTTTAATCACAGGATTTATTATTTATTCACCACATATCTTAGTTGTTTTTTGTTTTTTTTTTTTAAACGTAATGTTATCCTTTTAGATCTCACACACACACACACACACACACACACACACACACACACATGCGCGCGCAGGTTTAATTTACCAGACAAAAGCAGAGAAAGCTGGAGGGATAAAGGAGACCTCCAGATCTTTGGGTAAGTCACTGAAGAGATTCAACATCCTTCCCTCCTCTCCTGTTTGATTTATTTTTATTTTATCATTTTTCGTCATATTTTTTTTCTGCCCATCAGTCCATTTCTTTTCTTTTCTGTTAAAACTTCAGCACTTTAGTTTTTGGACTCAGGCTTGTCGTAATAATTCTAGTCTACTTCTTTGCGTGCCTTCCTTTTTGAATTGTTTGTGAATATTTGTTTGGTGATTGTGTTTCGCGTTCGTATCTTTAGTTCATATAACTGTTGCCAGCAGATGATTTTATTTATTTCTGTTTTGTATTTCCAAGGCGTAGAATACTTCTTCTTTCTCTGGATGTGGCTCTGTTTGTGTTTGTGTTTATATATATATTTTTTGGCTCATCTGTTTTTTTTTTTTTTTTTTTTTTTTGTTTTTTTTTTGGTTGTTTATTTTTTGCGGGGGACTGGGGGAAAAGTTCAGCTATCCCTCTCCCGTTCGGAGATTGTAGCTGATTGCTTTTAAGATGATTGGCCGTTTTCTCACGCCCCCTCCACCCTGGTGCAGCCGGGGGCCTCCGGCCGGCGGCTGCACTTTGGATGGAAGCTGAGGCATCGGTGGCCGTTTGGTTTGTTTTTTGTTTTTTTTTTGTTTTTTTTTTTTTTTTTTTTTTTTTTTTAGTACTTCACCTGTGTAACCCTGAGGGACGGGACTTGGCTCGCGCCCCAGCAGCACTCTCTGGGCGGGTTTGTAACTCGGTAGCGTCTCATTCCGTCAAAAGGTATTCTGACCGCTTGGTATGGGAAATGCAAACGCGTTGCCTGCATTCGTTAGGTAGAGGACTATGAAGCATTCCCCGGAGGGTAGTGAGGAGAGGCGTTGGACCAGCTGTAGCTCTGCCATCGCGGTGATGTACGGTCGGCGCCGGGGACTCGTGACCCGCGCCGCGTCACGCGAGCCGGTCCGTTGTCCAGACGCTGGGCAAAGCCCCTCATCCGACCCTTTGTGAAATGTTCAGTGGTGCTCTGCTTATGTGAATGCAGCCCTGTTGGTTCAGGTGGATCTGGAGCAGTGGCTGGCACACACACACACACACACACACACACACACGAGAAAGCACAACTATCATTTTATATTGTTGTGGAGCAACAAGAGGAAGTCGTCTACTGAGAAACACTTTGTCAGAGAGAAACAGACGGAGAATGTTAGAAACACAGGGAGGACGTCAGACCAGACACGTCACTGACACTGGTTTATACCTTCACTCTTCATTACCTGGTGAAGTAGAAAAGTAGAAGTAGAATTATAAAATAGCAACATTGACTTGCTCCTGCAACTTTATTGCAACAAAACACATAAAAACACCACAACTTCCATCTCATGTCATATGAAATCAGACAAATTAGGCCTGAAATCCTGGAGGATCTGAATATAGACAGAGACAGAACAACACAACACTGAACACACACACACACACACACACACACTCGCCACCCGCTGACCTCTGGAGTGCTACTTGTTACCGACAGGTCGCGGATCTTCCTGGCAAAAGGGTTGTGGTCCCTTTTGGTGAAATGAGGGGGCCCCCTAGTGGGCCAGCCCAGAGTGTGGTGCTGTGGCTGTGGGAGGGGACAGTCAGTCAGAGGGGCTTTCTTTGTATACATACACGTGTGTGTGTGTGTGTGTGTGTGTGTGTATGTATGTGTGTGTGTGTGTGTGTGTGTGTGTGTGTGTTTGTAGAGGGGGGGACCTCGCTGACCACCACTTAAAAGACAACCACCACAGTCTGAGGGACAGGGGGAGCAGGCATGAGCTCTTTTCTCAGTCCACCACTGTCTGATCATGGGGGGAGTTGGGGGGTAGTTGGTGGGGTGGGAGGGGCTGGAGCTGTGAGGTATAATGGAAGACTTCTGTCATCGACCCAGAGACGTGTAGGAAGACGAGGACGTGGAGCTGAACTCTGTGGACAAATGTTCAGGAAGCGTTTGTTTGTTTTTGTTTGTGTTTGTTTTTAGACGCCGCTGTCTCCGACCCTTGATTTCTAATGAATTAATGATTTTTAAAGACCACAGACGAAGAGACAGTGAAAGAAAGTTGTTTTAAATTGAAGGAGAAAGAAAGAAACAAAAAGAAATAACAAGAAAATGACAGAACTTCTCGATGACAGAACTTTTCCACTATACACCTGCTCTGGTTGGGGTTGGGTTGGGTTGTGGGGGTGTGGGGGGGGTGAAGGTCAATACACTCTGCTTTCTAACGGCGTGTTACAGTAGACGTCTCCTAGCATCATCCAGCCAATGGGCAGTGATCTCTCTCTCTAGCGGCGGGGCGATGTCCGTAGCGACCCCCGGAGCGCCGTCAGGTCACACACGTGTGTGTGTGTGTGTGTGTGTGTGTGTGTGTGTGTGTGTGAGTGAGTGAGAGAGTGTGTGTGTGTGTGTGTGTGTGCGCGCCGCTCCATGAGGCCCGCAGCGCCCCCCCGCCCGCCACCCCTCTCTCTCCGACTCTCAGCGCCACAGTTCCACTCGCCCCCCTCCTCTGTCCTGTCTGTCTCCCCTCCTCGGACTCGGTAAGGTGGAACCAAGTGCAGTAGGTAGGTTGCCTCTCTTTGTCACATGGAGCAAATCCACGACAGTCCAAAGGATTAAAGAAAAACACACAAAAAAGAAAACACCAGTCTTAACTTAAAGGGGTTGTAGGATGTAAAACCATGTTTACCTTGATGTTGTTGAATAAAAACACTTTGATTTAGGACATATTTTTATAAAAAATTAAAAAAAATCATGTTAAGATACTCTTCTGATATTAAGAACTAGTGTTATTACAGCAACTTTAACTTTACATGTTACTTATACGTATATAGGATGTTTAATCAGGTCTTGAAAGTCTTTAAAAATCTGGAATTTTGAAACATTGTTTCCCAGAACCTTGAAAGTTTAGCTCAGTAACTCATTCATTCAATCCTCGTGTTATATTTTTATTAAAATGAACTTTTCTTCTAAACACAACAAGAAGATAAGACAATAAGTTAAGATTTGATGAGGCTAAATGACTAAACCAGCCAATCAGAGCACAGCTCATTTAAATATTTATGATCTTCTACAGGTTTTCACAAGGGTGTATTATGTTGTTTAGGATCCTGGACCTTTTTCTAGTCACAACTAATATTATAAACTTTATTTAAAGAGCTCAAACGACAGATTATAATATGTAAAATTAACGGCTTCTACGACCCCTTTAACTTAAGTCAGCAGCAGCAGCAGCAGGTTGGAAAGGTCTTGTATTTGTATTGTGAGCTGATTTCTCTGCTTTGTCGCAGTCAGTGTGTTGGAGGATCACACTCTTCTGTCTGCGGTGCGGCTGCTGTCGCACCTGATCACAGTAACATAAGTTGTTTCGGGACCACAGCCCCTTGTTTTTTTGTTTTGTTTGCACTGTGACGGTAACTCGGCTTCAGTGCCTGAAATCTCAAAAAAAAAAAAAAAAAAAAAAAAAAAAGAAAGAAAATATCATACTCTCATCTACTGTAGCCATACTGTGCAGTGTTGTGGTTGTTTGTAGCTTTTTTTGTTGCAACTATTCTCCATAAAACTTTGCAAGCATGAAGTGCTGAAGACCAACATGCTGTTATCAGTTACAGATCACACGTGGGCTGTAAGAATATCTAAAAATAAATTCATCATGTCAATGTTGAGTAGAAAATGTAGCTGTTTTAGTATTTTCACATCTGTTTTAATTAGTGTAAAATAATTTTCTGACCTTTTGCGTCCCTGTATCACTCCCCGCCCCCGATTTTGTTTCTTCTTTTGGTTTTTGTTTGTTTGCTTTTTCCTCCACGTCAAAGATGTAATCTGCCACGTCCTGTTGACACAAGCTGGCGTATCTAATCTCTCCCTGTGCTTGCAGACGATACTTACCTGTCCTCCGAGGTTTCCCCGCTAAGTTCATCTACGACCCGTGGAATGCCCCCGAGTCCGTGCAGGCGGCCGCCAAGTGCATCATCGGCGTCCACTACCCCAAACCCATGGTGCATCACGCCGAGGCCAGTCGGCTCAACATCGAGAGGATGAAGCAGATTTACCAGCAGCTCAGCCGATACAGAGGACTGGGTAAGAGCTCAGTCATCAACCGATGAATGTTTAAATATAAATAAAAAGATTAGAGAAGCGTAACGTAACGACGACGGCTACGTTCAGTTACATTGTCAGGCAACTGTCAAGTGCTCTGCAACCCATCATTCGGCGCCATCATCTCTGGTGGTGATGTGAAGTGTAAAACATGAATCATGAATTCAGTTTCCTAGCATAACAGTCCCAGGGTGGCAGCAAGGCAGCGCAGGGCTGTCACCTCACAACAAGAAGGTGGTGGATCGAGTCCTGGGTCTTTCTGTGTGGAGTTTGTATGTTCTCCCTGTGTCTGCGTGGGTTTCCTCCCACAGCCAACAACATACATGCATTGGGGGATTGGTGAATTGAACATGCTAAATGGCGTCTATATGTGGCCCTACAACAAGCTGGCGTCTGTCCCGGGTGTAGCCAACCTGGGATAGGCTCCACCCCCAACCCCAAGTGTGAGATAAAGGGTTTTTTTTCCTCTCTTGAATCTATTCCCGTCTATTCGTTCTTCCACCCGTCTGCCTTCACTTATCCGGGTCTAGGTCATGGGGGCCACATCCTCAGGAAAGAGACCCAGGACACTGACGTGTGTCCGGGGTCTCACCTCCCTCAGGAGGCATCCAGGGGGCAACCTGATGCCTCTCGATGTGGAAGATCAGTGGCTCCACAACAGACCAGACGGACACAAACTCTTCTGTCCATCTCCTGCTCTGATTTCCTGTCACTTCTGAACAAAACTCTAAGTTACTTGAACTCCTCCACTTGGGGCAGCAACTCCTTCCCAACCTGAACCATTATCAATGTCTCCAAGTCCCAGAACCATGGCCTCAGACTTGGAGGTGCTGATCCCAGCACCCCATCCCAGCTGTGAACCATCTCAGTGTTGGAGGTCCATGATGCCAGCAGAACCACATCATCTGCAAAAAACAGAGATCCTGGATCCTGAAGCCACTGAACCCAACGCCCTCTGCCCCAAAGCTGCTTCTGGATATTCTGTCCAACAAAATTATGAACAAAATCGGTGACAAAGTTCAGCTCTGAATTCCCGTCGTTCCCAATCCAATTTTCCCAATGAGACGTCTATCAGGTTCATCCTCGATGATTAAATTCTGCTCCTACTGATGTTAGACACGGTGGTGTGAAATGCTCCATGTGTAACAAGACGTTAGCGTGTTAACAGTTGGATTTCAACCGTTCCTTGATATAAAAAGCAAAATCCACAGTTTCAGTCTCATTGTTTCTCTGATGAAAGGCAAAATGGAAACAGTTTCCATGATTTAAATCTGTGTTGCCTTTTACAGATGTTTAAATAAGCTTGTGTGTGTGTGTGTGTTCCAGGCCTGTTGGCATCAGTGCCGTCCACCAACGGGAACGGGAATGGAGGAATGATGGCGTATTCTCCTGGAGAGCAGCAGCAGCAGCCAGGGACCAACAACAACAGCAACAACAACTCACATTGTACGTCCGTTTTTAATAACAACAACATGGTTTGATGGGTTTGTTTTTTCTCAATGAAATGTCTCATAAATTCGGTCGTTGATGTTTAACCTCAGTGCCTGGAGTGTCGGGGAACTCGGTCACAACGAGTAACGGCAGCGGGAGCATCCTGCTCAACTTCGACAGCGAAGAACAGACGGGTCCGAGCAGCGCTGGACAACAGCAGCAACAGCAGCAGCCGCTGCAGCCGCCACAACAACAACAACAACAACAACAACAACAACAACAACAACAACAACAAACGCAGCAGCAGCAGCAGCAGCAGCATGGTACATCATTTTCTGCATGTTCCTGCCACATGGAGACCAAGATTTTATAAAAGTAGACCAGAGCTGATTGTAACAGCTGATTTAGGTTGGAATACAACTTTTGTGTTACGATTAAAGAATTAAAAACTAAATCTACATCTATATAAGTTTTAATGTGAAATGATATTTTTACTAAGAACCTCGTCTTTAATCTGATACAAGTGACGTCATTTAACCTTCAACAGCATCACAACTAATCAACATAGAGACTTGGTCCAAAACATTCATTTCTTTGTCTGTAAAACCTGAACACGTCTTCACACAGACGTGTAAATTCACATGTCAGATCAGAGACGGAGCAGTTACACATGACGCTGATCACATGACTCTAATTTAATCTCTTATTGGTCAAAGTGACGCTGTTACAACCTTCCCTTTGTCACAATTATCTCCACTTTCCTCCAACCTGCTACTGTATCTCTGGGCTTGTTGACACTTCAGTCTGTTACTACGTCAGTTAATGTTCATGTTTCACCCCGACACTGACAGTGAGTCAGTGCGTTAACACGTGGTCGACTGACTGATGACATGAGTGAGACAGCGATGTTGATGCTGACGGTGTCGTGTTGGTTGTGTTTGTCACAGGATACCACTCAGTGCCAGACGCCAGCCAGACCATCACCAGCGGCCGACTCTACCACGAGTTCGCTGTGCCTCAGCACCCAGGTACGAAACCATCTGCTGGATGTAGAGTGGTTTAGAGAGAGAGAGAGACCGTTAGTCCTTAATCCTCTGGAGCCAACATGTGGTTTAAATAAAACTTTGATTTTCTGACACTGGCAGACTCATAAACGTCATCATCATTGCCTGATGACATGGAACCGTCCCCACTAACAATATTACCCCAAAAATAGTAAAGCGTAATATCCGTTGGTCGTCAGTAGTTCTCAGTTTATTTGGGTAAAACACGTCACAATTTGTCTTTTGAACGACACAACGAGGAGTTTCCTGTTAACTGATCAGCTGTTCAACACTGTTCCTCCTAGAAACTGAACGTTATAGACGAGAACTCAACATTAGATAAGAAACGATTTAAAACTCATCTGCAGTAGCAACATTAACATCGATATCTAGCAGGTAAACCAGTGTGTGAGTAAAGTACAAACTAATTCATGACATATTAACCTTCTAGGATTAGTTTAAAATAATAATCTTTACTTCAGAGAAACATGTCACTTACTTCACTCAAGAAACAACAGTCATTTACTTTCCACCTTCAACTCACATTTTCCTTCCTTTGTTACGTTTGTTGGGTTTAATGAACAGTCGTGTGTCGAACATCAGGACGTTTTCTTCTTTTAAATGTGTTGTTAATAATTTAAAAGACCAAACCTTCATGTTCAGATGTATGTGGGGTAACAACATGGCGTCCATGAGTCACATGATATCACCTGAGCCAATTATAGGACAGAACAGTTGAAACGTAGCTGGTCAAACTTTGTTTATAAACATCTCTGGATTATAATCCCCACACATCGCCCCCTGGTGGCGTTTTTGTGACGACGGTAACAGTGTTTCCTGTCTCAGGGCTCCTCCTTCACACCAGAGGAGGAATCACAGGAAAACGGGAACGTGAGTCGGAACGCGATGCGTCGGGGGAAGAAGACCCGGCGTCCTGCTCCATCCACAAGATGCAGAGGCAGAGTGCAGAGGTCAGAGGTCAACGTGTGTAATGATCACTCACAAATAAAACGCCTGATTTTTATTTTTGAAAAACGTCCTCATTTCCTTAAACCACATTTTTGTGTTCTAGTGAAAAAATTCCAACTTTTTTTACTCTCTCGTTCTCTGAGCTAACGGAGCCAAATGTGTCAACATGTGCACGTTGACCAGTAGTAAATCATTTTATAAAAGTATATAATACACGTTCTGTCTTGGAAATTCTTTTACAGACTGAGGTTTTGTCATAAACGTCACCAAGACTCAAATCGTTCCCCAAACTACCTCTTCATCGTCCTCCGACCATGTTGCATCTGTGTTTTGATTATTAGAGGTGAAAATCACAAGTTTCATTACAATATGATCCAATGTTTGTTGATATCACAAAGTCACGATATGATTCGGACTTGATTAGATTCATTGTCCTGAGATCAATGAGAAGATTTCATTTATCTATTTAACACAGTCAGTTCATATCAACTAAAATCTGATGTGACCATTTTATTTCTGATTCTTCCAGATTCTAAATGTTTTTACTAAAAAGAATCAAACCAGACGTTGTGTTGATCAGCTGTGATACTCAGAGTCTTTTAGAGTCGTAGCTCAGTTTTAGTGTAAAATAACAGGTCAGAGCTGGTGAGCAGGTATCTGACACGTTAACACGGGTCAATGTCCTGCTGCTTCTTCTTCAGGTCCCGGACAGGTTGGTCCTTGTTTCCTGACTATTTTACCTCCTACTGCGTTTTGTCTGTTGACTCGTCTTTTCTCTGATTTATTCCTGAGAGGAGACTAAACGTCCTCATCGTCTTGTTCTCGGCTACTTGCCGTGACCTGCCTGGCGCTAGGCTACTAGCATCGTTTGAATGTTTATGAAGGAGCAGTAGGAGGTGGAGCTTGGATGGAAACAGTAACACAGATGTTTTCACTTTGTATCAGTTATATTGGATCGTTACTCATTTAATCAATAGATCGATCTAGATCTGTGGACTGTTAAAAAGCTACTGATTATGTCATTTGGCATCTATAACATGAAGAACCTGACTCACCAGTCTATGTACTCCACCCAGCTCCTGGAGAAGTCAGCGGTTATTTCCCACCTTCACTATTTCATGTGCAAACACCCAAGCAGATGCTTCAGATAGTCTGCTGAAACACTCAGCTGCTGCATTCCTCCAGGAGATGTCATGTGGTGTATCCTACCCAACACACCAGTCGATCTCTTATCTGTGAGTCTTATCTGTGATTCTCTGACAATGGTAAAAATGTTATCAGAGCTTCAAGAGTCATCTTGCATGAAAACAACTTCTCCCCAACCTGCAGAAGAAGCAGCAGGACATTGACCCGTGTTAACGTGTCAGATACCTGCTCACCAGCTCTGACCTGTTATTTTACTCTAAAACTGAGCTACGACTCTAAAAGACTCTGAGTATCACAGCTGATCAACACAACGTCTGGTTTGATTCTTTTATTAAAAACATTTAGAATCTGGAAGAGTCAGAAATAAAATGGTCACATCATATTTTAGTTGATATGAACTGATTGTGTTAAATAGATAAATAAAATCTTCTCATATTGATCTCCGGACAATGAATCTAATCAAGTCCGAATCGTATCGTGACTTTGTGATATCGACAAACATCGTATCTTTGTCTACAGAACTGATATCATATCATATCATATCTTGTGATTTCCGTCGCTCTTGTGCACATATAAATATCTAGTCTCTAAAATCAATGCAGTCTAACAAAACAGTGAATTTTCTGATGAAAACTTGATCACAACATCATAGTGATGAGTCACCTGTTGTTGTGATTAAAGCTGCAATTAAAAATAAAGGGAAACTCCTACAGAGGACTTTGTTCACCCACTCTGAAGCCCACATCACATTCAACATAAAGATGCACGTATGTGCAAGTAAGAAGTAAAAAGAATTAACCAGCTGTTTTTTCCGGCAAGTTGACGCAGGGGAATCGGAGGGTGGCGTGTATTCCCTCACCATGACACGTCCACCATCCGGTGCGTCTGTGAGTCGCTGTGTTTGCATAGAAAACAGTTGAGATGTAGGTGCTTTGATGCCGCTGGTGTATGTTTATCTTCTCACTTCACTATGAATTATAGATGTGATGTATTATTATTTACCCTCGGTAGATGTATGACCAAAATAGTTCGAATGACGACAGATCTCCATCATTAATCCTTTACGCTGCCTTTGTCAAGGCAGTCATCCAACAAATGGAGAGTGGAATGTCTCTCTGTTTCCACCACAGAGTCAATCTTTCACCAGCGTAAGGAGTCATCTGCGTAAATGTCAGCCTGTTATGAGGACACTACGGTCTCAATAAAAAATACAAAGCAGATGTCTGAATCCAGGACACTAACTATGCAAAACAATAGTTTGTGTAAGCAAAGGAAACTATGAAAGATAGAGGGCGCAGGAAAAGAGGAGTCATGCTGTTTTTAAAGTGACGATCCAAAGTAACATGAACCCAGAGTCTATTTCACCATGACGAGTCAAACTCCCCTCAACAGATATTTTACGTTGGTTGAAGTAATATCGAGTTTGACCGTCTTTTGTTTTCACAACCAAATAGTTAACAATGAAAGTAAATGGGGCAGTCAGCCAAACGTATCTAAATTGACATTTTTTAACCACTAATAAAGCTCAAAATATCACTTCACTTCAGCAGTAGCATGAATAGGGTCCCTACACATAAACTGAAGTACTGATAACTTAGTAAGTGAACCCAGAGTTTATTAAAAACACTGTTTTACAAGACTTACCCGACGTCTGGTTTTATAACAACTGGTGATGAAGGTTGTTCCACATCAGCAGATTCATCATTTTCCTGAACAACAGACTGATGTGTCTGTGAGAACGAGGAAATTGATGAATTTTCTGATCTGGAACAACTTGACGGGTTCATGCTACTGCTGAAGTGAAGTGATATTTTGAACTTTATTAGTGGTTAAAAAATGACAATTTAGATACGTTTGGCTGACTGCCCCATTTACTTTCATTGTTAAGTATTTGGTTGTGAAAACAAAAGATGGTCAAACTGGATATTACTTCAACCAACGTAAAATATCTGTTGAGGGGAGTTTGACTCATTCATGGTGAAATAGACTCTGGGTTCATGTTACTTACACTTCTGTTTGTAGCTACTTCAGGAAAACAAACACACAACAAACAAACACATTTCATTTTTTTTTTAATTTTCCGTTTTCAACAAACTGTTTTTTTTCTGTTTGTGTCGTCTCCACAGACCACCTAGAGCAGGCAGAGACGGGACCAGACTGTCTGACTTCACGTTTGAGACCTCATCAGGGGCAGCAAAGACCAAATGCAGCTCTAGACGTGTTCACTGCTGCTGCCGCCTCCTCAAATCATCTCAAAACCATCATTCTCCCCGTCTCGTCTTTTGATTCCCTCCCGGGGGTTAAACACAAAGGTGAAAATGTGATTTCTGGTCTTTTGACATAATTTCTACACCACGATCTGGCAACCTCAGAGGAAACTCACAAAACATCTCAGACTTAGAAATATGTAAAAATTTGTAAAAAAAAGTAAATAAATAGATAAAAAATATTACATCTTTGTCTTAAAACTGCTGCCACCAGCCAGTATTTACTGTACGAACACCGAAGCAGCTATAAATGTAGGAAATTGAATGTTTCTGTTTTTCTTTTTTATTAAAAAAAAGCTGCAAATCCATCAACCTCCTGCTTCACAACACCGATGTAGAACCAGTTGATTCTGTCGAGGTTTACACAAGGTTTTCTATTCTGTTCTACACCAACACACAAGAGCTCGTCATTAATACGATAGATGTTTTATCACCGATGTAACTTTAAAAAAAAAAAAAAAAAAAAAAAAGATTTGTGTCGATGCTTCTGATTTGTCGTTGAGATGAAACGCTTGTACATAAGCCGGTGTGTTTTTAAAAACTAATCAACAAAAAGACGTAGTTTTCCCCAGAAAATCAAAATCTTGATTTTTTTTTTTTTTTTTATTATTTTATTTTTTTTATAAAAAGCACATGCGTGTCGACAGCTAACAGCCCGGCGGCTGGTTTCAGGGACTTTTGCTGAAAATTGTTTGACATCATACGACTTCACAGAGGAAACATCTGCCATCGCCGCGGCAACAACACGTGATCCATCGATGTGAACCGGCAGCTAAAAAAAAAACACTGATTCGTAAAGTGTATTTCTTTCTTTTGTATTTTAAGACAACAAAAAAAATACTTAAATCTCCTTTAAATTAATATTTCAAATGTGTATTTGACCAAAAAAAAAAAAAAAACAACGTCCGACTGGTTTCTGTCGTTGGTTTGTAGAAACATGTTGTGTTATTGTAAATTTAGTCAGGAGACATTTTATCAGGTCGAAATGAAGTGGATTTGTCCCATTTTTTTCAAAATCCTCAACTTCAACCTTCAAAAGTCAGTCACATTTTCACCTCTTGTTTCCCCTCCTCCTCCTCCTCACTTTACGAAAGACTAAAATATCTCAAAAAGACAAAGAGGTTACTCTGTTGGGAACAAAACTCTTCGTGGTTGCTATGGAAGACAACGATGTTTATTGAGGTAACGGCGAGGACGGAGAACCTCTGGACAGTTGGTTCTAATCTTCTGTCAAATGGTGTCATATTTTTCTAAGTTTTCTTATAAAAAAAAACCAAAAATAAAATGTTGCTAAACAAAAGAAAGAAGGAAGAAAATAAAATATTGAAGTTGAGTCGACGATGAAAGACGTCATCCGATTAGCAAAATAAAAAAAAAAAAAACAAACAAACACCAACATTCCTCAGAAGCGACGTATGACCCTCCCGATGAAGGAGCTTTACTACTGTACATTTGTGAATATATATAACATGCGATACGTTCGTACACAAACGAGGAAGGTCAGAAAATGGCCACCGTGAAGTCGTCTGTGGGAGGATTTTATTTAGATGATGGAGTGAAAAGAAAAATGGCGTCAAAGTCATTAAGTTCCATCCGACCTCCACTATCACAGTCAAACTGCACCAGAGAAAACACCTGAATGTCTTTGTAACGGTTCAACTGGACACGACTGAGTTTTGAAAAAACGCTGATTTTAAACTAATTGACTATTAAGTTGTAATGTTTATGAGCCAAGCACACAAATAAAAGAAGAACCCAAACACAAAGAAAGAAAAGCACTTAAGACCCTTGTTTTTTATTTTTGTTTTGTTTTGTTTTTTTTGAACCGTTAGTTGAAACCGTTCTTGTGTCTTAAAGTTGCAGATTGAGACTGTGGATGTTTCAGTTCTGGGTTCAGTCAGTGGAGCTGTGACGACTCATGTCTGTGTACAGGACTCGATATTTGTTCACCTGTGATCGCGCTGCCCTCGGCTTCAGGAGTAGAGTAGAGGGTTGGGGGGTGGGAGGGTTTGGGAGCTTCAAAAATAAAAGTATAATAGTGTTTCTGTATTATAATTCTGTATGTTCTCAAAAGGATTTGCTAGTTTTTTTTTTTTTTTTTTTTTGTAGCTTTTATCACCATGGAAAAACAAGTTGAACCAAGTTTTTATTCTCTCTTTTTTTGTGGTTTCGTTTTGTTTCGTTCTCTCTTCTGTGACATGAAGACGAACACAGACGCCATCTATCACCTCTGTAATATTGTGCTCTTTCTCTGTCTCTCCTTGTGTTGTGAAAGGCTTTTTCTTGTGCTTGATCAAGTTCATCATGACAGGAAATTAAAATTGTTACATCTCGACTTCTTCTCATTTTGCCTTCTTTAAAAAAGACAGATGCGAACGGCTGAGGACGGAGAATAAGCACAGATGGAAAACAGATTAATACTTGTACACAAGTAAAAGTATTCATTTTTAAGTCCACTGTACAAAGCAACTGTTGGATGACTGAGATCAGAAACTGTTCACTTTTTTTTTTTTCGGTCTCGGAGTGAGGCCAAGTTCAAGATGAACAGTACGAATCAAAACATTTCTCTCTGTTCTCCTCCGTTCATGACTTCACACATTAACATGATCCTCGGCCGGATCGTATAAAAACTCCAGAGACAAAATACAGAATCAAATCTTCAATCTGCGGCTCCGTGCAAATTAACAGCCGTTCACAACAAACTGAATAAAGTTTGATAATAAAAAGTGAAATTCAAATATCTGCACTGCCCCCTGGTGGCTGGAGTAAAAGCTGATTTATACTCGTCTGTATCCGTACACGAGTCCTCTGCGTCGTTTGCTTCCGACCACCTGTCGGTGACACACAACTCCCAGTTTTTTCAAGTTTGTGGAATCTCACTTCTATAACAACAACAGACACGTCGTCACGTCGTCTCCTCTTTTGTTCTCGTCTCATTTACAACAAAATGATTTGTTGTTCAATGTCGATCAGTGGAAAAAGACCATATCGCCCCCTACTGTTCTGGCGGTTAATACCTTTGCGACACCCAAAACTTCAAAAGGGTTCACGTTGAACATTTAATTCAACAGAAACAGCTGAAGGTCCCGTTACATGACGCCAGCCTTGCGGGTTTATATACACGTTGGCTCTGACTGGGTAACTTCTTGAACGCGCCGGCCAAACAATAGAAAACAACCTCGAACACTTGTTTCGCTGAACTCGTCCTTCATGAATCCAACATGCAGGGCAGGAAGTTTTGCACAAAAACAAAATAAAACATCCAGTTAACTTTCAAAATAAATAAAACCGTGTTCACGGTGGATCATCATCATATTTACTTGGTCATATTAGGTTGGTCATATATCAGGTTTTCTGACATCATTTTACCCAATTGACACTATATAGAAACTACATCTTCTTATATCGCGATTGTACGTGAATTCCTGCGACCTCATGATGCCGGCTACCGAACCGCAAACACGTCCGGTGGGTATTGACAGACAGCGGAAATCTAGGGTGAGATCTTACAAGTGTTGATGTGTGTCTCAATTTGGATACTTCCATTAGATATTTCCATGTAATATACTACGTACACTACACAAATTTCAACAGGGCAGTGTCGTGTGAAATCATTTTTCACTTACCAGAAATGTTGATCTGAACGTCTTCTAGTTCTTTTTAATGGTGAATCGTCACTGGACAGAACATTAATCATCATGATCGTCTCCCACCAACATATCTACCGTCTTGTTTTCAATTCTAATCAATAATCAAAGTCTCACTAGTGCTGATGTTTGCTTGTGTGGCTCCATGTTTCATGTGAGGTGGAGATTACTCCGCCGCCGCCGTCCCTCCTCTTCTGCTACGTAGCCAAGATGGCGTCATTGAGGGTGAGAAGTGTCCATCATTCAACACTCAACTGTTTGACCGTGATGAGTGAAACCATCCTGGTGTTAACAGTCACTGTGTTTCACCAGACTGGTCAGTGTCAACACACTTACACACTTGGAGGCAGCAGAGACACTTCATTCACCCTGTAAGGATTTAACCATCATTTAACCATCACACTGACGAACAACATGATACAGCCACTTGCATAGTGAACCTTTAATGTTAAATTTTTGTGTTTTTTCTGAGCACTGCAGTCATTTCTGAATGAATGGACACAAAATCAACTGAACTGAGAAACCACTGAAAGTGAACACCCACTCATAAAAACCAATAAAAACAGAAACTCATCCATCACACAGAAACTCACAGACTGAACCATGGGCATCTGATCTCATAAAAACTGTTTTCATGTGGGTTGAACTGTGGGAAACAGATCTTCAACTGCAAAAGAAGTGTGTTATATGCACAGTAGATTTCTGTGTATGTCGGATATCTTTAGCTTTATTTATGAATGAAGATGAAATGCACCTTAACATTCATCTAAACCTTCATCTATATTTAACCTTGAAACCAAAGTCTTAACCTTTTGAAACTGTTGATGTTCTAAGACTCTCTTGTTGGACTAATGTTGTTGCCGTTGATTGAGACGAATCTCATGAATGTGATATCTCACAACTTCTCTTTGAACTCTATCGGTTTAAAGTCAAAGGTCACTGCAACAGGACAAAATGTTTCTTCCTCCTTAATGTGACATCTCAAAACTATCTTGTAGGAATCACTACTGATAAACCTCAGTACGTATCACCTGCAACTGGTCTGGTTGCCCTGATCTGGTCTGGAGATCCTGAGTAACCAAACACTGGATCCATTTTGATGATGAGTCCTACAGATAAAAGTAGTTGAACTTGGACTAAACCAGTGTTGTATGGTAACCGAGTGCTACTACTTAACTACTGTACTTCAGTATGTTTTGAGAGTATCTGTTCTTTACTTTCACCTAAACTTCACTACATTTTAACTTAATGACACTTTTACTCTGATACATGTTCAATGTTCAGTGTCGTTCCAACAATCAGAGTAAAGTAAATGTGGTGTTTTCTCCAGCTCCGGTTCACTCTAAGTCGACCTGTGACTGTTTAGACCATCAACACCATGTTTGAGGGTTGATGGAGGCTCCATCTTAAAGGTGGATGATGGAGAAACTTCAACAAAATATCAATATCAAAGAGAAATTTTGTGAAAAAAGAACAAGTTTAGTTCTTTAGTTCAGACTCGAGACATTGTCTATGAAGATTGTTGTAGCTCCATGTTTTAAAGTGCTGGATAAACTTCATAATATTCTTCTGTTTTATTAACATGTACTTTTACTTTCATTACTTAACTACATTTAATTATAGATTACTGTCATACTGAAGTACAGTAAATACTAGATACTTTAAGACTTTTACTGGAGAATCATTCTAGTGACGACTTGAACTTCTACCAAAGTTAATCTTTGGTCGAGTGTCTGTACTTCTACTCTAGTGTCTGTACTTCTACTCTAGTGTCTGTACTTCTTCTCTAGTGTCTGTACTTCTACTCTAGTGTCTGTACTTACTCTGTACTTTGTACAAACACTTTGTAAGACTCTACTGTCTAAGAAACTTTTTATTGAAAATTGGAAAATTACTTGAAAATATGACGTCAAATTGAGTATTTTGCATAACTCTTTCTAGTTGCTTACAACATATTTAGCCTTAAAAAAGTTACCATCTCAGTCACAGATGGACACACCTTGTTGACATAGTGAAAATCTTACTCACTTGACTCATCATGACACCACTATGATGAAAAATGTTTTTATGAAATAATAAAAAAAATAGCTTCAATGAGTCTGAAATTGAAAATAAAAGCAGTAAAATAAAAGGTTCATGGTTAAAAACTATTTTTGGTTATCCACAGAAAACCTACACACCCTTCCCTTTATGTGCCGTTAAACGTGGATCCATGCTGTTTATTTTTTCAGGCTGAGCGTGAACCTGCCTCAACACGATTCAGTTGAGTGATTTGGCAGCAAAACAGGAGATTCCTCGCAGGACGAGTAAAAATTTGAAAGTTTAGAGGAAATTAACTCTTTCTTATTATTATTGTCATTTCCAGAACATTTTTGTGACTTTGTGAAAGGTTCAGATGAACCTATTTGGTAAAAAAAAAAAAAAAAAAAAATCTCACTGCTACTGTATAATGATTTCCTCTCTGAATAACATCCTCTGCAGAAAAAGTGTGTGAGTGGATGAATGAGGAGACGTCAAAGTGTAAGTGAGGTGGAAAAGGATCTCAGTCTAAAACTGCTCGCTGACTGAATAGGCGTTGAGAGGTGTTCTCTTAAGGCTACTATTATCCACCCACAGCTGCCTTTTGTGTGTCTGTGATGTGATGTTAGACTCTTTATGACTGATATTCAAATACCCACTCAGCTTTCTCTGCAGCAGTCGGTGGTATTTATCTATGCCTTTGTGACATTTCACATTTTCACCCACGGCTTTGATCCACAGCAACATCTGTTACTCTTTCTGATCTTTGTCATCTCTTTAATTCGAATCAGTCTGGTTTTATTTTAATATGATCCCAAATCCCACAATGTATTCGTCTCAAGGCAGTTACATTATCAGGTTGAAACTGTAGAAAGAGAAAACGGTTGGGAAATTTTTGGAATTTGATGAGGTAATTTCTAAAGATGAAAGAAAGAAACATCTGTTTCAGCGTGTGATGTCATGGACGTCATGACGGTCATGACATGAACTGTGGCTGCGTTATGGCTGGGAACCAAGGTGACATCTTTAATGTGCTAATCTGAATTTAGTTCTGAGTGCATTTCAGATGGGAAGGGTTGGGATACTCATAACAAACTCATAACATCACTATGCCTACTACAGTAGATATACACTGCCTGGCTAAAAAAAAAGTGAAAAAGTGAAGCGATGCCCAATCATGTCTAGTGAGACTGTACCAGCCTGTGGGGGCAGTGCTATGATCTGGGGCTGCTGCAGTTGATCAGATCTGGGTTCATCAACATTATATGTCCAAAGAATGAGGTCAGCTGACCTGAATATACTGAATAACCTGGTTATTTTTTCTTCTGATGAACGGACATATTCTCTATTGTTAGCAAGTGCTTGCACACTGTGGAACACATTGGGTTTCTCTATATAAAGTGCCTTGAAATAAATGCTGAAATATGATTTGGCACCATAAATACAATTGACTTGACTTGACTTGCATCACTCTCAAGGAACTACTGTGAGTCATTGATGTCGCTGAGTCATTCAAACACCCCAACCTCAGTGTGAGTCACACTGTAAGTATCTTTATCATCATCTTCATCTTCACCTCAGCATTGATTCTACAAGTGTTGAACTCTACTGGAGTAAAACGACGTAAAACAACGGTTTTCTAAACCATATTCCATCATCATGTTTTGGTGTGAAGGTGAGGAACCATATCACAATCTAAAAAAAACCCACACGTGTTCAGTTTGACTGTAAAGGTCACAGTGTGTGATTCACAACATTATTGTGAATTAATTCTTTGACCTCTTATGTAGTCAGAATGGAGCCGTCCTCCTTTGTCTTCACCCTATGTTTCACGTTTGTCTTGCACTTACACCACCTACTGTGTTTCTATGTTAGTATCATTTCACCATTTTCCATTGAATAGTTTCTAATATGTGAAAACACCAAAAGCTGGTAAAACCAGCCAGCCGACACTGCACTCCCGTGCTGTCACTAATACCTGGAAATCAAATTATAGATACCATGAAACCATGAAGGAAATCCCCAAAACTCTAGTCACTGGAGCTGTGTCACTGTTCTACAGTGACATCATTATTATTGAAATTATTTTATTTCTAAAAGTAGCATCAGCGAAAGTCCAATGATAAAGCAATATTTCTGTCTCTAAGTAACCAAAACAATAATAAGATGCTGTTTTACATGAGTGTGGGTGTGTATGTGGAGGAATTCCCTGTGTGCATTGATTAGTTAGAGGTATTATCCAGTATATTGATAACAACCCAACAACACCACAATGCCACAACAGCAGCAGGGTGGAATATAATTTCCATGCTCAATGAATGTGGCCATGTTTTGTTCCCTGCTCCACCCCGCCCACTCGTACTTCCTCTCTTCCATCGATGTGTTTGCTTTTAATAATGCAAAATTAACAGTGCACAAAAGGTCTTCCCCGGTTTTGCCAAATACAGTATACACTACTGGACAACGCTTTGTAGGGCATACACATTCAAATTAAAAAAAAAAAAATGAAATAATAATAATAATAATAATAATAATAATAAAATATATACAGAGATAAATGTATAAGTAAAATTGTCACAGTTAACATTTAACCATAACTGGAACAAAGGTCAGTGGTGAAATAGCCAAAATTAAACACGGACAGCACTTTTTAGGGTATACATTTTTTTTAAAATAATGTTTACTAAAATGGTCACAGTTGAAGTACAGTGATCAGCTTTAACTGGGACTGTCAGTGGTGAAATTGATTGGATACCTAAAAACCCTCGACTTGTTCCAACTTGGTCCTTTGAACCAGTGTTGTAACGAAGAGTAACAAAGTATTAATACTTCACTGCTGTACTTCAGTATGTTTCGGGAGTATCTGTACTTTATTTTCACTTTTACTTCACTGCATTTTCTAACTTAATGACACTTTGTCTTTTTGACACTTGTCTCTTTTCCACCAAACAGTTCTGTCTCATCTATCTCGACTTGACTCAGTCAGTTTGATATCAGACACGTTGTTTTCCATCACAGTTTGGTTTCTCCTCGACATGAATGTGATGAGGGGGGTCTAAACTGCTGCGACGTCACAACACTAAAACATCAGTAAACATTAATGGACATGGAGGAGATGCTGTACTTGTTGCTGGGTTAGCTTACGACCAGGTAGCTACGACGATGGCTATCACTCTTGTCCTGTTTAAAAATGGAGCTTGATTGTTTTGTTGACACTCTCTCAAGTCAACTGGCGTCTGGTGGCAGCTTGTGAAGACACTCCCTCTGACCAATCAGTGGCCGGCGTCTGTTCACGTCACGTTTTAGTATCGACTCAGCTCAACTGGTAACTTGACAAAGTAGATACTGAAAGAGTATCTGGTACCAGGAACTAGCTGAGTGGAAAACACTATAAACCGAGTAAAGTCAACTCTAGTAGAGCTCAGTAGGTGCTGGTGGAAAAGAGGCATTAGTCGACCTGTGACTGTTTAGACCATCAGCACCATGTTTGAGGGTTGATGGAGGCTCCATCTTAAAGGGTGGATAGATGGAGAAACTTCAAATAAATTCAAACTTTAACATCCTCAAACTATCTCTAAGGATGAGCCCAGACATCCTGTGGATGAAACTATTTGTACCCATGATCCGATTCTTTGGTCACTACTCTGATCTCATGAGGTCTGGGTTGGAGTGTAGATCAGTTGGTAAACTGACAACTTTGCTTTCTGTCTCAGCTCCCTCTTCATCATCACAGTCCAGTACCTGTACCAATATCTACCTCACTGTTGATGCCACACCAACTCCAGCACCATCTGATTCCCACTTATGAACAAGACCTCAAGATACAAAAACATCTTTGTAGCAGCAACTCGTCAGCAACCTAAAGGGAGGAATGTACCCTTTTCTGGCAGAGAGACATGGAGAGAGATATCCCAGAGAGACATCCCAGCTACTTCACAATTCTCATTCAAATTGGCTAAAAACAGTGTCTGAAAAAAGCAATGAGGAAGTCCAACAAGAGCCAGCACAGGTCATACTCCAATACAATATCAGATAATCTTATGTCTCGATTAACATCTTTGGAAGCCATGTCCTGAAATATACAACTATAGGAAAAATACATCTTTATCTGGGAACTCCTGGATAAATGCCCCAGTGATTCAGAGACAAATTAAGGACATATGAAGCCAATAATATGTTTGGATTCTTGCCATGTCATTTTTTCATGTTTACTAATTAAATAACTGAGTCACTGCTCTTCGTGTCCTCCCCTCCTGTCAGTGAAAGTTCAGACCTATATTTGTCTTACAAGCAAGCATAAGTCTCTAAGTAACCAAAACAATAATAAAATGCTGCTTTACATGAGTGTGGGTGTGTGTATGTGGAGGAATTCCCTGTGTGCATTGATTAGTTAGAGGTATTATCCAGTATATGGATAACCAAACCCAACAACACAACAATGCATCAACAGCAGCAGAGTGTAATATAATTTCCATGCTCAATGACTGTGGCCATGCCCCCCACCCCTCCCTCCCCGCCCGCTCGTACTTCCTCTCTTCCACCAATCTGTTTACTTTTAATTTGGTGAACATACATCTGACTGCAACTAAAGGACAGGGACACTCTTTTGAAGACTCAGGTGCACACATCTTTGACATGGAAGATAGATGGTTTGAGAGGCGAGTAAAAGAAGCCACTTTCCAGCCCCTCCATGGAGATCCTGAGGAGTTCCCAAGCGATATATAATCTTGTGCATGTTCTGGGTCTACCACTGATACCTCCTCCCCAAAAAAAACAATCTTCTGTGGACCAATTCATTGTTTTGTTAATGGCCTGCAACTGACCCAGTTGATAAAATGGAGATGATCATGATCATCACAAGTATATAGTTTTGTGTCGTCGACATATCTTGAATGACGATGGTCTCACATGAGAAGATAGAAATGAACTGTCACTTCACACAGTGGAGGAGCAGGTTTGGCCAAGACCTGGTTTGGGATGGACTAGACAGAAAATGACAGCAAAGAAAACCTGCAACACATTCATGAAAACTTGTGCACCTGTGCCAGTACAAACTTTTTACAAACAATATTCAATTTTGAAGAAGAATATCACAAGTCACGGGTGTATTTGGGTGCAGGATGAGTCCAAAAAAAAAAATCCACTGATAACTGACACGATTCTTTGTTTTAATTCCAGAAATTCAGAGACATTGAATTGTTTGACGTGAAACAAATGGACCATGATGCCATAATGAAACAGTTTCGCATTGTGGTTTATCAGCGGCAGACTCATGACAGCTTACTAGTCACTGACATGTTTTCTTGTTATGCCACGTGTGTTGTAACTGTGCAACATCAACAACCTCATGTCTGAGCCTGTTATCCCAGTGGGAAAGTTTATGGAAAGTTAATGGAAAGTTGGTGGACCTAGTATCACATATGTAATATGTGATACATTTCTCCTTCCAGTGATTCAGTCACATTTCTGACACAACTATCGATGAGATGTCATCACGCAACACAACCTAAAACAGAATAGTCTTTATTGTCATTGTGCAAGGGGGTCCCATGAAATTGAGGGTGCTCCCACAGAGGGAAAAAAAACAAACAAACAAACAAACAAACAAACATAAGGGTGTCACGAGAAACAAAAAGGGACACAGATTTAAATATGTGTGTGTGTGTGTGTGTGTGTGTGTGTGTGTGTGTTTGTGTGTGTGTTTGTGGGTGTTAACTACTTTCAGGAGACAGTGAATAAAAGATGATTTGACATGATCCAACCAATAAAATGAACTCAGCCGTGTCGGTGGTGAAAGTGAGAAGCATCAGTGGTTAAAGACAAAGCAGAGATTGATGCAGAATGAGTTACACATTGCATCGTGTCTGTCTTCAGTGGCAGATGGAAAGCCTCCTATGAGAGTGTGTGTGTGTGTGTGTGTGTGTGTGTGTGTGTGCGTGTGTGTAGACTTCCCCTGTACAAATTCAGAGGAAGCCGAAGTGTGGGTGGTGCTGTGTAAGTTAGTGTGGGCATGCAGTATCCCCTGACACGTCCCCAGTAGTATTCCCTGTCAGTGTTTCCTGACATGGCTCGATTTCAGGAAGCGAGAAAAAAAAAAAAAGAATAAAGGTGATAACTTAGCCAGTAGAGTCATATCAAAGATAAATCTTAAAATCTTGTTTTGTCTTTTTGTCTAGTCATGTATCTGTTTCATGCAACAGTGAGGTCCTGCAGACAGTTTTTTTTTTTTGCCTTATGTCTAAAGACCTGAAACAAATCTCATATCAGGTGAATAAATGTAGATGAAGAGGACAGATGACAAATGAAAACACAACACTCGTTTATAGTGCTCTTGGCACTGGACCATGATTCCCGCCTCTGCTGCTGTCATGCAAATGTTCTGTTTCGTCACAGCTTTGACAGTGCATAAAAAGGTATGGCCACGCTGAGGCAGGTACGACTCTTTCATCTGGCCTCAGCGAGCATCACCAGCCACCTCACCCAGACCATGCTTTTCAGCAACATGAGCTTCTCTGTTTTCCTTGTGAGTACCACTTTTTTTTTTTTTTTTTTTAAACGCAATTTCACACAACTTCTCCTTGTTGTTTTCTCGGCTGCTGTGTTGATGCCTGCAAATTCATACAGTGTTAAACTTTGGATCCTGTGTGTGCAAATAATAATAGATCACTGATTTTACCCAGCAGGACTCCTGGATATTGTTGAAAACTTGTGTTCAAAACTTATTTTTTTTTAATTATTTTTACAGCAAAATTCTTTAATAATCAGAATATGTTTTAAATTTTTGTTATTCTATCATTTATTTTCATAGATAGCTATAATCTCCTATAATATATTTGGATGTTCTGGTAAAAGCTGAGGACCGATGATGAATCTCTCTCTCTCTCTAATTTGAAAAAATATATCTCTCAGTTGTGTTTCCAGATTATCCTGGTAGTGATGGGGACGGGAGTGTGGGGAGGACCCGTCTGTCCTAGCGGCTGCCGTCACAGCAGCTATCACGAGCCAATCTTCAAACATGTGTCAGATTTACAGGAATCTTCAGTGGCACCTTGGAACCTGAGGTGGGTTGTTGGGGGAGACTTAAGACATTAAAGTGTTGTTTTAAGCTCAGTTTTCCTGCGCCTTCCTTTGAGACTGAAGGTTGCTCCGCATTCAAACAGCATTAGTTATGACGTGTAAAATACATTCAGCGTAGAAGGTCACTGCAGTTTATTAGACATTAGATTAGTGTTTGGACATTTGTGTGAGGGATGTGAGGAAATAGAGACGCGACGGATCCAGGTGCAGGAACAGAACAGGTATCTTAAAGTGGCAAGTAAAACACAGGTAGATACAGACGTTCATGAAAGCATTGAGAACTCTGTTTGACACAGGACACATGAGAAAACACAAGGGATAGAGTCAGTGAGGGTTTAAGTAGTCCTAGACCAGGTGAGGGTGATCCAGGTGATGAGGTGGTTCAGATGTTGGTGATAAATCGGTGATCAGAACAACCGGGGACGTGGAGCAAGGAGGAAGGCGTGACAGTTTGTAGTGTCACGCTTGGTTCGTAGTGGTTTAAAGATGGAAAAATGTTCAAACGCTCTATTTATTTTAGTCCATCTTGTTTGGACTCAAGCCATCACTGCTAAAAGTGCTTCATGATCAATCACAAGTCAATCTGCTCCCTCAGCTATGTTTATTTAGCATGTATGAATGTTTGGTTTCATTTTTTTTTTCTTGCATGGAGCTCTTGTTTCCTCCATCTTTATATACAGTAACAACAAGTCCTGCATCGTCCTCCACCTTCATTCACTGACTTTTCCTTTTCTCTCTCTTCCAGCACTAACACCGTAGAAGGCAGATATCCTGAGAGCATCCAGTACGCCAACTGCGGTGCCTGCAAACTGGACAACAAGGTGGCCAAACCCATCTACCTGGAGATCCCAGTCTACCAGAGGGTACATATGACGGAGGCGGGTCAGAGCGAGGCCTGGTGCAGGTGTCCCTATAAGCTGGCTGTCGGTTGCACGTGTGTTTAACCGTGGCCACAGACCACTTTCATTATTTAGTGCTTTTCATAACATTTTCAGCAACTTCTATTTTTTGATTTTAAAGCGTCAGTGGAACACACTTGACACTTGAAAATACCTCTGCTTTTAACTGTGTCATAAGACATATCAGCTACTACAAATTTATGAATTCATTTTTTGGGTTTCAATTAAATATATAGAGCATTGTGCATGTGTAGTAACTTGACCCTTTATGACGAGCTAAATAAGATTTATTTGAAACAGTCATAGCTGCGATCGTATGCATGTCAGTGACATGAATTGACTCTAAAACATGTTTTTTTACATGTGATGATCTTCAACTGTGTTTTTTAACAGTGTCACTCATCAGAGTGACTTCTTTCCAGTTTTGTGGGAAAATTAAAAAAAAAAAGATGTGATGAGATATTTTCATGTATCGCTTGTGATCTGCGATAATAGTGATATGATAAGAGCTTAGGATATTTGTGTTGAATACAAATGTGAAAATTGTTTTGTTTTGTTTGCATTATATTATATGTCCCCTGAAATGTGACCGTGTTTGAGTTTACTGTATCGTCGCTAAACTTATTAAATTCAAGTGTGATCAGAAACTGGACTGTTTGATCTTTTATTTAATTACTGATTTATTTTAAGTGTGCAAAACAAGACAATATGCTGACTGCTATAAAACATGAAAATAATCGAGTAACAAATATTAACCATCAACCTTAGAACAACACAGCCCCTGTGGCCTTAATAAAACAAAATAATAAAAAATAAAATAACAAAAATAAAAAAAATAAAAAATCAAACATAAGTAACCACTTTAAAACATGTGTTGACTAAAATAAAATTCAATAATAATAAAATGAATAAAATAAAATAACAAATTTGTCAAAAATGTGGACACCAGATCGAGATGAAAACAACTGACATTTCTGCTTTTCTCATTGAAAACTTTGCTGGATTAACATGGGATCCTATGAGGCAGTTGGGCTGTCCACTTGTCACTTAGAGGCTTCTAATTAAAAAACTGTAAATCCTGTCGTTTAGGTAGACACATTGTGGGAATCAGGACAAGCGTGACTCCAACTTTGGAGAAGATTATATATGTCAAGTGAAATTTGTGGCTGCTAACACAGTTTTAATGAGAAAGTTAGAGCATTTTTTTTAAAAGCTGTCTACACTCTGGCTGCTGGGGCCACTCACTGTAGCACGAACATTCCGAGCACATACACACTCATTGAATTTCTCCAGAATTGATCATGGTCGTTGATCTGTGACTGATCAAAAAATATACAACCTAGCAAAAAAGTTGAATGCAACATCAAGACAGGAGAATTTTGTCTTCATTTTAACGTTTGAATGATGTCTCTAGGTGAAAATATGTCAGAGCAGCAGATGTTTGAATAACGTTAAAAATATGTGATTTTTTTTCACCTTTTCCATCTGAAATAAATGGGAAAATTTCAGCGAATTATTCATTGTGGTGAGAAAAATAATAGCACACCAAGTCGTTTTGATATATTATTTGTCTGTGTGCGACAAACGGTATTTGAGCTGAAAGAAATGGAAAATTGTACAGAAGATGAACAAGTATAAGAAGAAAAAACACGGTGAAGGACAATAGTTTGCAATGCGTAGCACTGCATCACCAATAAAACAATAATTTTATCAAACAGCAGATTTTGGTAAAAAAAAAAAAAAATTTTAAAATAAATTAAAATTAAAACATAAGTCATTTATGTAACTTAGTAACTTTAAAATGGGTGCTGACTAAAATAAAATAAAAATAATGAAATTAAATAAAAAAGGAAAAAAGAAGAAAAGGGAAATAAAATAAATAAAATCATAAAATAAAGTTCTGAATGAGAGTTGACCGTTTTGCCGTAAACCGCAGCCTGTGGTCGTAAATCCAGCAGGTGGCGACACCAACGTTCGGATTACGTCATATTCACTTCCGGGTCGCTCGCTCTTCCTTTCCTGTCGGCCATTAGTCGTATACGGTAGGTTTCCTCGAGCCCTCGTCCGTAAAAATGCTTAAAAACCATCATTAAACGTTACGCAGCCGCTATTTCTTCATCGTTTATCAAAGTTAAAGCGGTTATGTGTTTGTATGAATTGCATTGAAGGAGAATTGTCACAGAAATTGTGCATAAATTAGCAAATTTCTCTCTCTCGTGTGTGTGTGTGTGCTGCCACATGCGGTCGCGGTGTTAGCTCCGTGTGCTAACCGATGCTAACCGGCTAACACCGCGGGGTGACATGCTGAAGAAACAGTGTTAATTTGGACAAGATCCGTGACATTTAGTGATATTTCCTGCCGTTCTGAGTTTAACTTTTAGAAACCACGGCTGCCGTTTTATTGTGGCGGTTGTTGTAATTGGTTAGCTAGTTGGCTAATTGGTTAGCTAGTTGGCTAATAGTTAGCATCAGGCAACGCGTCATAACCACTGATGTGCTTTTTTTCCCTCCACGTTTTATTTCAGATTTGTAGGCGACCACCTTCACAACCTTTGTAAACATGCAGAACGACGCTGGTGAATTTGTGGACTTGTACGTCCCCCGTAAATGGTGAGTGTTGAACCGGAGGATGAAACCGCACATGATGATTGTCAATGGTGAAGGATGTGGGTTTGTTCTGGACTTAAAGTCATGAAGTGTCTACAAAGAGATGTTGAACAAAGTATGTTAAAGTCTCTCTAGAGTAAAAGTACAAATACTCGACCAAAAAAAATCCCTTTGGTTCAAGTCATCAACTAAAATGAAGTAAAAGTCTTAAAGTATCTAGTATTTACTGTACTTCAGTATGACAGTAATCTATAAATAAATGTAGTGAAGTAATGAAAGTACAAGTACATGTTAATAAAACAGAAGAATATTATGAAGTTTATCCAGCACTTTAAAACATGGAGCTACAACAATCTTCATGGACAATGTCTTGAGTCTGAACTAAAGAACTAAACTTGTTCTTTTTTCACTAAATTTCTCTTTGATATTGATATTTTGTTGAAGTTTCTCCATCATCCACCTTTAAGATGGAGCCTCCATCAACCCTCAAACATGGTGTTGATGGTCTAAACAGTCACAGGTCGACTTAGAGTGAACCGGAGCTGGAGAAAACACCACATTTACTTTACTCTGATTGTTGGAACGACACTGAACATTGAACATGTATCAGAGTAAAAGTGTCATTAAGTTAAAATGTAGTGAAATAAAGTCACAGATTATCTCAAAACATACTGAAGTACAGTAGTAAAACATTAGTTTTACATTACTGTGCATGTGTCACTATGAACTGAGTAATATGTGGTGGTTGTAATAATTTTCCCTTAATTTCTTTTTAGCATTTAATTGACTAAACAATTAGATGTCGCCCTAAAACTGTTGCTAGGGGACGTAGTAAACCTTCAGCCTCTCATCCTGCTCTTATTATTGGACAATTACTTTTATTCTTTACAAACTGGAATTGATTGTGAATATTACAACAACACTACTGTCATTTCAGATGCTTTGACTTGAATTTAGTGCGACATTACTCTAACACAAGACCTGAGGGGAACAATGGTGACAATTGACTAATAACAGTGTGTGTGTGTTATTGCAGCTCTGCGAGCAACAGAATCATTGGAGCCAAGGACCACGCCTCCATCCAGATCAACATCGCTGAGGTAAGAACGTGTGTGTGTGTGTGTGTGTGTGTGTGTGTGTGTGTGTGTGTGTGTGTGTGTTAAAGTTTGCTCAACAGACAGCTCGTTGTGTGCACTACTTTTCGGTGAGTTTTCTGCCTCACGAGGCAAAAATCAAACACGTTTAACTCGGGGATGGATTAGTTGATATGTGGCCAGATTATGGCGGCGCTGGCGACGCCTCATTAATAACAACAGTAACATTTCTTCCATTTCATCAACATACGTCAGTCGGCTTTGAGCCGCCATCTTGAAATGACGTGAAATCGTGTGAATGGAGGATGTGTTTTGATTGGCCGCCTGAATTTCTGCCTTCAGCACGTAGATCATGTAGAGTGAACATAGTTTTTTGCGCACACATCGAGCCGTCTGCCGAGCAAACTTGAATGACTTTTTGCTCAGCAGATGGCTCTAATGTGCGGCAGACATGACATTAGAAGAAGTATGTTAAACAACATATTGTGATAAAAGCTATGAATGGTGAACACGTGAATGGAAACATTCACATCAACAACAGGAAGATGTTTGACTCTTAAACAACAGACATGAAACCCTGGAGTGTGTTAATGTGTGTTATGATGACAGATACATGTAGGTCTTCTACTAACTTACACAGTGGTTGAAAATAGTTGGAACATTTTCTATAAAAGATGTTACAACCGTCCCCGACCCCGTCAGTCGTTGTTCAGCAGCTGTAGCAGCACCGTGACTTGAAATGAGCATCGATGAAACGACTCACATTTTTACTAAGAACCTCGTCTTTAATCTGATACAAGTGACGTCATTTAACCTTCAACAGCATCACAACTAATCAACATAGAGACTTGGTCCAAAACATTCATTTCTTTGTCTGTAAAACCTGAACACGTCTTCACACAGACGTGTAAATTCACATATCAGATCAGAGACCGAGCGGTTACACATGTTATTTTGAGCCTCTCTGACTCTAACGTCACCTATTATGCCTCTTTTCCACCAGCAGCTGCTCGGCTCTGCTCGGTTTATAGTATTTTCCACTTGGTGCTAGTTCCTGGTACCAGGTACTTTTTTTTTTTTTAACCACCAACCCGGCCGAAGTGTGACCAGGTGCGAGTTGAGTTGAGAGAGCGTCAACAAAATAATCAAGCTCCATTTATAAACAGCAACGACAGTGACGGCCGTCATCGTAGCTACCTGGTCGTAAGATAACCCAGCAACAAGTACAACATCCATTAATGTTCACTGATGTTTTTGTAGTTTTGACTCCACTCACCACATTCACGTCGAGGAGGAACCAGCTGTGATGTAAAACGGCTTGTCTGCTACAGACTGAGTAGAGATAGAACGGATTAGTGGAAAAGAGACACCTAATCACTGTGTCATCTCTCACTGGTGACAGTGGTGCTGGTGCAGCTCTTCCCAGGCTCCTGTGACTCTACTTCGTTGGAAATTTCATTCCGCTGCTCTGATCTATGGAGATTGTTGTTGTTTTGAAAACGTAGCGTCCACTCTGACCGACACAACGTCACATCTGATTATCTGCAGACTCACGCTCTACGTTCGCTCTGTTTTGCCTGTAGCTATAAAACAAACAATGATCAGTGTTATAAAATTTGCATGCAGGTTCTCACCAGAGTAAACACAAACAATCTCCATGGACACAGAAGTTAAACAGTTTAGGGAAATAACACGATGTGAAGCTGGAACATTTTCATCTAAACATCAAACATAACAACAGTGTTTTGATTCTGTCGTTAGACAGTTTTATTTTTATGTTAAAGATAAAGTTTAAACAACTGGAACATTTATGTTGTGAACGAACTGAAAGTTGTTTTCATTGTGTTTGGTGACTAATACTGATCCATGTAGTCAACACAACCTGCTACTTTGTCTCTGGATGTTGTTTGGTCACGGTCGTGGACACACACACATGAAGGAAACGACTGTTTGGTTTTAGATGTTTTATCACTGTTGATGCATCATGTTTGTGTCTGAAACCAAAGGACCAGAAATGTCCAAGTTAAAAACATGTTGAGTTTAATACAAATGGACTTGTGTAACATGCATCTAACGGATAAACAGAAACAGTTTGAGTCAGAAACATACGTCGTCTTTTTAAGTGAATATCTACTGATCTAAAACAACAGACGTGGATAAATGACGGTAAATACATGGACACGACAACATCTATGTATTTCTGTAGAAATGAAGGATTCACTTTAAACAGTCTCTGAATGACGTCATCAAACGATCCAACAACGTTAAACTACGACCTCATTTCACATGATTATCCTCAAATAAATCTACGGCCGTTTTTTACCGCATTTGTGTTCGTTTTGACGAATTTAAAAACCAAATGTAACGAACAGAAAAACCTTCTGTTCTCCGTTAGCGCTAAGCTAACGTTAGCCTCTGCTGTCTTCATCCACATGTTGGTCACGTGACTACACAAGTTTTATTGTGGTCAGCAGCGATCAGAGCAGCGTCACCTGTGTATGATAACGTAGACGCAGCTAATCAACAGTTTTTGTAACAGTTGAAAATATGCGGGAAATGCTGCTGTAGCTTTGGCAGAAATGATTGTTTAAAGTCAGTGGTGGAATATTTTAGTATCAACAATGAAAAGACACGTTTCCCGTTTTGAGTCGACGTTTTGTTTTGTTGTTCTGTCGTCCACAGGTTGACAAGGTGACCGGTCGTTTCAATGGTCAGTTCAAGACCTACGCCATCTGTGGCGCCATCCGCAGGATGGTAAGTCAAGTCTCTCTGCTTTGGTCTTAAAATAGAAACAGCCGTGTAACTAACCGATGATGTAATACTGTTTACATGTTTTGGTTCAGTGCTGTAAACTCACAGGTAGAGGATGATGTCATCTGAGTCGCAGCTGAAAAAGCTGTGGGATCGTTTTGGATATGATGTAATTCCAGCTGTTTTTGAAAGTTTAGAGGAATCTTATTTGTTCATGTGAATTTTTAACCTTAATCTGATTTGACTTGATTTCTCATGCGAGTTCTGACCCGAGTGTGTTGTGTCTCCGTGTTGGGATAACATGTTGTTTCTTGTTTTTTCCTTGTACAGGGAGAGTCTGATGACTCCATCCTCAGGCTGGCGAAGAACGACACCGTTGTCGCAAAGTAAGAATCGTCTTCTTGTCAAATGTCAGAACTGCAGCTGATTTACAATTAGTCACGTCTCTGGTGTCGCTGATATTATAGTATATATATATATATAATCAGTATATATCAGTAATAAGTTAAAAATGTTTTTCCTACATGTTGAAATGTGATGCAACAGTAGCTAAAACTTTTTCTTCTCATTTCACAGGAACTTCTGAGTGTGACGCTGAAGCTGATAGAACTTTGTAAAAAATAAAATGGAATAAAAAAAACAAAAAATGTTGATGTTGTCTTTCTTAATGTCACAACTTGAGGCAAATATCTACCAGCTGGTGGCATTTTCTGTCGCCACGAGTTGGGTTTCACAGTTTGTTTGTTTTGTCTGAGTAGTGGATTCAGTCAAAATAAAGTCAAATATAAATGTCCTGTATCATTAAACCTTAATGACCGACCATAGAACAAGTCTGCCAGAGCATCTCTTTACATTTTAACATGCTTTACTGACGTTTTTGGGGCGTTTTAATTTGCTGTACGTCAATACAACCTTTTATCTTCAATCTCCCTGAGGGAACCTCCTAAATGGATCAATAAAGTCGTCTATTTATCTTATATCCCAACATTTTTATCCTATTTGGTCCTGAAACCACAGACATTTAAAAATAGATATATAAATAGAAATGTGAGGCTCCCGTAGGTTTTAAAAATTAACTACAAAAGTTTTGATATTGAAGAGTTTTGAACACTTAATTTATTTAGATCTGTTCTGTAATTAAAAGGTCCAGTGTCTGTAAAGGATAAAAAGAAGAAACCATCTGTCAAATAATGTAAAATAACTGAACATCAACATTTATTTTAATTTAACTGTGGAGTTAATAATTAACTCAATCACCACAAGTTATAGACAGTGATAGGATGTACTGTAATCCTGTCTGTGTCATCCTAACCAGCAGAGGGCAGCACAGGACAGGAAATGAAAACCTGTCATACTGAAGGATTGTGAGCAGACAACGTGACTGGTCCTAAATCAAACTCACTCACTCAGTTCTTATTGACTTTATTTATTTACTTTACTAATTTTATCTCTATAATTTCATTTTTTTTCCCTCTTAAATAGGAGGTAGTTGTGGCTGCTGTCTTTAAATTTGCTCAACAGCGCCATCTTTGACGTACACCTCTGATAATTGATAAATGTGTGTGGTGAGATTGGGTATTGCAACTAACAGGTGTATCAGTATTGTTTTATTAAAATATTTAGCATCTAAACTTTAGCAAAGTTAGCAACATTATTTAAATATAACTAGGATTTGACTAGTTTTGATGCTGATGGGGAGTTAGCTTGATGCTAATAGATAATTGCTAATGCTAATAGATACCAACATATAATGATTAACTTGAAAAGTTATCTAGTTTTGCTAATGCTAATGCCTACGACAGATGTAAGAGTAACTGGGAGAGTGTGTTTTATATTTTGCTCATAGAGTAGATTTCAGTTGATAATGACTAACTTGGAAAGTTTTGTACTTTTGCTAATGCTAATGTTACCAGGTCTTAGCTAGTTTTGCTAATGCTAACGATATCGGGTCTTGTGGGGAGTTAGCTGTTTTTTTTTTGTTTTGTTTTGGTTTGGTTTGGTTTATTTTATTTATTTATTTTTGTTTTTTTTTTTGTTAGTTGGTTAGTTAAGTTAGCTTAGTTTTGTAGTTTTGTAGTTTTGCTGGTGGCTAGAAGATGTTTCAGATTGTTAGCTTAGCTAACGAGACAGTGACAAATGAAGGACAGTAGAGTTTGCCAATTAAATTAAATATGAAATAGATATAAATATAAATTATTTTGGATGTAATATGATTTTCCAGCTCGGGAGCTTAAATCTAAATATTCTAAATCTATTTAATGATAATTGACTTTCACTCCATTCAGTGATTAATGTAAGTAATAAGTAATAATCTCTTCTGCGTACATGTGTAAATAGTTTGTTCAGGCCACGTTAAAGTGTCTTCATCAGTTAAAGACCGTTCCTCTTCTCATAAAGTCACTGTTAACGCTCTGTCTGTCTGGACGCTCTCCCTTTACTGGTGGTTATTACATGTAAACGTGCTCGGTGACATGTTGTCATTACAGGAACACTGTTATATTCTTCTCTCTGCACCATCTGGCTTTCAAAGCCGGAGCGATCCTGTGAACCAGAGGTTGGTGTGGGAATGACAGGGTGAGGTGAAGGCGTTGGGAGGTTACAGTCATTTAGTCTAAACGCAGCGAGGAGGTGACGGGACGCTGCAGCGGTTTCAGGGCGTCTTTAACCTCACTCAGCCTTAATGACAGCTGGTCCACTGCTGCTTTACAGCACCGTTCCCATACATTCTCCTGCTTCTTTCTTGTTTTCCCTTCAGGTGATGAGTAGCTTCACAGATAAGAAACATCTCATCGTCATTGTCGTTTTTTTTTTTTCCCAGGAGGCCACGTTTGGGCTGGATTCATCTCTAATTAACTAGAATAATCTTCACCAGAGATCACATGATTTAACTTTGATGAAAAACTCGCCCTCAACTCTCCAGCAGCTTCTGTCTTTTCTCTCAGATGAAATGACAGTTTATTCAGCAGCTATTAGGCCTTTATTTTAGTTTCGTCACTTCCACTTAATGATAAAGTTACTGAGCGTCTTAGACTCTCCTTTTATTATTATTATTATTATTAATTTCTCATCTAGTTTTTATTGCATTTTGAACTGCACTAACAGTTTTGTATTTTTGAAAATTTCCTTGCAGAAAATGTTTATTTGCTTTTTTTTAGTTTTTTTTTTTTTTTTAGTTTTTTTATGAAGTCTGATATTTAACAATACCAACCATCCCTAAAAAACAAAATAAAAAAAAACTTTTAACTTTATTTTGAAAGTTTGTTTTCAGAGCTCTGACATTTAAATGATTTTATATTTTTAATTCAGCCTGGTAATAAGACATTTTCTTTTTTTTTTTTTATCTCTGAAATTCAAATGATCCAGCTCTGAGTTTCTTTTTTTTTTTCAGTCGTCACCTTTGGTGTAAAACTCGAGCAGAATATGAATGAAATGTTAAACATGTGTGGTGTTTCTCAGGCTGTGGCACGACGACACACGGCGAGTCTCAGCTCGCCAAACAATGATCTTAACATGAAGGGATGGAAATCTGTGTCAGCCCCTCCACCCCCACCCCCCCCCTCCGCCCGCCTCAAACCCCCTCACCTGGCCCCCTGCATACCTCCAACACTCACACACAGACAAAGACGACTGTGTTCCTTCCAGCCAGGAAACGATGGACACAGCCAACGTGGTCTGATGCTACAATACGAGCAGAAGAGAAATCCTGACTAGTTCATATCAACTGTTTTGTTCAGTGACGGAGGCTGAACCTCAGTCGACATCACTTGTTGCAGCTCCAGTCTCCATCAGTAGCACGTTAACAGCAGTGAACCTCCAGGACTTCAGGCCTTTGTGTCAGATTGTTGAAGCTTAATTCACAGCAGCTTTTCTTTTAAAAAAACTGTCTAAACTGTGTTTTTAGACTTTGTCGCAACAAAGTTGCACGATCAAGTTGTGATTTTTCCTCTTTTAAAATAGATTCCCCTTTAAAAGGGAAAAAATCTCGACCTTTACTTGCTCCTGACTCTATGATGGGTGGAAACTTTCTGCTTCAACCAAGTGCTACTACTTGGTCGTGACTTGGCCAGAATGCGCCGCCTGATGTTTGTTTTATAGTTTGTTTTGATCTATGAGATGATAGGATCTTGGTTCAGCGGTGGAGAACCCCGACCTCAGTTTCTTTTTGACGTTGTTCTTTTTGTTCTCTTGTAGAATAAGATTAGGTTTAGGTTTCTTGTGTTTGTTATACTCGAGTCATTTGGTGTTTTTGTCCAGTGAGGTAGCAGTCGAGCATAAGTCGAAAACGTGTGTTAACGAGCGTTGTTGATACAGTGTCGGGAATCGTTGGCAATGCAACATATAGCTTCAGCTAGATCCATCTCATCGACTTCGTTCTCTGTCAACAACAGTCTTATTGTAAAGTCTTTCTGATTCTACTTCACCAGGTAATCAAGAGTGAAGGTATAAACCAGTGTCCGTGTCTGGTCTGACGTCCTCCCTGTGAACTCTGTTTCTCTCTGACAAAGTGTTTACTGACTTCCTCTTGTTGCTCCACAACAATATAAAATAGTTTCCTCCTCTGTGGTGAACTCTGCCCAGATACTGTTTCTCTTGGTCCTTAGCAGTGATGTTGAAGGTAAATGTGAGACTTTTTTTTTAATCTCACATGTTTCCTGCGTCTTCTAAAAGAAACAAGGACGTGATTCACTGACGTTTGATCAACGTTTGACTGGAAACATGATGATTGGTCAAAAACTGCACGATCCTGCTGAATTTGTGTTACTAGTTGTGACTGTAACATGGTGAATGAACCTGCAGTTCCTTTAATGGCCACTAGATGCTTTAACAAAGCGTAGTCTGCTCTTATGCTGCGTCCCATTTACCTCGGAAGTCAGAACTCGGAGCTGGGAATGACGTCACAGCCGAGTTATCAGCGTTTCAGTTATAAAGTCGGAAAAGTTGCCAATTCTCTGATCCAGAGCACAGTGGATGTGGCTGCACAGCTGTAGCAGAGTGTGTGTGTGTGTGTTTTATAACGGCAAAACAAACAACAACATTGTTGATCATCCTCTCGATCAGGCTGCCGATCGACAGAATCCTCTAGTCACCGACACTCAGAGAATGAGTGAGTTCACTGACATGTGGATCAACGTTTGACTGGAAACATGATGATTGGTCATAAATTGCAGTAAAGTTGCAGTGATTGGTCAAAATTACAGAGTCACACAGAGCTGTGGTCGCAGCTAGCTGGACATGCAGCTCATCAGGCTTTTCAGAGGAAGAGTATGAAAGTGAACAAGTCTGAGCAACCTGACAACAACGACAACAACCAGAGAGATGAACTGTGACCCGTCTGGCTGACGTCAGTAGCTGGCTTGTTGAAAAATAAATGACCTCTAGTGGCAAAAAATCAAGACGTTATAAATTATTCTGGCAGAACTAGTTGAATTTCAGGTGTGTTTGCAGAACTGTGTCTTCCTCAGGTTAAAAATCAAACAACGCTGATGATAAATGAACATGGTCTGAGTTTAAACTGTGAAACTGTCCTCGACCTTCAGGGAAAATCAGACACTTCTATCTGGATCCATCTGTCTGCCGACAGTCAAAACTTTACTTAATGCTCTTATCATCATATACACACACACACACACACACACACACACAGTTCCTCTCTCCAGCAGCCATAACTTCAGTATAGTAAGATGATAACAATATTGAGTAAATATTGTTTGTCTATACCCAGCATTCCTCGACGGAAGCTCCACCTCCCATCCTGGATCAGATAGTTCTTTCTTTAAGAACACACACACACACACACACACTCACACAGATGACACACACATGGTGCTGAGGGCAGATATGTTTGAAGTGCTGTGGGCTGGGGAGGGGATGTTATGGGTTGACAGACTAAAGTGTGTGTGTGTGAGGCAGGTACCTACATGCTCCTTCTCTTTTGTCTCCTTTAACAAAACGCTTCAAACACACACACACACACACACACACATCTTCTCATTGTGCTGCTTAGGAAAAAAAAAGGATGAAAGCCTGAGGTTACTGACGTCTGCTCGTCCGTCAGTTCAACTGTCTCACACTTTAGTGAAGCTGGATGATATCAGGTGACAACCCCCCATTTATGAAGAAAACTGGAAATAAACCAGTATCCATCATGAATATGAAGCAGCCAAGAATTACATCAAACTTTTAAAAATGGCGGCCGTTCCAGGTAACATGGACCACAGTTACCTACAGTAGCTGGACACTAGCTTGTTTCCAGTCTTTGTGCTAAGCTAAGCTAAGCTAAGCTAAGCTAAGCTAAGCTAATCAGCTTGATATTTATGGTGCATGTGTGAGAGTAGAATCCAACAACATCCTTAGAATTTCTGATCATTTTTCAAAAAAATACCGTTACATTATATTTGCTTCAGTGGTTTCCAACAAACTTACAGGTCGTATAGTAATATTACATAATGACAAAGTATCTAAACAAGGATTGTTTTCATTTTAAAGTGACCTCTTCACTCTCTCACCAGCGTCTCTTTAACTTCCTTTCTCCGTCACGGTTCTTGGCTCGACTTTTGAAGTCTGCAGGCGTCTGAAAGAGGACAAAAGGTAAGAGAGACGAGACGGGCTGCTCTGTGAGGACGGACAAAAGGATGAGCACGAGAGGCAGATGGAAAGATAGAGGAGGGGAAGGTAGAGAGAAGTAGGGCAAGGAGAGGGAAGAGAGACACAGTTAGTAACCCCAACAAACAGGAAGTAACTACAGACTGGGATCTAAGACAAGACTTTTAATCACAGGCTTATTAATGCTGCGTCCCAGTTGTACTCGGAAGTCAGAATTTCCCAGTTCCCAGGCGGAAATTTCAACTGGAACGGCCCCTGAAATCCGATTTCTGACTCAGAAAGTCATAGAATCCTCAGCACCTCGAGTTGAATCAAAGATGGCTGCTCCGAGTGTAAACAGCAGTAGAAGCTCCTGTAATATTCTGTTTATTAGCACCTCTGACTAGTTTTTGTTGATCCAAATCACTTGTGCACATAGTAGCTATTTTTCACCATATATATATGTAAATTCTGCCATAGTGTAATTTAATTTTCCATGTTGTATATATGAACTACAGCGCATGTCGTACTAACAGTGGCTACAATATCCTGGTAGATCGGTGGCTGTTAACTGAGAGGATGATCGACGATGTTGTTGTTTGTTTTGCCGTTATAAAACACACACACACACACACACACACACACACACTCTACTACAGCTGTGCAGCCACATCCACTGTGCTCTGGATCAGAGAATTGGCAACTTTTCTGTCTTTATAACTGAAACGCTGATAACTTGGCTGTGACGTCATTCCCAGCTACGAGTTCTGACTTCCGAGGTAAATGGGACGCAGCATAACAGCAGACTACGTTTTGTTAAAGCATCTAGTGGCCATTAAAAGAACTGCAGGTTCATTCACCATGTTACAGTCACAACTAGTAACACAAATTCTGCATGATCGTGCAGTTTTTGACCAATCATCATGTTTCCAGTCAAACATTGATCATACGTCAGTGAATCACATCCTTGTTTCTTTAAAAGACGAAGGAAACACGTGAGATTAAAAAGTGTCACATTTACCTTCAACATCACTGCTAAGGACCAAGAGAAACAGTATCAGGGCAGAGATCACCACAGAGGAGGAAACTATTTGATATTGTTGTGGAGCAACAAGAGGAAGTCGTCTACTGAGAAACACTTTGTCAGAGAGAAACAGACGGAGAATGTTAGAAACACAGGGAGGACGTCAGACCAGACACGTCACTGACACTGGTTTATACCTTCACTCTTCATTACCTGGTGAAGTAGAATCAGAAAGACTTTACAATTATATAATTAAGTTATAACTGTTATTTACTATTAGTTATAGTTTCCAGTTTTAAAGAAAAACTTGAAAAGGCAAATTAGGCAACAAACAAAAAAAAAAAAAAAACAATCTGAAATCCTGGAGGGACTGAATACCACCCATCTATGGTCCAACCACCAAACCCTCAACACATCACTCAGACCGTTCTTCCTCTAAAGACTCATCATCAGAGCTGCCAACCAGCAGCACTTTGGACAGTTTTATACAGTAGAATCACGCACGCTTTCTCGGTTTTAGTTTTTCCAACTATTCTACAACCATTTAATTTCAGAATTGATCATTGAACTTTATCTTATTGACAAACAGACTTTTGAGACACTGGTTTCCAAAGCTGTTCATCCAATGAGGATCTTTTATAGAATATACTGGTGCTTTTCCACAGAGGAAGACGTCTTAAATTAACCGTCTTTGTATTGATTTTTGTGTCAGTGTGGATGAAAATGTTTTCAATGTTAACCTCCACAGGATTAAAGAAGTGATACACATCTCTCTTTTCCTCCCTCTGATTCATTCTCTACTTTCCTTTCAGACAGAGTCCCAACCTCTCCATTTGTGTGTAGGGATCAGCTTTGGGGTAAATGGGTTCAGCTGATGGAGCAGTTTGCAGTTTCCTCGACAACAAATGACCAATCTCTTACTCTGCCTCTGGTCTCCCTGGAAACCAGGAAGTAGATTAGTTATAGAGTTCAGGAAGAAAGAGAGGATTAGTGAGGTGAGACAACAAACCCTCCTTCAGCTCACACTCGTCTGAGATGCTGATTCAGTTCAGCTGCTTTGAGTCTTTGAGTCTTTACTGTATTGTTACAACATCAAACTGCAAAATGAACATCTCTTATTGAGTCCTTCCTCGTTTGATCGTTTTCTGCTACTGGAGTTTACATCATTGTCTTTATTAACATGTACTTGTACTTTTACTTTCATTACTTCAGTACATTTAATTATAGATTACTGTCATACTGAAGTACAGTAAATACTAGATACTTTAAGACTTTTACTGGAGAATCATTCTAGTGACAACTTGAACTTCTACCAAAGTTATTTTTTGGTCGAGTGTCTGTACTTCTACTCTAGTGTCTGTACTTCTACTCTAGTGTCTGTACTTCTACTCTAGTGTCTGTACTTCTACTCTAGTGTCTGTATTTCTACTCTAGTGTCTGTATTTCTACTCTAATGAGAGTCTCTATAAAGTCCATGAGAGGCCATGATAAGTTCCTTCTCCACTGTCACTGTTGCTTTGACTTTGTTATCAGGTGAAAAATTCACTTCACACTAGGTTTGACTGCAGCGTCAGACCTGAGCCCAGTTACCACAGTAGTTTCTATAGTTTGACCTGCAAACAACCTGAGGAATGTTCTAGTGTGTCAGTGAATGAAGCTCTGCTGCATTAACACACTGCCTCAAGACTCCTTTAAACTACAGGAGGTCACTGACCCCTGCCTCTGTGTGTGTGTGTGTGTGTGTGTGTGTGTGTGTGTGTGTGTGTGTGTGTGTGTGTGTGTGTGAGTGACAGCACTCCACAGGTCAGAGTTCAGCATGTGTTTGACAGACGATGAAGGAAGTGGATGTGTGAGGTTTGTGGACTCTGGACGGTTTAGACACAGCGACAATTGAACCTGTCTGAGTTAAACGTGACTTAACTTTCTGAAACTTTCAGACACGTTTTGATTTTTGTTTTTGTTTATTGTTGGCGGGTTTCTTGTCTGTGTGTCCATCAGTGAATGAGCATTTGTTTCTGATATGAAAACCTTTTGAAATCTAAAGACCTGAAAACATTACTTTGACTCACCTGAGCAGCTGTTATCTCTCTCTCTCTCTCTCTCTCTGTGTGTGTGTGTGTGTGTGTGTGTGTGTGGGGCAGAGAAACTCTTTCATCATCTAAAGTGGTTCCTGTAGCTTAATTAGATGGCGGTCCTCCAGAGTCCACGAGAAAACACACACACACTGATGTACACACAGCTGCTCAGGTGTTTCCTAGAAATTCAAACAGTCTGAACATGTAGACTGGTTTCTTCGTACATTTTCATCTTGTTTAAAGGACCAAAGTGGAGATATTAGGAGATATCTTTATTATCTCTATTAGTAGAAATGTAATTTATGACATTATTGGTGTATAATCACTGGAAACCTAGAATAAGCCGCTTATATCCACACAGAGTCCACCATGTTTCTACCGTGGATCAGACGAGGCCTTTTGTATTTTTATGTTACATCAAAGGGAAGTGAGGTTACAATCTACCACTTTAACATCACCACTAGATGCCAACGAATCCTACACAGTGAACCTGTAATTATACACTTTCCAAAACTATGAACTTTATGTGCTTTCTAAAAAAATGTGTCTAAAACAATCATTAAAAATGATTCAACATATGAGAAATGAATCTGTAGTAGACATATTTACCCTGTGGACATGAAGTCATCAGATTTCATCTCAGTTCCTCCAGTAGATGGTGAGAGATTTCATTAAATCGACCAATTAGATAATCATCAGCCAACTCATCATCATCATCATCATCATCATCATCTTCTTCTTCTTCTTCTTCTTCTTCTTCTTCTTCTTCTTCTTCTTCTTCTTGCTTCATCTAGTTTTCTTGTAGGTTTGACTCAGTAACTTATTAAAAGTCAAAAGTTTCTTTAAGATCAACCAAACATTTACTTTGATCTACAATATTTCAGTAACATATATATCCAACTGTTTGAAGACTTTCACATGAATTTGCTCAGTCAGTCAGGAAATCGTTTTTCCTCAGTCGATAATTCATCCAAACTCTGCCTGAACTTGTTGCATTTCACAAAAGTTGCTTAAAGATTTTTGTTTTGCCGTTTGAGCCGAGAAGAGAAACACGTCATTGTCACGTTCATGTTCATTCATCTGACTAATCAGTCGACTGAATACTTTCTAAACCTTATTCAAAAGCTTTTACTTTGAAAGAGAGGAGGAAACAACTCATTCAGCAGGAAGACTCCCAGTGGATTCACATTCAAGTCTTTTCTATTCTGGTGTCTGTTTATCATTGAACAAGCCGGAGCCTTTTTCCTCAGAGACTTGAAGAGAGGTTTGTGTGGACGGACGTCAGCTGGAGGACGAGGACGATGTCTGTGTGAGACGATGTGACAGCTCCTGGGACAGAAACGAGACTCCAGAGACAGAAAGTGAAGAATAAGAAGAACTGTTAAATGTGTCTGATGTCTTGGTCCTTTTCCATGTGTTGTGTTGTGACCTGAGGAGAGCGTGACTGTGGCCGTCTGTGTTTGTCTTTGAGCACCTGTCTGATTTTATGTGTTTGTGTGTGTTTGTTCAGTCTGGAGCCTATTTTAGCTTTTTTCCATTTGTTGTTTAGACTACCTGTGGATGATCTGCAGGAATGTCACATTAATGAGATGCAGCAGATAAAGTGATGGTGAGAAAGAAATGAAGGAAACTCGAGAGGAAAAGAAGCTGGAAGGAAAAGACAATGATGGTGACCACAAGAAAGTTGGGAAGTAATAACTCAGATAATAACTCTTATAATAACTCATAAGTAATAACTCAGAAAAGAAGTTCATGATTTAAAGTGACGGTCCAGAGTCACATGAACCCAGAGTCTATTTCACCATGAAGACGAGTCAAACTCCCCTCAAGAGATATTTTACGTTGGTTGAAGTAATATCCAGTTTGACCGTCTTTTGTTTTCACAACCAAATAGTTAACAATGAAAGTAAATGGGGCAGTCAGCCAAACATATCTAAACTGTCATTTTTAACCACTAATAAAGCTCAAAATATCACTTCACTTCAGCAGTAGCATGAATAGGTTCCCTACACATAAACTGAAGTACTGATAACTTAGTAAGTGAGCCCAGAGTTTATTAAAAACACTGTTTTACAAGACTTACTTAACTGGTGATGAAGGGTGTTTCAGATCAGCAGATTCATCATTTTTCTCCCTCTTCACAGACACATCGACCTGTTTTTCTGGAAAATGATGAATCTGCTGTATAGACCCTGTGTTAAAATTACTCCAGACCATCAATTTAAGACACATTAGCCATGTTAGCGGTTAAGCACCAAGTAAGTTCCTGATAACTTTTAGGGGCTGAGAACTATTCAGGAACGTTGTCTCACTTGGTCCTTGTAGCATCAGTGTCTCTACCGAAGACGACGACTGTGACGCGGTGAGAGGGACGGACGTTACCGATCATTTTTTTTTGTGACTGCTTCATAAACTACATGCTGCAGACCTGTGTGTACGTGTGCGTGTGTGTGTGTGTGTGTGTGTGTGTGTGTGTGTGTGTGTGTGTGTGTGTGTGTGTGTGTGTGTGTGTTTTAATGACCACCACACATTGGTCATTAAATGTGAAACCCTGTGATCATTTTGTGACCGTTTGTGTCGCTTCATTCGCTTCCTCTTTTCTGAAACTATTTATTGATACGTTTATGCTGCTGGGTTTTAAAAATGGAGCTTCTTCGTTGACTGTGTCGTGAACTGTCTTGAGTTACAACCAATCACCACCAGGTACCTACCTCTGGGCTTTTTTTTCAGCCCAGAAAAGGTTCCTGAGTTTCGCCTCACAGGAACTGTTCCTCTGGTGGAGACGCGCCGACGGCCGAGTTCCCATAATATTACCCGGATGCTCCTGAGGTGGAAACGCCCCCAGTTGTAAAGGGCAGCATGTCTTTTCCTGCCACTAGGGGGGGCACTAACAGACTTTGCTGAATTGACATAAAAATAAATAAGTAACTTCAAATAGGAATTGAAATGTATTAAATTGAAGAATTTATAATAATAATTATTATTATTATTATTATATTTTGGTTTCATGTTTGCACAATATGAGGAAGTGCGTACAGTGCTGATTATGACGTCATTTTCATTAAAATGTATGGATTTAATTTTAAGTTTTAACTGGAAAAAAGTTCACGCAAAAACGTTGGATACTGTCAAAGTTGAAAAAAGATTTTAATGAAGAAAAGTGACGTGTTGCATCTTTAATTGAGCCAATTAATTCAGGTGATTGTGGATCATGATGTAGTTTGACTGTTGTGGCGCTGGTGGAGCAGCTGTCCCCTCCTCCAACCACCGCTCAGAGAGGGAGGGAGCTGCAGGAGGTGGCTGTGGGAGCGGATCAGAGAAGGAGAGCGGCTGAAACCTCGACGCACCAGGATTTAAACTGTGCTCTCCTTCTTTCTCTTTCTCCCGCTGTTTCATCACGTTTCCTTCTCTTCTTTTTCACTCCAGATGTTTCTCTCCTGCACAAGTTAACACCTCGATCCTTCTTATTCCTTTAAACTTTTTTTTTTCTCCGGTCGAGGAAGGAGGAGGGAGGCTACAGGTGGAAATGATGGCGAGCGGAGCGGCGCCGCTCGGTGTTGCGCTCCGGCCGGTGTCGGTGGTTTTACCGACGCTGCTGCTGCTGCTGCTGGTTGTAGCTGCTGTTTCGGCTCAGGAGCTGCCGATCAACGGGGTGAACGGCTACAGCCTCCACCCGCCTTACTTCAACCTGGCCGAGGGCACCAAGATCACCGCCACGGCGACCTGCGGCGAGGACGACACCGGCAGGACCGTCCACGACCTGTACTGTAAACTGGTCGGAGGTCCGGTGTCCGGAGACCCGAGTCAGACCATCCAGGTGAGCAGCGGCTGACTTCAACTGACTGGAGTTTCTCGTTATAAATAAATCAAACTCATGAAGACATAGTGATGATTCCTGCAGCTCTGTCACGTTAAAAATCTAATGTTCCTGCAGGAAACTTTCATAGACTGAAAAAAGTTAATTACATTTTTATTCCTTTAGCATGAATATAAACCTGCTGTAATATTTACACTATTATCACATTAGTGGATATTAGTTGTGTAATTGGAGTTTAGTTGCAGTAAAACGTGTTGTTCTGGTTGTTTTCACTATTATACAAAGTTTATCATGATGTTGTGTCTTTAATATGTCAGATTTATATTTTATAAGATAAACTACAGAGTTCTGTTTAAGTCTTTTACAGCAGATTATTAAGGTTTTATTAAAGTCTCCAGATGTAAACCTGCACACTCGAGTGACTTGAGTGTGAGAGCTGAACAGAGGGGGTCAGCAGTGTGCACCGGCCCGGGTCCGTCTGCTCTGCCAGCTCATTATTTCATGCACCGCTTCCTTTGTAGGACTCTGGCAAACACTTAACCCCCGTCCGTCCGACAGAGCTGCTGCTCTTATATAAGGATGAGAAGTGTTTCCACGTCTAATCTGCTGGGTGTGTTCTGTAGATGAGCTTTTAATGTGATGATGAGTTTGTGTGCAGCAGCAGCAGCAGCTCTATTGTGTGTTTGATAATTAAGCCTCCAGTTATCACCAGTTAACAAAGGGTTATTGCACTTTCATGGGTTAACCATTAAGTCAACCCCTCTGGGTGACACTCTCTCTCACCTGTTCACCACATTCCTCACAGTGACCGACCAGTGTCGTCTAATTAGTTATTAATGCAGAGCGACACCTTCATCTGGAGCAGTTCTACGCTGATTTTAACTGAGTTAATCAGATGAGTTGGAAAGATAAGAGGAAAGTAAAGATGGTGGTTGATCAGGGCAGAGAACAGCATGAAGCCACAAGTGTTGTTTATCTGTAGTGACTCAACAAAATGTAAAGAAAAACAGGAAGCCTGAGGAGGCCGGGGAGATAAAGATGCTCCCAGGAAACTTCAGAACAGACGAACCTTCATTCCTCCTCCAGATAGAGTCGTTATGAGTTTGGAGGTGATTTTTTTATTTCCATCCTCATGGAGGATTAGGCCCCAGTGTGACCCTCGGCCTCATCAGACTTTTCATTCGCCTGCTCTCGACGTTTTTTGGGCTGCAGTTGCTGCGATGTTGCTGCATAATTAACTCAGGAAAAATCTCCAAAATCTGGTCATTAGCTCAAGGAATGGAGCATTATGTGTCTGGTTTAAGAGGTTTAGCCCACTTTTACTGAACTACTATCATTGTTGTGGCTTGAGGGGCTGGTGTGTGTGTGTGTGTGTGTGTGTGTGTGTGTGTGTGTGTGTGTGTGTGTGTGAACTCCACACACACTTGTTGAAGTTAATCCTGTTCTAATTTGACAAGAGTGTTTTTATTAATTAAAAGCAGCAGGAGGAGGAGACTGGAATGTGTGTGTGTGTGTGTGTGAACATGGCTAAACTTGCAGAAAATTAACTTGTGTGTGATGATACAGTACTTTACTACTTTTCTTAATTCGCATGTTTTTCTTTTTCCTTAAATATATATATATATATATATATATATATATATATATATAAACTGATTCAGGAACAAAAAGTTTAAGTTTTAATAGTTAATTCTGCAAATTACACATATAAAAATCTAAACAAATATAAAGGGAGGATCTAATTCTGCCAGAAATCTGACTCGCATATTCAAAAGTGACATTAATTGCTTGTTCAGGTTCATATTCTTTACATTAAACCAGTATTTGCTGCAGAGTTTGACCGTCATCATATTTAATATCAACATCAGAAGCTGAAGCTTCGTTATCCAGAGATTCAGTCATGAAACAAGCTGTTTGCTCCACTGAGGATGTTACAGGTGAATGATTAGCTGTGACTGAGAGAGGCAGAGGAAGTGGAGGTTGATGGAAAAGCTCTGCATGATGTTAAGAGAGAAAAAAGATCAATTACGTAAATTGGCAGGTGTTGGCTCAGTAACACTTCGGTTCTGCCTCAGGACACGAATTCCTCTCAGAGAGAGAAAGATCTGCGTCGTCCACCTGAAGGAGGTTCGATGGCGAGAAAGAAAGACGAGAAACTGAATGTACATGTTCATTTTCCAGATGGTCTCCTGATTCTGAGGCGAGAGGCACAAACGGGCGTTTTACAAAAAGGAAGAAGTGGTGTGAAAGAGAGTCTGACGTCTGCCTCGTCACTCTCAGAGCAGGAAATCACAATGAACCATTTACTTTAATCCCTGTGTGGTGATGGGAGGTGGTCTCCTGCAGTGATGTGACGCTGACATGTGGAGCTAATTTATGGGAGTGGTCACGGTGACAACGAGAAGCAGGAGGGTCTGAAGTGACGTGGTCGACATGAGGCACGAAAGAGTTAAAGTTGGTTTGAACATGAGTGGAGGGAGTGACACCGGAGCCTCTGGTGTGTTAGAGGATCTGGGTTTAGTAACGGAGGAAGAAAATGAGAGAAAAGTACATCATCATTCTTAAATATGAAGGATGTCGGGTCTCAAACACTTCAAAACTCTGTAGTAATTTGTTGGAAAGTTAATTGGTGGCAGAATTTAGTGGCATTAGGAATTTCCTCTAATGAACATTTACTGACCGCCTGTTTTAAAGCAAAGATGTGACGTATTTGTAGATTCAAGTATCTAAAAAGAGACAGTTTGCACAACTTTCAGTCAGTGTTGTATAAAGTATGTGAAAATCTCATTAGAGTAGAAGTACAGACACTAGAGTAGAAGTACAGACACTAGAGTAGAAGTACAGACACTAGAGTAGAAGTACAGACACTAGAGTAGAAGTACAGATACTCGACTATAAAATAACTAGAAGTTCAAGTCGTCACTAGAATGATTCTCCAGTAAAAGTCTTAAAGTATCTAGTATTTACTGTACTTCAGTATGACAGTAATCTATAATTAAATGTACTGAAGTAATGAAATTAAAAGTACAACTACATGTTAATAAAAACAGAAGAATATTATGAAGTTTAGATAATTAGGTTAGAAATGTAGTGTAATGAAGAGAAGTTGACAGAATTAAAGGACAGATCCTCTCAAAACATACTGAAGTAACACTGTTATGTAATAAAGTAAAACCACTGGTGCAGTGTGTTTCAGTTTGTTGATAAGTTCTGATAAAAAGTAAGAAACAAAAAGCTTCTTTATCACTGAAACACAAGAAATCACAAGAAACACAATGTCAACAAGGTCGATTTTGAGGTGATTTTTTGAAAAATGACTGGTGGACTGATGATCTCTGAGTTTTGCCGAGAGGAGGGAGGTGGAGTCAGATAGCGAGCAGTGACCTCCGACCTCTGTGACCTGTGGCGATAACATCTCCTGACTCCGGCCTTTTGTGTCACGTCTACACTTGTTTAGTTTATCCTAACCTTCCAACGCAGGTCGAGTCAAACGCTCACACGACCAAAAAAAAAACTTGGATTAACTGAGAGTGAAGGAGCTTTAGAGACCAAAGAGGTGGAGTGGACGTGTGCATGGACCATTTACCTCCATTCATTTTGTTTTCGCAACACAGACTGTTGGAGCGTCTGCAGCTCTGTGAACAAACTGTATCAGCTTTTAAATTTGAGATCTCGGTGTCGATATAATAGTAATGAATCCGTGCGTCCATTAGCTTTATACTGTAGCTTATCATTGAGGGTCACCAGGGTGTCCCTACACTGCATGTCATGTCTTAGACTGTGGGAAGAAACTAAAATAAATGGAGGAAACATGATGTTATTGATCCTCAAGTGACTACATTTAGTCCAGATTCCTGCAGTACATACTAACTTTGATAAAAACCCTGGTTCATGTGGCCTTGGCTGACTTAACCAGGGTGACTGACTCTGTTTTATGTTATTTTCCCCGATGACAATAAAGGCTGATGACTAACCTGTGTCTTACTGAGCTGTCGCTGAATGCTGAGTGAGTTAAACAGAAAATAGGCCACAGGTCTCGGCCACAGGGATTAAATTTACAAGATGACTAAAACCTCCAAGTTAGAAATATAATAGAAACTAGAGCCTCGTTGTCACGTGGAGTCACCTGCCTGTTGAAGTGGACGAAACCCGAGCCACTCAGCTTCAGGGACGGACTGTTGTGAAATAAATCTCCTCCTTTCATAGATGTTTACTGCAACTCTGACTCTGACTAAAGCAGTTTAAGTCTTTAAGTTACAGCTCAGATTTTGTTTGAGATGATCAGTAACATCCTGGAGTTCATCCTCCTCCATAAATCTGTGAGTGTAAAATGTGATTATATGAGATTTAGAAAAGGCTGAACTTTCATATTAAAATACTTCCACAACAAACATGCAAACACCAAAGAGACAAACATATGAAAGATACAAGAATAAAATCAGGAAGTAGAGACAGATGTTGTTTTTTGATCTACTGGTTTTGGATCAGTTTTCTGTGTCTGTAACACTGAGGTTTCGATAGTAGTGATGTTAGACTGATCGGTGTCAAGACAACATGGTCTCTCTGAGTCTCAGGGTCTCACGTATAGTTTCTGTCGTTTCCTCATTTGCTGAACTCAAAAGACTCATAGATGCGTCTCTCGTCTCCGTCCTCTCAGGGTCAGTACTGTGACATCTGCAGCCAAGGAGACAGCGATCGCGCCCATCCCATCACCAATGCCATCGACGGGACGGAGCGGTGGTGGCAGAGTCCTCCTCTGTCCCGTAACACCGAGTTCAACGAGGTGAACGTCACCCTGGACCTGGGACAGGTAGGACAGACACAGACAAACCGACTTCCTCTCTGTCTATCCGTCCGTCTGCTGTGGCTGCTCTTTGATGGACAACTGTTCTGCTCTGTTCTCTTTCTGTGCTTTGACTTTGCTTTGATGTCAGACTTTGGTGAATTCAGCCAAGTTTCAACAATGTCAGAAAAATTCTCACGATCTCTTCAAAGTCTTTAGAAATGAAGCTTCAAAAACCAGGACGCTGTCGACCCCGTAGGCTTTTTACCACCCGTCATGATGAAGCTGTGTCTGTTTACAGACTAATGATCACTGACTGGTGGTTTTACAAGATGCAGTAATGATCAGTTACGTTTGTGTATGAGTTTACATTTATTTTTGTTGCTTAATGTTGCACATGAATCCATGAACATTATGATGTTTCCTTCATTGTCCATCAAACAAATTGAATCTCCATCGTGTAAAAGTGAAACTGAAAGATCTTAAAAGCATCAGCTCAGATTCAAAGATGAAAAGTCCCGTTTATGTTTGAACTGGAGCATCAGGCTTTTTATTTACATAATCATGACAGATGTCTTGATAGTGATGCAAATGTTAATGTACTGTACACTGATTTTAAATAAAACGACAGGTAAAATGAATCATTTCTCAGGGAAACGGCTCCGAACTGAGACGGTTTTTGATCAGAGTCAATCGCCACTTAAATCTTAAAGCAACGAGTTAAACAGTGAACTCGTTCCTGTTGTGTTTGACATGTTCTGAGTCTGAGATTGGTGCAGGAGATAAAGTGATTTATTTATTCATTTTAAAGTGCTCATTTCTTTACCCAGAATCCTCCAGTTCAAGCTCCTCACTGACTCCGAACACATCTCCTCTTCGCCAGAGGGTGTGTTGGCTTTACGTGCACGTACAGATTTATATCAAGATAAAGACGTGATAATGATTTGTTTTTCAGCCACGTTTGAATTGCTGTGGTTTGTTGTTTCCAGAGGTTTGGTGCTATAGAAAGATCGACGCCTCAACAGAACCGGTGGACTAGAGAAACCACCACAGAGGTTCTCTGCTGTTTTTTTGTTTTTTTTCTCGCATCCCAGATGAGATAAACTGTTGAGCGTCTCTGCTCCGATAATAAATGTGAAATAAATCGGCCCATTAACTGCTTCACCAGCAGAAACCTCGGTGATGAATCCGCCTCCTGCAGCTCAATAGAAGAGAAATCAACGCGCGAACTGTTTGGTTTAAAGCTGCTGCTGTTCTTGGCAGGAAACCGTGGTTGTTCTCGCTGGTTTTGTTGTGAATTCACCAACAGAACACGAGCTCGCTTTCAAAAACCTATAGGATTTGACACATACGGGACACGTCGGGGCACATCCACCCCCCGCGCTCTGCACCATCAGCCCTCTGTGTTTTTCGAGGGTCGTTTCTTCAACAACCTTTTCACGTTGCTGAATGCGTCTCCTTTGTGCCGGGCTCTCCTGCTCGAGTGCCCTCCTCGTCCTCCTCATCGTTCTTCAGTGCAGAGACATTCATGTGTTTTTCAAGTTTCTCCTTCCTCTCTCTTCCATCTGTTCCATCTCTTTTCTTTCTCTCTCTCCGCTCTTTTACTTTCTTCCTCCATGTGTCAATAGAGCAGCAGCGAACTGTGACGTTGCTTGTAAAAGCTTTTATAACTCTGTTTACCTTGTGGCTGCAATAAAAGAATGAATGAACAAAATGAAAACAGATAAAGAGACCGGCAGTTTCTCATAAAGACTCAGGACCATGAATTATATTTATATGGATTATACTTTAACCTCTTTATGATTTGATGCTCAATCAATCAGCCTATTGAATCACTGGATTGATTCAGTTCTGTGGTAGAGGTTCAGACTCTTGTAACGTTTAATCTCTAACAGTTTTGATTATTGTAATCGAGGCATCACTGAAGTGATGAAGATCAGTTCACTTTTTTCAAATTTCCAAAACTTTCAAACATCCAGAATCAGGTGTTTTTTAGATCATGAACAACAATAGAGAATAAAAAATCAGCACGTGTCGTCGTCTGTCGCTTCAGTTTTTGGTCTGTGATGTATGGATTTTATATACGCGTTATTGTGTACGATTCAAAGACACAAAGTCTGATCATGTTTACTGTCGACATCACATCACATGGAAGAGAGAGAGAGAGAGAGGTGGAGGGTCTCTAGTTACCAGGTTGTGGTTTGGTCCTGAAAGAATGTAGGTGGGCTGAGGGCAGGGATTATGAGTGTGTGTGTGTGTGTGTGTGTGTGTGTGTGTGTGTGTGTGTTGAGGACCCTTACACACACACGCACACAGCAAACCTCAACCCCCTCCCTCCGTGTGGCTGAGTGAAAGAGAAAGAGGAGGGAGAGATTGGAATGTCAGTTAACCTGTCTCAACCCGCAGAGGGGAAGGCTCGTTAAATTACCCCTAACTCCTCTATCTGCTCTCTGCTGCTGCACCAGGACGCCTTAAACTGAGGAGGGTGGGGGTGGGGGGGCTGCAGGGTGTGTGTGTGTGTGTGTGTGTGTGTGTGTGTGTGTGTGTGTGTGTGTGTGGGTTGAGGGTTTGGCATAGAAAGTGACATAAAGACCAGAAAGCTATGAAAATACATTTATTCCGCAATCAATCACCCACACTTCTAAAACATGCCAGAAAAAGTTTGAAAACTAATTTACTTTTAACATTCATTTTTATACTGTCTGTCTCTCTCTCTCTCTGTGTATATATATATATATATATATATATATATATATATATGTAAAGTATAACATACATTTATCAGATTCTCCAGGATTTCACGATGTTTTAGTCGCACAAATCCTTTTTTTTTTCTTTCCAACCTTTCAACCAGTCATCATCATTTGGGCTACACATCAGCGAGGTCATATTTTATATTTTAACTTCTTATTCTTTCTTTATAAATTTTTTCTTCTATCGTTGCGAAGCAGAGACCAGTCTGAGGAAGTTAGAAAGAGTTTTATTTATTCGCTGGAAGTTTTATTTTTACCCTTGGTCAGAAGACGGGGTTAGGGTCAAGTTAAATTAACTGATTATTATTTAAAAAGTTAACTAGTAAGATTTAGTGAATCTTTTAAAGGTTAGATCTCATTTCCAGTGTTTATGATAAGCTAAGTTAGATAGATATTAACGTGGCGTTGTTTCTCTTCTCTAACTTCAGATTAAACAAGTATATAAAGATGATGTTAACAGAGGCAGAGTTAAACAGCAGCGCGACCTGAAGCTTCATAAAACATCTCAACTTTCAGATTAAACATCAAACTGACGTCATGACGTCACGTTTACACTGACTCTACTGGTCATCACCGTCTCCTTTTGTCTCTTATTTTCCTCTTCTCTCCTGATCCTTTAGAGGTGTGATCAATCAAAAAGTGTTTTCACATCATCTTTGTTGTAGAACATTAGTCGCTCGTGTTCGGAACATGAGCAAAGTGATAGAAATTCTGAACATCGTCTTTTCATAGAAATTCCTCTTTTAGAAATGTCGCTAGAAAATGGGTCAATTTCAAAAACGGTTGTTTGTGACTTCAAATGTATCTCACTGCCCCATCACTCTGACTCCATTCCCTCCCTGAAAGATGCCAAAAAGGTGCAAAACCACACATTTAAAACCCCACCTTGAAATATCTTTCTGAGAGGTTTTTATGAAGCTTCTGAGACGTTACACATCCAACCAACATGTTATTGTGTCTATGTCACATCACAGAACAAGGATCAAAACCCAGTTCAACTGTTCTCTGTCTGTCTTTAAATAAAAAGCATCACTTCACCTCCTCTTGTCTCTGACTCTTCAGTCTATCTCCTGTTGATAACAGCAGCCCGATATAAACCGTCTCCTTCTCCTCCACCTTCTTCCACTATCACATTCCTCTTCACCACCACCTTCCTCTTCCTCCTCCTCTTCTTCATCTGCTCTGACTAATCCACTGACATCAGGTGAAACAGTAAAAGTCTGTGGATGAAACATGTCAGTGAGAGCTTGTTGTTTTAAAAGCAGTGTGTAAAGAGGTTTAGGAGAACTGGTCTATTTGTTTTGTTGTAAATGTTCTGTCACACACAGATGTTGCAGGTTTCTTCACAGGAATGAACTAAAAAAAAAAAAAAAAAAAAAACAATCTGTGATCTGCACGGATTCACATATCAGAGCTTTGACGACATTTTTGATTCATATCTTCAGTTGTGTTGACTTTAACCCGCCCTCTGACCGAAGCCGTAACATGTAAAACTTCCAGCGTGAAAAGAAAAAATAAAACGTCTTCAGGCAGGACACTGCTTCACAAAGATACTAGAGGAATTATATAAAAGAATAATAAATAAGAACAAACAATATAGCCTGACATGCATCATATACCCACATATTGACCCGAATATAAGACGACTCTTATTTCTCTCATTTTTGGAGACAAAAGTGGACAACAACAAAAGTGGAGTGGTGTTGTTTGTTTTGTTTTTTGGGAATTTTTTTGCCTTAAATGGGAGAGACAGGAAGCTTGTCTGTCTTCGAGCTGCACATCATAAATACACCGGTGTGGTGCGACACCACTCTATCCAGGCCCCCACGCCTTTAACATGGCTCCATTAGCATTAGCGTTAGCATTACAGCTACCAAGTGGCGGATCACGCGGAGGACAATTATCACCGGGCCGATTTTGAAACTAACGGTCTCGTCAGTGTCAGAGAAACACTGTCTCCTCTGATGTTTGTTAACTTGCTCAGTGTTTGAGTCTCTGTCTCTGGTGTGAGAGAAGAAGAAGAAGCTCTGACTCGTTTGGGGAGAAGACGTTTGATGCCACCTGTTGGTTTAGACACCCGGGCCTCTGGACCCTGAACATAAGACAACCTGACTTTTTCACACTTTTTTTTTGGCCTTTTTTCAGATTGTTGGGGTCTAATTTACCTGATTTCACAGCAGATTTTGGAAAAAGTGGAAATGAAAGTTGTGAGTTCTGTGGTTTTTAGGTTTTGTTGCAATAAAATTGCAGGAACAACTTTTTTATCTTGATGATGATGATGATGATGATCACATGCATTAATAGCTGTGATCACAACATCATGAAATCCTGGAGAGTGTTAATATTGTCAGATGTTTGGCGCCATTTTTTACTGTTTTTTTTTTTTATGTTTTATAGACTAAACATTTAATCAACAATGAAAACAATCAGTCAGGAGGTGAAGGTCTAACTTTAGTTGAAAGGAAGTAAAACACTTCACCTCATTATTTTTTCCACATCTTCTTGCACCTGCTCACAGAGGAACAACATCTACCTGATGAACTGTAGGAAGATTATGAGTCATGTGAGATGAGGTCACTCTCAGTTCAACACAATCCACCATTGTCTTGTGTATATATAAGGTGTGAGTGATGTAACTGATGTGTGTGTGTGTGTGTGTGTGTGTGTGTGTGTTTCATTCCTCAGGTGTGTGATAGTGGAAGAAATGTTACCAAAGGTAAAAAGGAGGAGGAGGAGAGTGGAAAAAAATACCAGGGGGTCGATAATAGATGGCACGAAGGAGCAATAAATACAGTTTGAAGGCGAGTTGAGATGAAATTCCCAGGAATAAGGGAGGAGAAGGAGCGGAAGGAAGAAAAGTGGTGGAGGTGAAGCAGAGGAAGGAGGGTGGATGGAAAGAGGTGGAGATGACAGAGGAAAAGAACAGGGGATGTTTGTCTGTTTCAGCAGCCTATTATTAGAGCACAATATGGGCTTCAGTTGGGTGTGTGTGTGTGTGTGTGTGTGTGTGTGTTTTCTTCAGGTGAGGTCTTTTTTCTTTCCTCCTCGGGTCTAAAATTTACATCTGATCTGTCAAAGACGACGTCAGTCTCCAGTTCATTCAAACTAATGAGCAGAAAAACCTCATGTTTAATTTGATCAGTCAACATTCGTCTGAAGAAACGAAGGTAAAACGTTTTTTTCGTGTTTTCGTTCACATGTAAACTGCGTTTTCATTCGCTGAAAACAGACTTTTGTAAAACTCCAGCTACGTGTGAACGTAGAAAACAGAGTTTTAGCTTCATGGCGTCGTCGTGTGAGACAGGGAACGTCTTGACATCGGGTGTGTGACGTTTGTTTCCACTGAGGAAAATCCTCCTCTTCATCCGTTGGATACTGATCTAGAAAAAGTCTGTATATCCTTCTTTTATTATTCGAAGATTCACAGTCCACGTTCTCTTTTAATTTGTTCATTTTATTTTCCGAAGACACATTGAACTTCTCTATCTGTCCACACGAAGGAGCCTCGATTTGACATTTTTTATTGTGATTGGTTGGATTGATTTTACGCAGCTTTTGACAGTGTATTTATCAGGGTTTGTTTGTATGGATGTAGATATTTTGTAAAACACAGAAGGAAAAATACCCGCGTACGTTTGGTCGTAGCCTCAGTTTGCTCATTCAACTGTTGATGGTTTGTCACATAAAACAAAAATAACGAGAAGCTGAAACTAAAAGTCTGAGAGTTGAGTAGCGTTCTTATGGAAACAGGTTGGTTCCTATAAGTACACTTATGTCTTCTGGTCAGAGCTGCTTGGTACAATGCATTCTTCAGCTTTTGTTTGTCTAATTCATCCTAAACATAGTAATAAAGTAGTTTAACTTAAGAAAGAAACTGTAACTGTCTGTGTTTGTGCAGAATAACTAAACTGAAGCTGTGAAGGCAGAAACAACAAACTGAAACTGAGTAAAACATCTTTTAAAGTTTTGGTTGAATTGATCGTATGAAGCTGATGTGATGTGAACATGGCAGCTCAGTGCTGGTCGCTTGTTTACAACCAGAGAAATGAAACTCTTTTCTTTCACGTGCTTTTAATTTCCTGTGTGTGTCCACACGTTTCCCTGCAGGACGATAGCTAACAAAGAGCAGCATACACACTGGCATGCAGCGCTGAGGTGGCTCCATTGTTCGTAGCAGCGATACCTGCTGCCAACTGCTCCCGTTCCAACGCTTCCTGCCATTGATGTGGTTCCAACGTCACAGCTCTGGTTGTAATAAAGTAGCGGTCGTCTCCGAGCTGCAGGACGGACGTTTGTATTTGGACAAAATTTACGACGGCTCTCACACTAAACAACGCTGGAAGCACTTGAACTTCAAAAAAACCCAGTTTAGTTTGATGTGATGTGAAGTGAAGGTTAATAATACACGAGGACTGAATAGATCCACATGTAGCGACAGTTCCTGACCCAGCCCACGTTTCCTAAAGTTCCTGACGCACAAAGCCGAAGACGTCAGACGTTTAAGTCTGTGATTGAGAAGCTGCAGTCGACCATCACCTGCACTTTTACCTTTAGTCTCCACTCACCTTAGTTTTTGTGCTTCATCAGACTGTGTGAGTCTATTTAAACAACTTTAAAGAACCAGATGAAACTTCTCACCTGTGGAGCGTTCGTGGTGCGTTCAGGTGCAACTTCTTTGTGTTGTCTGTTTTTCTTGACTCGTTTCATCATATTCCACTGTGGTGACATCAGTACATCAAGGCCTTTATACTCCCCATGTGTACTTTACGTCAATATGGTTGTTGACAACACATCCACTAGAGGGCAGAGACGAGTGCAGAGTTCTCCGATGTAAGTTTCAAACAATAACAAACATGGCGACGGTGAAGGAGCTCACAGCGTAGCGGTCTGAGTGGTTGTTAAGTACGTTGCGGCATGTGGACGGAGATTTCTTCTTCTCTTGCTGGTCACACTTCATCTATACTGTGCAACACTGCCCCGATGGTTTCTGGTGGTATTACTCCGTTTGCTGCGTACTGCTTCGGATCAATAAGCTTCCTAAAAATGAACCAAATTATGAACGTAATGACGGACGAAAGGCTCCATCATTATGTGTTTATTTATGTTCTATTGAACATAAATGGGCCTTAAGGCTGAGTTATGTTTCTCTGACTGCCTACGTGGCCACAGTCGGATCAATGCAGTCGTGAAACCTTTCAAAGTTCTTCATCGGGTGGTCGGTGTCGTAAAGTAATTCACCTCCAGAACAGTAGGGGGTGATACCTTTCTTTAGTAACGATCATCAACTATCACTGATTGTTTATTTACTGGACTTGTTCCTCCACATACAACGAACAATGTGACTGACAGAAGACATTTGTTGGAGTTGGAACTGATCGACGTTGAATTGTTTTATTACAAATGTTGAGACAAGAACTAAAGAGGAGACACTGGTGATGTTGTTGTTGTTGTTGTTGTGGAAGGAAAACAACACGCACTTCTTGTTTAACAGATAGTTAAAAAACCGGGGAGGTTCACGTCAGCTCACAGAGAAGAGGGAGTCAGACGGGCGACACAACGACACAGAGGACTCTGTATCGTTGTGTATCGACGGATACAAACGAGCATAAATCAGTGAATAAACTGGTGATTGTTACGGTGATTAAATGTATTTCATACTGGTTTTCATCATCTTGCCTAAGTACAAAACACTTCCACTTAGTTTTTTATTTATTTCTCTTAAACACAGACTTTTCTCCGTGACTGATCTACCTCACTGTCGTCTCGTGTGATAAACTCTCCTACTGTCGTTTACGTTTAGAAACGAGATTGTGATTAATCGTTCACCTCTAGTGGACGAGCAGCTAAAGGCTGTGACCGCTACCTGGCAGCACAAAGTACTGACCCTACACACAAAGGCTTATGGGTTTAAGTGGACTGGAGTGATCTGGATCGGAGCCTAAATCCCACTTCAGACCCTTTTTTTTTTTTTTTTTTAACCATGTGAATCCTGGCTCCTACCAGTTCCTAGAAATAAAGAATAAAGAGTGGAACAAAAAGACGATCTCATGGCTCCAACATGACAGAGTTACGTTGCATCCTCTCAGGCTGCCTGTGGTTTTCTGATTACAATCAACATATTCTCTGCCAATTCTGCTGTTTACAAGTGACGAGCATGGGAACCACACTCTGGGTCCAGAGCCAGTGTGTGTGTGTGTGTGTGTGTGTGTGTGTGTGTTGTGTCTGTGGCTTGGCTCTGTACTGTGTTTTTTTTCCCTCCACACTCATCAGGTGTGTGTGTGTGTGTGTGTGTGTGGCCTGTTGTACAACATCCAACATCTTCAGGTTCATTTCTGATCCTCCGTCACGTCTCACGCTCACTTCTCTGCATCGTAATCACCCTCCAACCCCGTCTCCTCCCCCATCTTCCCTCCGTTCGTCTCTTGTGACTTTGACTTGTCTTCAGTCACAAAGACTCTTCTGTGGAGCGTTTGACTGACACAGTAATGATGGAATGAAATAGAGGAAGAAAAAAAAAGCGGGATTAAGGAAGATATGATGTGGACATCAAACGACTTTCTCCTGCTTCTCTGCGTCACGCTTTCTCCTTCTTAAATTCCTCTTTGTCAGCGTCTGTGCAGCTAAAACACTTGTTTAAATGGGACATTGTACAGTGAACTCGGAGCGTGTGAAAGTGGACCAGCCAGTGTTGATATGTGACTGCTGCATGTTCGACCACTTCACATGAACGTGAACGTTTTACTTGACATGATATAAACAGACGTTGGGTGATGCAGCCATGTGTTCAGAATAAACAGGAAATAACAGTAACATCTATTTATCTCTGAAGAAATTAACTATTCACTTTAAACAGTCTGTGAATGACGTCATCAAATAATTCAACAACGTTAGACTACGACCTCATTTCAGATAATTATACATCAAATATTTCTACGACTGTTTCCACCTGATGACGAATATAAAACAAATTTAAAAACCAAATTAACGAACAGAAAAACCTTCTGTTCTTTTAAGGCTTCAATGTGAAGTTTCTCCATTAGCGCTAAGCTAACGTTAGCCTCCTCCTCTGTAACAACCTGATCCTCTACTGTCTCCACCATGTTTCAAACACTTCTTCTTCTTCCAGAGATTGGTCACATGACCTAATCACAACCAATCCACTATTCAAATAGCTGACAATGAATTCAATTATCCATTTAACTGATGATTGGTTGTTTGTTCTCCTTCCTTGTGAACTGAATGTCGTCACACCAAGTGTTAATCTGGAGAATACACTAGTTGAGACCCAGCGTCTGTTAATTACAGTGATATACGACATACGCGTGCTGCGACGTCATTATAAAGTGATAAAGTTTATACGCGGTCACAGCAGCGCGATGGAGAGCGAACCAAAGACTTTCTTGTTCTTTGTGAACTATTTTCACAATATTCAGTGTCTGGATTCATTGACTGTGCGAGGCGGCGATTCGCAGTCATGGTTACGTTTCGTGGTTGTGCTTGTGCGCGTGCGTGACCAAGTGAACCAGCTCAAACACGGATCACTTCCACTCACACGAGCCAGATAATCTGGACTTTAGGGGACTAACGTGCTTGGGCACTGTACGACTGCCTGGTGTAGGAGACACACGGACCAAGTTTAAATTAAACATGGCTACAGTTGAATTGTTGCTAGAGAAGTTTTATTCGCTAATTTTACCGTTAGCATCCGTCCCAAACACCCCATGTTGGTCGAGCTCTACTAAAATGTTCGCTTGACGTAACATGTCTGTCCCAGCTCCCTCTGAAGTTCACACTACGTACTGATGTTTCTAGTGAACTGCTTCGTTAATCAACTGAACATTGTCTCATCTGATGTTTATCTTTTCTCTTTTGAAACATTTGATCAGACAAAACAAGGAACTCGATGTTGATCTTTTACTGTTGTTTGACAAAATCAGTTGAGTTGGTGATTTGTTATCATCAGCTGAACAAATAATTAGTAGTAATGTTGGAGTATCCATAAAATCTTTATGGAGCTTATCAACATGTTGTAGCTAATGTGTTAGCAAACACTTTACTGTTTTCATATCCAGAAGAAACAGATCAGCTGCTCCATTAACTCTGATTGAAGTCGACTGTTTAACTTTGATACAATGAACTGGTTTTATTTGTTTTATATAAAGTAAAACTGTGTAGAGACTCAGCTGTTGATGAACCGTTGGAGTCGACGTTACAACTACAACCTCTGTGTGTTTCCTGGATTTTTATCTTGAGTCATTCAACCTTTTTTTTTTTTTTTTTTGGGTTGTGAGTAACTTTCTGTGTTACATTTTCAGCCTGATAGTGATTTAAAATGGTGTCATCATCATTAAATGTTGAGCGTTGCAGCGTTTTCCACAGTGACTCAGTCCACCACATGTTTTCATCACGTCTTGTAATAGTGGCGCTCTTTCTATTTCTTTATTTAGAGCCTTGTTCTCCGTCTTTAGCTCCGCGATCTCGAGGTCAACAGTCGTGTTCATTCATTCCTCCTCCTCCTCTGTGACTCTTATTTCAGTCTTCATCTTCCTGTTTTGTCCACGTCTCCGTCCGTCCCTCTCATTTTCAGGGGGTAAACGTTGCCACCGACACTCTGTCCTCTCACAAACGCACAAACGCTGACACACAGCGCCACATTTTTCAGTCATTCATTATGTGTACTGGGCAGGAAAATGAGCAAAGAGGGGGAGAATAAGAGCTGGACAGAGAGAGAGAAAGAGGGGGACAGATCTGACCTTAATAGGAGTGATTCAGCTTCGAGTGAAAAGAGGAAAAAGAGATGTTGATGTCATTTCTAAGCAGAATAAAAGAGGGATGATGGAGGGAGGAAAGGAGCGAGACCCGAAGGTCATTTAGCTTCTGAATGTAGCTGCTGGTTCGTATCAGAGTGTTGATGTTGGCCGGTTATCGTAACCTCATTTTTAGCTTCAGTTTTACAAATTTAGATGAATACGACATCATAGTTTGGGACAAATCCAAGTCTGACTTATTTTTAATTTACATCAGCAGAAATAACACAGAGATTTAAACTGTAGATGATCTTAAACATTTATCTGATGTAATTTATTAATAGTCAAGTTTGAACTTGTTTTAACGTCTTCATATAAAGTTATGACTTTATTATAAATAAACACCAGCTGTCATTCAAACCTGATGACGTCCTTTAGACGTTAAATTAAAACATAAAAACTGAAAGTCTTTACTTATAAACAGACTCATATGAAATATTTATATGATGAATGACTCAGACTGGAATAAAAACAAACCAAAGTGATTAGATTTATAATAAACATCTGTGACATGTCTGTATTTGACATTTAAATCTTAAACGTGGTAAAAAATAAAACACATTAGCCTCTTGATCATTTATACCCTGAACTTCACTTATAAAAAAACTCCTGTTTGTCACTTTAAACATCCACATCAAGTAGACGAGAGTTTCTAAAAACGGTTGTTTTCAATCATCAGAGAGAAAAATGTTGATGACAGATGAAGATGATGAAGACGTGAAGCTGCAGGAATCATTAGAGATAAATATTAGAGGAGGAGTGAAGGACTCCAGCTGGAGGAAACTGAAACAGAAAGGAAGTCATTGAGACTGTAACGTTGAAATGTCAAATGGTCTCAGTGTGTGTGTGTGTGTGTGTGTGTGTGTGTGTGTGTGTGTGTGTAATAATCATAGAGGAGGAAGTGAGTATAAGAGGTGATTTATTTCATTTTAAACATTTAACACTAAAGGATTCATGATTCATTCTTCTACTTGAGTGTGTGTGTGTGTGTGTGTGTGTGTGTGTGTGTGTGTGTGTGTGTGTGTGTGTGTGTGTGTGTTGTTTTAATGCTTTTGAAGTCTGTTCCAACCTGTTGATCAGTCACAGGTCAAAGGTCATTGTCAGGCTATTCAGTTCTTCACTTCCTGTCGCTTTGAACTCCCTGACCTCACACACACACACACACACACACACACACACACACACACACACACACCTGTCTTCTCACCCTCAACCTCTTTCTCCCTAAATCCTCTGCAGCCTCCTCATCCATCTTTCCCTCCATCAGTCGTTTTTATCAAGTGGCTCCAGTTTCTTTCTGTTTCCAACGACTGGAGCGAAGAGAAAGAAAGCGACAGCCTGAGATGGATGAAGTCAACACAAATACAAACACACGTTATTATTAATATTATTTATGATTGAGTGGCACTGAATTAATTAGTTGATCCAAAATAAATAATTTGGATCATTAGTTGATCATTGAGTCCGATGTGTCCCTCGTGTCTCTACATGTGTCTTCACTGCTTCATTCAGCTTCGTTCATGTCAAACAGGAGCGTTGATGTGGTTTTAAACAAACTCTGTGATCTGGTTCAGACACGTTGTCTCTCTCTCTCTCTCTCTCCATTCAGCTCAGCCCTCATTGTGTTTTGGTGTTTGCTCGCCCTCGCAACCTCCTCTTTTTTGATGCCGCAGTGGTCCTCAGCCCTCCCAATGACTTAGCGCTCAGTCTGCGTCTCAATGGGCCCTTTATAACACCATTGTGTCAGTGAGAGCGTTTGGTTCATTCAGACACGGCAGCGGAGAACAAACATGGAGGAAACAGTTGGTTGTGAATGGCTGCTGAAGTGTCTTCACAGGGAGTCGGAGAGGAAACGAGACTCAATAGGGAATTAATTATAAAGTAGTAGAGTAGATCAGTTCATCTCCTCTTCAGAAACATCAAGACGATTATTTATTCATCCTTAAATTCAGCTCCGCATCCTGTAGTTTGACAGAAACACGTCCTCCTGAAGGAGTTTTTTTTAACTTGGTATTTGTTGGTTGTTGAACTTTGTCAAGGTCTTTGGCAGCTGTTGAACTGAACCAGATGAAACCAAACGTCCTTCACATAAACGCACCTTTAACCCAAATTTGGTTGAAACATAAATCAAGGTATTTTTGTCTTTATTGAATATTTGATGGTGAAGAGAAGATAGAGATACAAACTAGTGTTTCTAGTTGAAATCAAACCGAATATAAGACGGTATTTTTTTTCTCAAAAAAAAAAAAAAAAGTCTGAAAAATATTCTACGTCTTATATTCGGGGTCCAGAGACCCGGGGGTCTAAACCAACAGGTGTCGTCAAACGTCTTCTCCCCAAACGAGTCTGAGCTTCTTCTTCTTCTTCTTCTTCTTCTTCTTCTCTCTCACATCAGTGACCTGGAGAGATACGACTGCGACACAGAGACTCGATAGTAAACAGTGACTCAAACGTTGAGCAAACAACAGAGGAGACAGTGTTTCTAGACGTTGACCAGACTGTGGCTCCACCATAGTTTCAAAACTGTAATAATTGACCACCGTCTATTACAGCTACCAAGTGGTTGGTAGCTGTTATGCTAATGCTAATGCTCGCATGTTAGATACTGCTCCTAGTGGCCGCCTGCGTAGCGGCGTATTTGCCATGAAGCTGTTTACGAGTTCAGTTCCCATCTAGACGAGCTTCCCAGCGTGTTCTCTCCCTGTTCCTGTCTCTCTACACTGTTTCTAAATCCCCAACAAATAATGATAAAAACACTACTCCTAGATGATGCATGTTTGCTACTACAGGTCATGTGTTCGATAACCAATTTTTCCAATAATGGGTCTTGAAAAAGAGAAGTTGTCTTACATTCGGGTGAGTACGGTAATTAGGGAACCTCATAGTTCTGTGGCACAGATTGTAACCACCAAAAAAAAACAGTGAATGCAAAGTGAAAAAGTGTAACTTCAGAAGCTGAAGAGGACAAGACTTGAACGAGGCTACGTAGAGTTGAAGGTCACAGAAAAAAGATCTTACGATTCATTTCTACAAACAAATTAACTAGACTGCATAGTCTGGGAACAACATCGTTTCTGATGTGATACTGACGTCATCATCATGTTTTCAGTCAAACGTTGATCAAACGTCAGCGAATCACGTCCTTGTTTCTTTTAGAAGATGCAGGAAACATGTGATAAAAAAAAGTCTCACATTTACCTTCAACATCACTGCTAAGGACCAAGAGAAACAGTATCCGGGCAGAGTTCACCACAGAGGAGGAAACTATTTTATATTGTTGTGGAGCAACAAGAGGAAGTCGTCTACTGAGAAACACTTTGTCAGAGAGAAACAGACGGAGAATGTTAGAAACACAGGGAGGACGTCAGACCAGACACGTCACTGACACTGGTTTATACCTTCAACAAAATGCCTAAAAACACCACCATTTTATTGCAATTTATTAGAAAAGCTGCTGTGAAGTCAGACAAATTCGGCCTCAACAGTCTGAAAAAAGGCCTGAAGTCCTGGAGGATCTGGTTTACTGCGACCTGCTGTTGTTGTCGTGGAGAAACTGAGCTTGTTCATTGAAGCTAAACGTCTGTATATGCTGTCAACCGTCGTTGCTGTCGGGTTTTTATTGGCGTCACATCTCTCACCGGTCAGGTTGGAGACGTCCAACTCGTCCAGCTGCAGAGTGACGAGTGTTTGTGCAGCTTCCTCTTTCTAGACAAAACCCAGACAGAAAAACACTTTGTGCCGGACTCGTCCTCCCACCAAGGACACCAGTGACTTTGAGCGGTTTTCTTCCTGCTCTGCCAAGCCACACTAAGAATAGACTGATGCTAATGTCTGCTGCCCACTATCGCACAATGAGCTCATTTAGTTTGTGATAGAAGAGCCGGAGTCAGACGAGGCCGGATTTGACTCCGATACCGTGTTTACTGAAAAACCTCCAACGACCTATTTTTATACTTTCACATTTAACCGTCATCCGATTCGGATTTAACTGGTCGACTTGAAGAGAAACAGACGCTCAGAATCAGGCTTGTTTAAAAATACCTGCCTTAATTCTCGTGACTACAGGGACATGATATTAAACCTGAATAAATCCAGCAGGTGTTTTTATGTTTTCATCTGGTGTCGAGGCTTTGATCCAAACTTTAACTGCACATTTATTCAGCTTCATTTTTTATCCAGTCTGTGAGATCTGCCAACTGCTTTCACCTCTAAGACCTCGTTCTCTGTGATGTGGATTAATTCTGGGTCCAATAACCAACTTTTTCCAAAACTTTTATGATGAGATGAAGCCTTGAGAAAAAAAGTTATATAATCAGACCTTGAGTCAAAGATTAACTTGTACGTCCACAGACAGAAACGAACTTTGTAACCGTTTTTAATTTATTTTTTTACAGCTGGAAGTGAAAAACAGTGACAAAAAGTAACAGATTTAGCTCCAGTTTCATCTGCCTCATAGTTAAATATGTGAGTGTAGAGGAGGAACAGGAGCCAAACCAGATAAAACAGAAACGTTTTCTAATTTATCTACGTTGAAATTTTGATTTTAGACGATCTCTTCTTGCTTTTTTCTCTTTTCTAGACTCCTTTTTTTTTTTTTAAAGTTTCCTTTCTGATATGCAATTTCCTTAGAAAATTTCCTTAGAAAACTATCTTCAAGTTATCACTTATCTTTTCTCATATTTCACTTATCAGCGTTTCGTCATGACCTAGGGAAGAAAGGGAGAAACATGCACACACAGATAAAATATTAAGAAACGGGAGTAAAAAGAAATGAGGAGGAGGAGGAGGAGGAGGAGGAGGAGGAGGAGGAGGAGGAGGAGGAGGAGGAGGAGGAACAGTGGGGACAAAGAGGAAGGTTTGCCCTCGTTAATGTGACAGTAAATATTGGTTTTAACCAGGTCAGCGCCAGCAGATTGTTTGAGTTTCTCCTTGTTTCGTTTCTTAGCCGATGAATGAAACGAAGGAGAAGGAGGGGGAGGAGAGACTGTAGGAGGAAGAGTTCAGTCAATGATCAACAAACCTCATCGAAACACTGATTCAACATTTCATCTCCCAAACCAGCGTTCACATTGAAGTTACATCATTAAAAAAAAATAAATTAAAAAAAAGAATTTGGTTCAATCCAGATCAACAGATGGTTTATTTGACCCAACGCACCAACGTTCCCGCTCGTTGGAGGTTTATTCTCTGGTATTTTTATGGAGCCGTTGACTTCAGATTCATCATCATGAGAACAAATAGTTTCAACCAGCAGCTGTGTTTGTTGGAAGGACTTTGGTCAGTGAGTTTAAAAGTGGATCCTACGTTGGAAAGGTTGCTTTGTTCTGAAAAGAACAATAACAAAAAAAAAGATAAATCAAACCAGATTTACTGTTTTTAGTTTAACCAACGTTGTATAAAGTATGTGAAAGTCTCATTAGAATAGAAGAAACTAAAACTAGAGTAGAAGTACAGACACTAGAGTAGAAGTACAGACACTATAATAACCAAAAACACCACATTTACTTTACTCTTATTGTTGTAACGACACTGAACATTCAAAATGTGTCAAAGTAAAAGTGTCATTAAGTTAATAAATGTAGTGTATCAGTCTTATTACACTATAGTTTTCACTGTTTATAGTTTTGGACTCAGAGTCTCGTTTCTTCACCCTGGTTCAGTCAGAGAAGTGGACGGAGGACGACAAACACAAGGGAGTATTTTTCCCATAGTTAGGTCATAAAAGGTTGAATGGGAGTAGAACAGAGGTGTGTGTGTGTGTGTGTGTGTGTGTGTGTGTGTGTGACACAGTGGCACACTGGACTTTGTATTATGTTGTTATTGTGTATAAAATTAATTGATTTATTGATGTTAAGGATTTTCAAAGGATCATCAAAGGAAACTTATCATAGAAAGTAACATTTAATATTTATGGTGCTTTTGTTGTCGTCAGTCCAGAAACTGTTACATGTATTATTGTTTGAGTTGAAATGACTGGAAGAAAAGGGTAAGAGCACGTTTGAAGAGAGTTTGTGTCTGAATCTGGGTGTGTATGTGTTTAAATGTGTGTGTGTGTGTGTGTGTGTGTGTGTGTGTCTGTCTCAGCTAGAAGTGTCTTAATGAAGCTTAGTTAGAGTTCAGAGACTGTGACCGACCGTGACGAGCTCCACGGGGCAACGTCCACATTTAAAACATCACAGAGCTGTGTGTGTGTCTGTTTACAGACTTACATTGTGGGGACCTGTCTCCCTTGTGGGGACAAAACGCAGGTCCCCATAATGTAAAAAACAAAAAATGAAGATAAAGACATGACTTAAGGTTTGGTTCAGGTTTAGATAAAGTGGTACCAACAAATGGGATGTCTAGAGTTTCCAGAAAAGTCTCCAGGGAATGAATGGAAGTCAATGAAATGTCCCCACAAAGCATGAAAGCAAACGTGTGTTTGTGTGTGTGTGTGGTGTTCCTCTTCATGTATCTCTCTGAAAAACCTGCGGTTCGGACACATTCGTGAGTCACCGTCAGTTTGAACTCGTGACCTCAGAGACTAACAGCGTCACCAGCAGGGGGCAGGGTGGGGGTTGGGTTGGGTGGAGGTTGGGTGGGGGTGGAGATGGGGTGGGGTCTCCCAGCTATGAAAGCAACACAGAGACACAGAAAGACGTTTTACACTGACAGACAGACGGGATGAGGATGGAGGGAAACAAGCTGAGAACTGCAGCAACTGTGACGGGCTCCACTGACGCCGACAGCTGTGAAACCTCAGCACACAGTCGCCGTTAACATCCACTCTTATACTGTAACACATAGTCTGAATGTTTTACATGGCTGAGAACATTTCTGTCTGTCTGTCTGTCTGTCTGCGTGACGGACACCACATGTACCGAAACCAGACGATAGCCAACAGGTTGTTGATTTCATTAATCGGCTCCTCCTCGTTTCCGATACTTGAGGTTTAAGTTGTCTCATTTCATGGCAGCTTTTCTATATAAATTGCAATGAAAGTTCAGAGTTTTAGAGCTGAGACGTGACTATGAGACATACGTCGAACACAAAAGTAAACTGGTTTCAGTTTCATTAGATTAAAGCCAACAGGTCTTGAGACTGTTTGATATGAGAAGTCTTCCCTCCTTCATCTCCCTCTTCGTTATTAGAAAGTATACTCCTCCTCCTCCTCTGACTTATCACCCCCTCCACCTCCTCTTCTTCCTCCACCTCCCGTTCTTCACTAATTATGGTATTTGCCCTGGTTGTCTGTTACAATAAGCGATGGAAGAGACGCATGAAAGCAGCAGCGGATCATTGGAACGTGAAGAAAGTCAAGGTCACTGGAGAGGAAACCTCCCTCCGTCCTCCCTTTTTCTGCCTCTGGTTTTTTTCATTCTTCTTTAGACACATTTGGAAAATGTTCAGCATCAGGTGAATGTCACTGTCGTAAATCTGTCAGGCTGCAACATGTCAGCTGACTGTTTAATCACAGCGAGAGTCGGAAGCTTCTGAACGTTTTCAACCTTATCTTATCACTTTGGCAGATTTAAAAAAAAAAAAATCTTCACTAATTAGGATCAAGTTTGTCGCTACTGAGACTAAACCTCTGAGTTGCTTTTGTCAGGTGTTGATATGTCAGATTTATTTCAACATATATCAAACTGTATCAAACCATCCGATAAGATCACACACACCTTCAGAGAGGACGCTGTGTTGTGCAGGTGTTTCCACATCCTGAGAGGATGTCGAGGTGTCAGACAACGCTGGGGCTTGTTTGGACTCAGATGTCATGTTTGTTGAGGAATCTAAATAACCAAATGTGTCAAATAAACTATGACAAGACCTTAAAATAAAATGTTGCTCTGCAAAAGGTGCAACAATTATTCAACCAATCAAGATGCAATGCAATACATAATAAATTTCTACTTTCTCATTTTTAAGATGAAGTCACTGAATCAAATAAACCAAGTTTCTCCTGTGAACCTGAAGGTATCCTCCTCCTCCTCCTCCTCCTCCTCCTCCTCCTCCTCCTCCTCCTCCTCCTCCTTCTCTGTCCTTGTCTGTTCTGATAAGAAAATCCCTGAGAAGAGCTCTGTGGCAGTGTTTCCATGACAGAAGTCCTCTCTCTTATCTCCTCACTTTACCAACTATCCTCTTCACTCCTTCTTTTCCTTTCTCATTATCTTCTCCACCCTTCTCATCGTCTCCTTCTGTCTCTCAGTCTGAGGAGCTGTTTTCTCTCAAAGTCGTCACGTTTGATCGATTGTCCATCTAACACGACCCCGATGTTGTGCTTGTCGGTTCACGTGATTTGACTTTTGTTTTTTGGTGAAATGATCAGACTTTGTCACGATTACAACATAAACCAGAAATCTGAGTTGAGGAGTCTCGGCCAGCTGTCATCCCTCCATCTTGATGAGGGTTGAACCATTTTTCCAGCAGGAAGTCAGTATTTCCGACATCTCTGACATCCCTGCAACACAACATCACCATCACCAGCTTTTCTTCCTCCTGCCTCGACATGTCAGAGATGGTATACGCTCATCGAGGATTTTCTTTGTTTTAACGCCACAAAAAGCAGAGTGAAGATGGAAGTAGATAAAGACGCAGCCTGTAATCTTTACATTTCTGAAGCTATTCAGAAAACTCAAGAGAAGATCAGCGGTTGGGAGGAGGTGCAGGTTGTCTCTGTACATCTTTGGCCTCGGGGGGTTAAAATACCAGCTGGAGAAGTGTGTGTGGTTGGAAATATCAGGTATTTATTGTGAACATGTAGCCTGCTATTAGGTAAAGGTGTCAGATGGTGTTTGTCTTTCTTACATTTACAGGCGTGTAGATAACGTGTAGCTCCAGGTCACACTTTTTATTTCTTGTCTGAAAATAAATAAAGAACCGTTTCAATTCTGTGACCGTTGAAAGAATCTGAGTCGACTCGTTTGTTTCAGCTGTGGAGCAGAAGAGGCTCTTTTAAATGTGAAATATCACCACTGCTTCGCCTGAAGCCACCGGAGCCGGGTTTATCTTTTTGTGGTCTTCTTGGTGCATTCATCTCTGTCAGGACTTTACTGTAAAGCCCAGAAATACAGTAGCATGAAATAAGTTGAACCCATCTCCACCCACACACCTGCCGTGACCGCGAAAGCGATGAAACGTCTGAAGCAGCAAATCGTATCGCGACGAGCTGCTGGCGTCGAGCCGCGATGACGACAGATGGTTGTTTTGATTAGATGGTTTCTGCTTCTCACGCCTGCGTTGACCGTCCGCTTTGAAACGGCTACAAACACTTTTGATACTTCGACACTTCGTAAAAACGAGACTCGCAGTTGTCTCTGAGGATCAGTCTTTCGGCAGCGGAGAGAAAGTCAAAGGTTCGTCTTTGATAGACGCTGTATTGTTGTCAAGCTCCTTATAATTCAACAAGACACATTTAAAGAGGCGTCTCGTTTTGAACCGTGAAACCTGAAACTGTCACGAAATGTTCTTGCTGAAATCCAAGAGGAGCTGTGAGGAGGTTTCCCGCAGGAATCCTGGACAGGAATTTTGTCCTGGAATTTTGTTGCGATGATGATGATGGAGTTGGTGAACCCCCTGGAGAGAGAGAGAGAGACGTGGGTCTTTATCTCAGTTAGAACCAAATCTTTCCCTGATTCTTCTGGTTCCAACACTCAGACGCTGCTGAACGTACTGGATCGGTTCTGGTTTCAGGAATTAGCCAGTACCGAACCATCATTCCCTGACTTTAACTAAACACTTTGAGTTGGTTGCTGGTCTCTACCCTGTGATTACGACCTGTAGCATCTACTGAAACTCTGGTGATGGTTTAGACTCAACAACTGATGATTTGATTTGGAAAGAGATTGTGTTTTGTTCTCTCATAATTAGAAAATATGCAAAGTCCTTTAAAAAACTGGATGATTGGATGATTGAATCCAACCATCTCAACCCAACATGCTCCAAATGTAACACTGCTATGGCCAGTAGAGGTCAACTATAAAAAAACAGTATTAGACATTTAGACTTGTCTGAATCTGACTATTAAATCATTTCATTCTGTATTTAATTGTTTAAAAAGTTAAAACCTGTTAATGTCAGAGTCATGAATTTAAGTTAAACATTCAAGAACTTTATTAAGATCAAATCAAAGTTTTCCTGTTATAAAGTTTTACTAGTAAAGAAAATTAAGTTTGACCCCAACACATAAAAAAGCAGCTATTAATACAATTGAAATGATAAAACGTTGAAACAGCAGTTAACCAGGTGAACCGTGTAGGTTGTTACAAGAAGCCGAAGCTGAAAATCTTCCAAAATAAACTTTGGAACATTAAGACTGGATCTGGAGGCAAACTTCAGGGTTTTTAGCAACAGAAGAGCACTTTTAAATACTAATGAATCCTTTCAAAATAAGAGACCGAGACAAAGAGAAAACGACAAGGAGACGAGCGATGAGGAGGATTAGGAGAGGAAAGAGAGGTACAACACCGAGACGCTGAGATTGACTTGGAATGTGAAGAATGACCTTCACTCTTTGGGAGCGGTCCAAGCATGACACACACACACACACACACACACACACACACACACACACACACACACACGTACACTGATAGACTGTACAGGGAGTAAATCAAACTTGAGTCTTGTGGATCGTGAGCAGCTGCTGCTCAGTGTGGATGTTTCAGCGGAGACTGATTTTGCTCCGACTGACACGTAACTGACAGATAATAAGACCAGTCAGTGGAAACACGACGGACGGTGAAGGATTCAAGCTGCTGCAGAGACGAGTGATTACGAGGCCAGTTCACATCGTCCTCGCTCCAACATCTGTGTGTCAGCGTTTGATCGCTGAAGAACCAAATCACATTTTTAATCGTTAAAGAACTTTAATGTGTGTGTGTGTGTGTGTGGTGAAGCCTGGAGTGATTCACTTTAATAGTCGTTTCTGTCTAAACTTGTTTCAACTCAGGATTTGCTGATTTTTATTTGTCCTATATATTGTTTTCTTAGTTTTATATGATGTAAATTGAAATCACCGTGGCTTCCAAAAGATCTGCACGGCCTTTTGTTGTTGTTGTTGTTGTTGTTGTTGTTGTTGTCGTCGTCGTCCTAAAGCTGTCAGCACTGATGCTGTTTTCAGGCCCAACATCATATTAATCGGTAGTCGTGATATCTCAGAAAACCCTCGAGAGAATTTCTGAAGAACAGGCTCAATGATGCAGATGTTGAAATTAAAAATGAGCTTTTTAGATGTTGGAGGTTAAAAGTCCAATAAATAAATCTGGTCACTTTTTTCTCTATGAAGCTTCGCCTACAGTCTCAGTTCAAGATGATCGATACGTATCAAAACGTTTATTTAGACTTGCGACTACTTATATGTCCTTTTAAATGGGCGAGGTTTATATACACGTTGTCTCTGATTGGATAACTCCATGAACACGTCGACCAAACGGGGGAGAAAACGACCTCGAATGACTGTTGAAGATCGTTAGACAAGACAAGTTCATAGATCTTTACAGAGCAAGAAAAAACACTGGAAATTAAAATAGAATCAATAAAATATATATAATGATCGATAATAGAAGTTAAAACAATAAATAATAAAACATTAGATTTAATTTAAGGAGTAATTAAAAATCACTAAAACAGCAGATATTAAAATAGAATAGAACAGTAGATAGATTTGTATTAAAACAATTAAAACAGCGCAAGTCTCAAGATTACGATTAAAAAATTCTTAGCTCAGCCATAAGTTACATAAGATGCAGCCGTATGTTTCACAACGTTGTGTCGCTGAACTCGTCCTTCATGAATCAACATCTCCAGGTCGTAGACTCTGATCTTACAAGTGTTGGTTTTTCACCAGGAGACGGTGGAGGCAGCAGAGACCCTTCATTCACCCTGAGGATCATTAACCATCACACTGACTAACAACATGATGCAGTCACTTATAACATACTGCACCTTTAAAACGTCAAAGTGTGTTTTCGTACATAGAAAATAATCAGCAGAGAATCAGTAACACATATTAATGACACATGTGCATCTGCTCACGTGTTTTAAATTGAAACAGTCGTAGAAACAACCGTCATTAAATCTCTTCCTCACTGACAGATGCAGCTGCAGCTTCGTCCTCTGTCATTATTCTCTTATGTCAGACTTTTATCAGCCTCGTTCCACCACTGGACACATTCTCCAACACACACTCTCTCCCTCCCAGCTTCCTCAAGACGCCACGATAATCTGCCCATCTGCTGACACACACACACACACACACACACACACACACACACACACACCACAACATCTGTCGGTGCTACATTCAGAGTCCGGACGTGTAGTTGTGAGATTAAAGTTTTCTTCCTGTGAACAGAGTTAGTTAAATTATAAGGAGACTTATTTCTATTTCTGAATATTTCTAATTAGTTTCACAGTGTTAAAGATTGTTTAATCTCATCGCTGCACCGAAGCATCATGGGAAAGTTTGGTGTCGTACAGTTGATCAGTTTTCACATCTCTGTGTTTTCTCTGCTGTGGTTTTTTTTTTTTTTCTTTGACAGAATCGTTTCTCTACAGACCAAACGTCTGCACGTCACACACTCTGACACTGTACAGTCAACACACACACACACACACACACACACACCTTCCTCTCTGGCTCGTTCTTATTGTTTCCTCCGTCATCCGTCTGACATTTATCTACATTTATTAAATTCATCACTTTAATCAATCTCGTTCAGCTGAACTCAGATAAGTTTCCGAGTCTGTTTCAGACTAAATGACGTCGGCCTGTTTTCTGTCTGAGTGACGGCGGCGCTGCAGGGAACCGTTTCAACACTTGATTAGGTTTTGGTGCTGATCCAGATGTGGATGATGTGATGATGATTGTTATCGCTGTTTTTAACTCTGACACTGTGGAAAGTGAAGCCCTGAAGGTTCATGTGGATGAAAAAGAAAAAGAGTTTCACACAAAGTTTATGTTTTTAACGTCGACGTCTGCTGGTTTAAGGCGTTTATGGAGCAGAGTAAGAAAGAAACCAGCGATGTTTGTTATTTATTATCATTTAACCGTTGTGTTTCTGTCAGGTTCAACTCACAGACGTTTGTTCTCGTCTCAGCAGGTGACATTTAGAGTCGACATGTTTGCTGTCATCACTTCTGTCTCTACAGAGTTTTTCTACATGTTGAAGCGTCTCCTTCCTTCCTTCTTCCCTCTGTCCCTTTGTTGTACGTCTCTCTCCATCTTATTTCCATGGTTACCTGAGGCACCGGGAATGTGGTGCCACCGAGGAATGTGTACAATTATTAAACCAGCCAGGGGCTAAACACACACACACACACACACACACACACCTGCATTCCTCAGACACTGTGCCATATATTCCATAACGTAAACTCTGGCAGGTTCTAAGTTGTGTAGAAACTTGTGTTTCTAATGTACATCTTGTTTTTTCATTATACGACTTAAACGTCGCCTTAAAAACCAGAAAGTTTCAACTTAAAGTAAGAAGTTTAGTCAGTTCCTCCAGGATTTAAGGTCCGTTTTCAGATTTGCCTGATTTTGCAGCAGCTTTTTGTTTTGTTGCAATAAAGTTGCAAGAGCAAATATATATATATATATATATATATATATATATATATATATATATATATATATATATATTGACGTGTTCCTGCAACTTTATTGCAGCAAAAACACCTAAAAACATTGCATTGTAATATTTTAGAAAAGCTGCTGCAAAATCAAGCAAATCATAATTAAATGAAATAATGTTGAAGTTCTGGAAACTTCCAGTTTTAACTGATGATTTTTCAGTTTTATGCTGAAAACAAAAAAACGCTGTCACGTCGTCACAGTTCAAACATTTGATCCTGATTCTTTCTACCTCCGGCGACAGGTTTAGTCCTGAAGGACCACAGCTGTTTCCTCTGGCTTTTTTTTTTGTTTTTTTGACCTGAACTAAAGTGAACCGTCGGTGTTTGTTAACGTCCACCTGTTGGTTCTGTTCTAGTTTTTTTCTACTCGTGTCCACGTTGAACAGACTCATCTTTGTAGCAGCTTTCTAAGCTTTTTTTTTTTTTTTTTTTTTAATTTCCTCCGATACCTTCGTCTAAACTTTCATCTGTTGACCTGTTGCTGGCTGCCTGTTGCCGTAGCAACACCAGCGTGATTGATGGATCTCGCAGGCGATTCAAGGGAGGATGACCCGGGAGGCCGCCGCTAATCCATAAATCCTATAGGAGGGTGTGTGTGTGGTGCAGGAAAAAAAGGGGGGTCAGCAAAACCTTTTGTCAAGTGTTTGAGTGTGTGTGTGTGTGTGTGTGTGTGTGTGTGTGTGTGTGTGTGTGTGTGTTTACTCCAGGCCACAGACTGGCTCCCACTGAGAGCTGGAGCCAGGCAGCTGAGAGCGCAGCACTTTAATTTTTTGGTTTCTGTGACGATCGTCTCATTTCTGTTCGTTAATTTGGTTTTTAATTTGTCAAAACAAAAACAAATCTGGTGAAAAACGGTCGCAGATTTATTTGAGGATAATTATGTGAAATAAGACGTCGGAGTTTAACGTTGTTGAATCATTTGATGACGTCATTCAGAGACTGTTTAAAGTGAATCCTTCATTTCTTCAGAAATAAATAGATGTTACTGTCATTTCCTGTTTATTCTGAGCAAATAATTAAAAAGACGACGTATGTTTCTGACTCAAACTAAACTGTCTCTGTGTCTAATGTGTCTAAAGACCTGATACTGAATTAGTTGTGGTTCTTTTTAATGTGCAGACTTTCAGAAGTTTTTTATGTGTCAGTTGATTAATAACTGATTAATCAAAAATAACAGACAGATTAATAGATTCTCTAAGTGATAAAAGTTGCCGGAGGCTGAACGACGTCTCGACATCTTATAGAAATACGTCTCAACAGATGTTGTGATGATCAGATGTTCAACCGCAGCAATCAGCATCAGAAAAACCTCCCGTCTGTGACTGTGACAGAGGTCGAGTTCGTAGCAGGTCGGCTGATTTCTTCAGACGTGCTCAGTCGTGTGTTTTCAGTTAGTTAACGTCTGAGGTTCAAAGACTTCAGGTTTTACTCTCTGAGCAGCGGGTCAGACTTTAACCCTGGAATCAGAGGAATGCTTCTGGATCGTTCCTTCAATATCTCTGGCCTCCAGGGACGTGTGGAGGCCATGCTCCTCTGTTTCCTGTCCTTCAGATCTCACACACACACACATGCTTATATACACAGCCGCTGTGGTTTGGTTTTTGTCTGTTAGTAAATAAGCTTCTGTCTTGTTTATCTCTGATGTCCTGCTCTGCTGGTTTTGCAGTTTGTCTGCTCAGACTTGTAGACTGACTCATCAATAGATCAGGTTTCCTGAAAGTTGCTGATGTTTGTAAAGTTACATCAAGTCTAATGAGTCAGATGAAGGATGGAGTCTCCCTGATCCCTCCATCGTCCTCATCCATCAACCTGAAACACACACACACACACACACACACACACTCCTACTGTAACATACCACAGTGATGGAGCAGAGCGGGTTTTAGCAGGTCTTCCTGTGCACAAGTGTTTGTGTGTGTGTGTGTGTGTGTGTGTGTGTTTGTTGTCACGACTTCTCTTAGAGCTGCACGTCAAAAGAAGGAAGTGTAAAGATCACAGGCCCAACATCACTGATGGATGATCAAAGTGTGTGTGTGTGTGTGTGTGTGTGTGTGTGTGTGTGTGTGACCTCTGAAACCTTGAACTTGTTGTAACATCGACAGAAGATGAGTCGGTTGGTTTTTGCCTCTGAAGAACTACACTCAAGTGACATCAGGTGCTGCTGCTTCTTTGAGTTCAGTCGAGTCGTGATGTGAATCACATGTTCACTGTGTTTTGGTCGTTTTAGTTCGTCTGCAGACTCTGACTTATAGAGACCAACATGTCGAACAGGTCTCTGTGGACTGAGACCTTATTTCTCACTGTTGAATTGTGGATTCTGCTTGATAACTGCTGTCAAAAAACATTGTTGACCTTGGAGGCATAATTGACGTCACAACAGCTTTTCTAAAAACTGGCAACAAAAGTTGTGGTGTTTTTAGGTGTTTTGTTGCAGTAAAGTTGCAGGAGCAAGCGAAAGATGAGACTGAAGAGTGAAGGTATAAACCAGTGTCAGTGACGTGTCTGGTCTGACGTCCTCCCTGTGTTTCTAACATTCTCTGTCTGTTTCTCAGTAGACGACTTCCTCTTGTTGCTCTACAAAATAAAATAGTTTTCCATCTCTGTGGTGAACTCTCTCACGTTTCCTGCGTCTTCTAAAAGAAACAAGGTGATTCACTGACGTGTGGATCAATGTTTGACTGGAAACATGATTCATGTTTTAAGGTTTTAAGTCTCAGTGTCCGACAGACAAAACAGCACCACTGGACTCCGTCTTCACGGCCAATGAGAGAGTTTTGTTGTCGCCGTCTGAGGCTTCGGGAGCTTTTTTTCAGGAAATGAACGAGGGATGAGAAGTGAAAGAGAGATTGATGAAGGAGCATCTGGGGCTGGTTAGCGTCAGGATTCAGCAGCTCTCCGACTGTAACTCGCATCATGAACGTTGAACGTAACGACGCTCTGTGGTTGGATTTGACATGATGTCTCCTCAGAGAGCAGACGTGTCACAGGTCAACTGTTCGGGTCGATTGGTTTTATTAGAAACTCACAGCTCATGTTTCCTGTTTCACCTCAAGAGTCGAGCAACTTTGTTTTGATTTCTCATTTTTTCTTGTTTATATTCCCTCTTTCCCCCATTTCCTTCAATTTCCTCTCTTCCCCTGACATTTCTCCTATCTTCTTTTTCTTTTTCTTCTTTTTTTGGTCATTTGTATTTTCTTCTCTGTCTTCATTAAATTCCAGAAATGTTCAGAAACTGATCCAAACGAAGTTAATGTGACCTTCTTCTTCTTCCTCTCTGTGTCTCTGCAGCTTTTCCACGTGGCCTACGTCCTCATAAAGTTTGCCAACTCTCCCCGTCCAGACCTCTGGGTCCTGGAGCGATCCATCGACTTCGGTCAGACCTACCAACCCTGGCAGTACTTCGCCTGTGAGTAGAGACACTCAGAAACTGTACTTTACACACACACACACACACACACACACATATACATGGGTGTTTGACTCCAGATGTCATGAGGTTATTAGGAACCAAAGTGAGTCAGATTCCATCAACATCACTTCATGCTTCCTCAACCTCCCCCAGGGTTTCGCTTTAATTCTGCCTCTAATCTCCGAGTTAAGCAGCAGCTCCCCGAGGCTCATTTGGTTTGTTGGTCAGGTCAAAAGATGGTGGAGGAGGGGGGGGAGGGAGACGGAGGGGAGGGGACGGTGGGGGGGCAATCATTACATCATTGAGCTGCCAGCTGATTGGCTGAGGCAGCTGTCAGTCCAGGTGAGCTGGAGGGGAATTCCAGACATGTCTGCCAACAGGTCGCAGCTCGAAGAACATCTGAAGAAAGAAAGACGAGTCAGCGGGGGTTTGGGGTTTATCTCACCTGTGTGTGTGTGTTCCCACATAATGAGTTGGCATTAATTAGCTTTATTAAAAGCTGTTCAGGGCGTCTGGGACGGAGGTGGCAGATAAATGAAAACCTGAATTACTTTAATCTCAACATCTTTGATGTGATGTTGGTGATCTTTAAAGCTGACAGTATGTAAACTGCTGCACCCACAGAGACTCAGTGTTGAATGAACCTGAGAGTCTCACTAGAGTAGAAGTACAGACACTAGAGTAGAAGTACAGACCCTAGAGTAGAAGTACAGACACTAGAGTAGAAGTACAGACACTAGAGTAGAAGTACAGACACTAGAGTCGAAGTACAGACACTAGAGTAGAAGTACAGACACTAGAGTAGAAGTACAGACACTAGAGTAGAAGTACAGACACTCGACCATAAAATAACTTTGGTAGAAGTTCAAGTCGTCACTAGAATGATTCTCCAGTAAAAGTCTTAAAGTATCTAGTATTTACTGTACTTCAGTATGACAGTAATCTATAATTAAATGTAGTTAAGTAATGAAAGTAAAAGTACAAGTACATGTTAATAAAACAGAAGAATATTATGAAGTTTATCCAGCACTTTAAAACATGGAGCTACAACAATCTTCATAGACAATGTCTTGAGTCTGAACTAAAGAACTAAACTTGTTCTTTTTTCACTAAATATCTCTTTGATATTGATATTGATATTTGATAGAGCGCTGGAGAAATGAGACAAAACTATTAAATGATCTGTATCATTCCAAGGAGTGATGACTCTTTCTTTTACATCCCTGTAAATAAAGGACTTTGGATTTAGTAATTTACTAACGTGTGATTATTATTTTATAAACTAAATGATTCATTGATGAATGAAAACGTTGTTGAATCAGCATCAGTTTTACATCAGTGATCAGAGTCGCAGCTGATGGTCGTTGCCCTGCAGCTGTTGTGAAGCTGCAGATGAGGTGTGTTTAACTCGGTAAAACACAGACCTGCAACCAAACCCTCAGAGCCTCCTCTAATTATCACACTGAGACGCATCATTAAAACGCCGCACGCTGGTTCACGCTCATCAGCGTGTTCAACATGAGTGAGGGGGATGTTCACACTCACACAATGTGGTTTGAGCTGATTATAAGCTTTTCTTTGTTTTCTCCCCCTTTCTCTGCTCTCTCTCTCTCTCTCTCTCTCTCTCTGTGTGTGTGTGTGTGTGTGTGTGTGTGTGTGTGTGTGTGTGTGTAGCCTCTAAGAGAGACTGTATCGAACGTTTTGGACAAAGAACAATCGAAAGAATCAACAGCGACAACGACATCATCTGCACCACTGAATACTCACGAATCGTCCCGTTGGAAAATGGAGAGGTAACGTTTGTTTGTTTGATTGTTCTTTTGACTGATTGATCGGTTCATCAGCAGGTTGATTAACAGGAAGCTGATCAATTAAAATGATCAGTTACTTGTGCTACAGTCAACCACCAGGGGAAAGTGTTTCAGTTAAACCTGTTGAGGTCGTTGTTGCAGTCATGATGTGAATATTTTGTGTTTGATTCAGGTGACGTCATCTCTCTGTTGCTCATTAAATGATTTTCCCAGGCTGAGAGTGTTTCTACCTCTGTTATCATCAGCTGATAGAGTCTTCCTCCTCCTCTCTGTCAGATCGTGGTGTCCTTGGTGAACGGTCGTCCCGGGGCGATGAACTTCTCCTACTCGCCGGTGTTGAGGGATTTCACCAAGGCCACCAACATCAGGCTGCGTTTCCTGAGAACCAACACGCTGCTGGGACACTTGATGGGGAAGGCGCTCCGCGACCCCACCGTCACCCGACGGGTGAGAAAGAAACAAGACAAAGAGCCAACACTGGTTCTATCAATATAAATGAACGACACCAACTCGGGGAGCGATTAGCTTTTCTTATATTAGCATTAGCTTAGCATTAGGTACACATTGATGAGTCCTGTGGGTCCAATTTACTGGGCCCAACTTTTCTCCATTTTACGTACGAGATAACATGCTAATTAATTAGTTTTCTGTCTGTATTTTTGGTGTTTTGGTGCATTAAGACTTGTCTGACTCTCAAAAAACAAAAAACAAACCAAGACATGACATGTCACCAATGAGTTTTAGTGATCTTATGTCTCTTTTCCATTAAACTGTTTGTTCTACCACTACTGGACTCTACTCAGTCTGGTACCAGACATGTTGTTTTCCATCACAGTTTGGTTTCTCCATGTGAATGTGGTGGTTGAGGTTAAACATTAATGGACATGGAGGAGATGCTGTACTTGTTGCTGGGTTAGCTTACGACCAGGTAGCTACGACGATGGCTATCACTCTTGTCCTGTTTAAAAATGGAGTTTGATTATTTTGTTGACGCTCCCTCTGACCAGTCAGTGGTTGTCAGTCTGTTCACATCACGTTTTAGTATTGACTCAGATCGACTGGTACCTCAACAGAGTAGGAACTAAAAATATACCAGGAACTAGCACCAAGTGGAAAACACTAAAACCTGAGCCCCGTTTGTAGCTTCATCTTTGGTATTAGGATACATTGTGAAGTTTAGGTCTGGTTGTATTTAGTCTAGTTTGGTCCAAAGGGAACAAATTTTACCCATTAGCTTTTTACAAACAAAATATAGCATGTCTGTATAACAGAGCCAGGTTTTATGCTAAGCTAGGATAACTAACTCCAGCTTCATATTTATTTGGCATCAATCTGACTCAACACTTGACTGAAACACAAACTAACGCTACAGGATTGTTGGTGATAATACATGTTGTTGTTGTTTGTCAACAGTATTACTACAGCATCAAAGACATCAGCATCGGAGGACGATGTGTGTGTAACGGACACGCTGAAGCCTGTAACGCTAAAGATCCCAACGACCCTTACAAGTAAGACGACCTCACACACACACACTAACACACTCAATCAGACAGTGTGTGATGATTCATTGACTTGTGGTGAACCAATATGCTTTGACTGGATTTATCTCTTGATTTAGAAGTAGAGTGTGTGTGTGTGTGTGTGTGTGTGTGTGTGTGTGTGTGTGTTCCTTGATGAAAAGAGATCAGAGGAAATCTCAGTAAACACAAGCAGATATAAAAATATGATTTATGTTATTAACGCAAATTCTTTCATTCGTTCTTGACGGTGGTTTTATTTGCTGCGAGCATCGTCTGCCTGTCGGTTGTTATTACGACAACATGCCCGTTATGCAAATAAGATACAAGATTTGTTACAACACATAAGGCTGCTGACAAAACAACAGGAGAGTTGTTACAACCTGGAATCATTCGGGTCAAATTCACAACATCAGAGTCAAATGTCAGAGTCGAGTCGAGTCACGACGAAGCTCAGAACCTGAAAGGAAACAAATTAGAATATCTCATCTTCTGTCAGAGAAACATTTCTCCTCAGTGGAATAAAAGAAACACGTATCAGATGTTCAGGTTCATTTGATACGACAGTGTTTTTTTATCACAGAATTAGATTCTCATCATGGTGGAAACTTGTAGAGTTTCCAGATAACATCACTGTTGATCAGTTTGCTTCTTCAGACTTGTCTCAAGTTAAGTCTGAAGTTTGAGGGAAACACTGATACAATTAGAATAATACTATGTTTTTTTTCTGCCTAAAACACATTTCCAAAAGGATCTGGATCGATATTTGTTTTCTGATTTAAAATTAAACACGAAGATGATCTGAACGACCAAACAAGACACAAATCAAACACTGAAGGAAGTTACTTCACCTTTACCAGAAACATTCACTGACACTCACTGATGAACTGATTAGATTTAATGGGTCAAAGGTCAAAACATGTTTTTGACTTTAACTGTAAAACATTGAATTTCTAATTAGCTGCAGCTGCACTGGTTGGAAACAACTGCAAGATGCTAATTCTCTATTATTCAGAGTCAGTTAATAACAGTTATATATATATATGTATATATATATATATATGTAAAGAAAAGATCAAAATTGTAATTGAAACGTCAAAGACAAAACATGTGGAGGCAGAAACGTTTCTGATCATAACTTCCTGTAAAAAATAAACTTCCTGCTCCTTATGTTGTTTTCGTTTATTATAGAGACAATAAAAACAAGAGGGAGCTTGTTCTAATACTGTACACTGTGTGTGTGTGTGTGTGTGTGTGTGTGTGTGTGTTTGTTTGTGTGAGTGTGTGTGAGAGAGAGCGAGAATTTCCCGGTAAGTGTAGGTCTCTCATGAGAAGTGGAAGTGGGCAGCGTGTGATTAATGTAATGATACGTGTGAGAATGTAGATTGTTGGATTGAACGACTACATATGTGTGTGTGTGTGTGTGTGTGTGTGTGTGTGTGTGTGTGTGTGTGTGTGTGTGTATACCTGGAAGCTATAGAAGATTTTCACAGTAAGCCATCATTACTACAATGCGTATATGTACAATGTCTAAATGTGCACACACACACACACACACACACACACACTGTATTTTACTTTAACACATGCTGATGATCACATTTGGATTACACACACACACACACACACTCGTACAGACTTGTTGAAGGCATCCAAAGCTCTGTTGCTCTTTCCACACTGTTGCATGCGGCTGATTTGGGAATTTGGGAGTGAAGTGGAGGTTTGAGAGGGAGGTGGAGGGTTGGTTAGTGTGACATACTGAACTACTGATGTGGAGGCGTTTACACTGCGACCCCCTCAACGTCCTGCGGGAGATATTTAAGCAGTAGTTTGATTGACAGTAGATGCAGAGACACAGGTGGCTCTGTTTCTGGTCGTTAACCTGGAGGTGCTGACGTCTCCGGGGAGTTGTGTGAAAATATGTAAGATAAGGGGGAAAAAAGTCAAGATTTAAAAGGTCAGTTTCATCTTTTGTTTGTGTTGCTGTGTGAATTTCAGCAGTGGGACAAGGATTTAGACCCTTCAATAAAAGTATCACTCAGTAATGCAAACAAACTGACTGGTCACAGCAGCAGTGGACCAGCGACTACTTTGTTGTACGAGGTAAAGTTACATTATTTTCAGTGGAATAAAACAATGAGTCATACAATGTTCAACAAAAACAAACAGGAGCTTAGTCTCAGTCTAGACATGAAGGTCTGTCTCTGTAGGAGACGACTTACAACAGTGTGAACACGTCCAGGGTCCAGTTGATTTATGTTCACACCCTCATGGCTGTGAAACTATCACATCATGAATACGATCGGTTTCAGCTACTTAGTCCAGGTTCTGGAGACAAGTTACAGTTTCTCCTGGAGGATCTTGATATATGTCCACCCAGAGGTCTCCTGCCTGTTGAATGTTCCCAGAAAATCCCCAGTCCTTCAGGAGGACCTGCAGGACCTGTCGATAGGGTGATGAACTCCTGGACTATCTCACCTTATTTTCTGTCACTATGACTTGAAAACAAACCATATGTCTCAATTCACAAACTTCCATATTTACACATTTTAACTGTGTAAGTGTGTTGACGCTGACCAGTCTGGTGAAACACAGTGACTGTTAACACCAGGATGGTTTCACTCATCACGGTCAAACAGTTGAGTGTTGAACGATGGACACTTCTCACCCTCAATGACGCCATCTTGGCTACGTAGCAGAAGAGGAGGGACGGTGGCGGCGGCGTAATCTCCACCTCACATGAAACATGGAGCCACACAAGCAAACATCAGCACTAGTGAGACTTTGATTATTGATTATAACTGAAAACAAGACGGTAGATATGTTGGTAGGAGACGATCACGATGGATTAACGTTCTGATCTGTGACGATTCACCACTAAGAAGAGGAAGAAGAAGATGGAGATGTTGAGATCAACATTTCCAGTAAGCGAACAACACTACCCTGTCAAAATTCACGTACTACAGAAGAAAGCACATACATAGAAGTGTACTAACAGAAGTATCCGAATTGAGACGCACTAAAGGACTGAAACATGGACAATTTTATGATGTTGCAGCAGCTGTTGCAACGACTTTTGTCCCATCATGGGAAAATAAGGCCCAGGTTCAAAAATCTTGGCATTATTCTATAAGAAACCGTGCTTGAGACTCACCTTGAATCAGGTTTCCCAGGGCTCTTTACCCTTTATAATGAAGTCTCTGTTTTTTTGTGGCGCTTTGACTTCAAACTGCTGAGTTTCTCTCGGTCGTCGTGTTATTAGCAGTGCAGCTGCAGGTTGAAAACCGCTGCCTTTAAACACAGACGTCCAGTCAGCAGCCCTGCTGTCATCCGCAGCACACCTGCTCGGATATAACAACGTCAAACAAAAAGTCCTGGGCTGATCTAAGTTTTCCGATGGAGCGCGGGCTCTCGACTTCACATTCCTTCTCTCTGACACAAACCAGACGGAGTATCTCCAAACGCTGGATGAGGTCAGAGGGGATTTATTTGAATTCCTCTTCGCGTGTTGCCATCAATCAAACACCTGCGTACATGAAACAAGATGTAGATGGCAAGTTGTGATTTTCAACCTTTATCTATGCAGCTTTAAGAATGAATACAACCCACATCGCAACAGATCAATCTTCATTCGTCAGATTGTTTAAAATCCCTGAAATCCCCGTGGATCACATATTATCAAACAGTTTTAAAGGGTTTATTTCACTGTAATTGCTTTTTCCAATAAGGTTAATCATTCTTTTATGTGTGAAATACCCCGATGAGTCACAGATTAAACAGTCGATGTCCTGAAAGACTAACAGATTTATCTAAAGGAGGTGAAATCCATCCAGCTGCAGGCTCCTGCCACTTTCAGTGAAATATGTCTGGAATCAGAGCCGCTTGTAGACAGCTCCGAGAGGGAGAACAGGATGAAATGTCATCGTCTCTGAACAAGCATTCTCCATCTACCGCTCCCTCCGCTTCAACTACCTTATTCATGTAATTATTCTTTATTTTAATCCAGATTTGGTAAATCATAATTATTTATTGTCACATCTGTGTGAAAACTGGAGCTACTTCTCCTGAAGGTTGTTCAACGTCATAGATTTGTTTCAGATGTTGGACACTGTGTAAACTGACCCATCTCTGATCAACTCACACCAGTTTTGTGGCGTCGCCTACGACAACTTTACTTATTTGTTTCAACAGACAAACAGCTCGATCAACAAGAAATTAGTTGGTTCAAATGGTGAAGATAAGTGAGAAGCTATCAAAGAACCGATGATAGGAGTCAAATTCAGATTCACTTTGATTTATTTAATGATCTAAAAGTTCATCAATTCAAGAGCTTCAGCTTCGCCATTTTTTTCAGTCATTTATCTAGAGTCTGGTCACAGAGTCAGTCCAGATGTTCCTCATCTCAGCAATGTTTTCCAGCTCCTTCTTCAGGATCTGGAGATGCTCCGAGGCTAAATGAGATATACGCTGCCTGGGCAAAAAAAAAAAAAAACAGTCTCCACCTGATGAAGTGATGCTCCATCATGTCTAGTGAGACTGTACCAGCCTGTGGGGGCAGTGCTATGATCTGGGGCTGCTGCAGTTGATCAGGTCTGGGTTCATCAACATTATGTGTCTAAAGACTGAGGTCAGCTGACCTGAATATACTGAATGACCTGGTTATTTTTTCTTCTGATGAACGGACATATTCAAGATGACGATACCAGGATTCATCGACTGGTTCAGGGAACATGAGACTTTGGAGGAGACTTGAGCAGTGTCTGACTCATCATCCAGCAAAACTGGACAGAAATAAATCTTGACATCGTGACACTGCAGAAGCTTATTGAAACAATGTCACAGTGAATGTGATGTAATCACAGCTAAATGTGGTCCAACAAAATATTAGTGTCACCTTTTTTTTTTTTTTTTTTTTTGGTGGCGACTTCTTTTTTGGCCCGGCAGTGAATAATCTCTGCAGTGTTTTCTGGTTTTAGTCCAAGGTAGAGCTGAAAGTGTCTGTCTCCATCCTGGAGGCAACCAGGAAGCATCTTGATTAGATGTCTGAACAACATCAGTGGTTCTAGTCTGAGCTTCTTCTGGATGTTTTAGCTTCTCACCCTGTTTGTAATGTTGAGCCCAGACACTCTATGGGGAGAAACTTGTAATCACAAGGCTGAAATACCTAATTCTTTCCAATATTACGCAAAGATCCTGACCCCAGGTGAGGGTTGGGACTTAGATCAACAGCTTTGTCAATAAACCCCCTCGTCTAGTTGCAGCAGGTTTCAGAAAGTTGCCGACCAGAGCAAGTAGCTGCAAGTTTCAACTCATCTTGTTGTGAATCTTTATTCTAAACTGGCATTTAGAGCAACTTTGGTAGAGGTTGATTTTATTTTTGTCCATGTTCTTCCGCTGACTGGTCTGATACAGGTTGGATGTTGAGGTCGTTGTTAATGAACAATTACTTAAAACACTGTTGTCCACTTTCCAGAAACTGGTATAAACAATCATAACACAGAGCAACTCTTTCTCTGCAGTTCCTTCCTTCTTTTCCTTAGTTATTGTTCTGACACCTCATAGGAAGTCTGTTTTCTCTTACCTCCTCTTTCCCTCCCTCAACATACACAGTTATACACACAAACACCAGCTGTGCTAATGATTAACCCAGATGTACCCTCAACTCTCTGAGCTCTGATCCCGAACTGGAGGTGATGCAGCGAAGTGAAACCAAATGGTGCCGAACAGAACAAACTAGGACCGAGCAGCCAATCCAGATGGAAACAACGTGATCCACACGCCTAAGTGGGCATAAAACATCCCTGCTTAAACAGGACCAACCCTTTTACAGTTGGGGTTGGTTGAACTTTATCCTAAAGTTGTATGTTCAATCTTTGAGTTTCTTTGAAAGTTTATTTCTTTGTCAGAAGGATTATACAGAAAGTCGTGAACTAGTTGAAACTAAACTTGCCGTGTGTTTCAGTCGACATACTTCTATATTTACACTTACTATTTTGAGTGTTTAAGTGTGTTGACACTGACCAGTCTGGTGAAACACAGTGACTGTTAACACCAGGATGGTTTCACTCATCACGGTCAAACAGTTGAGTGTTGAACGATGGACACTTCTCACCCTCAATGACGCCATCTTGGCTACGTAGCAGAAGAGGAGGGACGACGGCGGCGGCGTAATCTCCACCTCACATGAAACATGGAGCCACACAAGCAAACATCAGCACTAGTGAGACTCTGATTATTGATTAGATTTGAAAACAAGACGGTAGATATGTTGGTGGGAGACGATCATGATGATTAATGTTCTGTCCAGTAACGATTTACCATTAAAAAGAAGAAGACATTGAGATCAATAAAATTTGCGCACTATGGAAGTAGGCACTATCCGAATTGAGACACACTATTGGTGCACAGATACACTAACACAGTTTGGTGTGGATACAGCCAAAAGAGATCGATCTAGAAGTTTTATTATCAATTTAATTTGGGATTTTCCTTTGAAAAAAATAGACATAAGTGTTTCGTAAAAATCTTAATTCCTACAATTATGTTATTCTCTTTACTGCTATTCTAGTTTACTAACCTGTAACTACATTATTCTCATCGCTTGCGACCGTTACACTTCGTGCCTGTGACTTGTCACAGAAAAATCTCTGGTTACTTTTTGTGTCAAACCTCCATCTCCAGTATAAACACATTCAGTGTGCTTCCATTCAAACCTTTACATCAGTAGATTAGCGTTGGCGACCAATTTTTTTTCCAAGAGATGAAAATCTAAAATGTGTTTTATTACCATAATCTTCCAAAATGCCAGGTAATCCCGCAAAAAAAGGGGGAGTGAAGCTCGGCTGCAGATATGATCCTCATCCAGGAGAAACTGTGTGTTTAGTTTGACTGGACTCGCTGTGGGTTACTCATCATCAGCCTACAGACACACTCTGTTAAACCACCATACGTTATCATGGCAGTATAAACACTCTCCACAGTATAAACACATGTCTCAGTTTACACCGAGGCTGCCAGAGAGAGAGAGATTAAAGTCCACATAATGTATGAAATCTGAGTCATTAAAATACCTGTGTATCTTTTAAGACTTGGTTGAATTACACATAATTGAGTTTTGGAAGATATTTTTTCCATCTTCCAGTCAAACCAGTTCTGCAGTAAATTTGCGGTGTTGGAGAATTAGTTTAAACCTGCTCGGAGCAGATTGTTGGCAAAAAAAAAAAAAAAGACAAATCAAATTACTCCCACACAGATTGTGATTTTAGTAAAGTTTTCTGGTGAAAAGGTCTTTGACTTTCAAACTGACAGTAACATCCATTTAGCTCAGTCTTAAAGGATCATATGGGGAATTTTAAAAATCAAACATGACTTAGTTAACTACGTCTTGCAGAGATAAAACTGTTTTCAGTTGGTCCAGAAGAGTTTCCTCTGCAGACTCCTGAGACGTTTATTACTCTGGTCGATGTTCCTCGTCACCAATGATAAAAGCGTTAATTTGACCGAGACAGGACACAGGTATTGTTGCTCTGGTGCTGTTTGGATTAGTTAGTTAGTTTGTGTCGTTACCTGATATTTCTATTGATGAAACATCTGATCACTACCTGGATCAATCAAAGTCACACAACAACACAAACTAACTGTAACTAACAATGTAAGTTTACTGTTGTTGTCAATGACGTCTGGTAACTGTAGTTTCTAGGATCCCATCTGTGATGTTTCCAGTATAAACCAGTTCCTCCAGGATGCAGCAGCTTTTCTAAAAAAAAAAAAAAATGCAATCAAAGTAGTTGTATTTTAGGCATTTTGTTGCAATGAAGTTGCAGGATCAAATTGAAACTTTTTTCCCTTTAAATGGGGAAACTGTTTGTCTTGGTCCTTAACAGTGATGTTGAAGGTAAATGTGAGATTTTTTTTTATTTCACATGTTTCCTGCATCTTCTAAAAGAAACAAGGACGTGATTCACTGACGTGTGGATAAATGTTTGACTGACACTGGTGATTGGTTAATGTGGTTTTGCAACACTGTGAAATCCTGGACGATGTGAATAACAACAATGTGAACCTGAAGCACTTTAAGTGGTTGTACTTTGACAGTCGACTGCCTCATTGTCCTTTAACCGTACTGTCTGGACAAAGGCTCAGCAGGTTCATTAAACATTAAGGAGTAAAGGTCGTCTGTATAAGTGTGCGACAACGTTTGAGTCAACACATGAAGAAGACGTGTGGTATTTATCAACACACACATCCTCTCACTCATCAGAGGTATTAGAGACACAGTCCTTCACATCTCTGTCACTAGAGCACAGAGAGACTCAGGGGACATAAGTGAATTTCATTTTTAGTTTCAACACACACCTGCTGCTCTGTAACGCTGCAGGAACGACTCTGGTAGAGTTACTGTCGTATTAGTGTTTACACCCAGTTGTTGATGAATAGGTCCTATGCTGGTAAAAATCATGAACAAGTCAATGGAGATAAAAATGATTTTCTGGTCTTGAAATGTGTCCTGGTTTCCACATATGATGTTTGTGAATGTTAAAGATAATGTTTGACATGGAGAGAAGACTGTTTAGTGACAGGCAGCAAACGTTACTTCAGGTTTAGCGACTACAACTCTGACAGCTAACGTTAGCTTAACAGCAGCTACGCTAACCTAGGAAAATATCTGACCTGGTCAGTTTTATCACCTGCTCCTCGTTCTCTCTTCAGTCAGGAAGAGAGGGGGAAAGAAACTGTGACGTGACGTCACCTACCAGACTGTTTGGTTTGTAGTCGAACCAGTTACAAAGTGGATCAGAAAATATTTTTTTATCTCCATTGACTCATTCTGGGTTTTTTTCCGCTCTAAGGGCCCAGTGGGTCAGCTGTGACTTAGGCTGCCTATAATAGTTTTATAACGGTGAAAATTTCCTGTAAACCACAATTACAATGATTTATTGATACATATATCTTTTTAAAAGATGCCTCACTGACATTTTAACTGGTGTAAGTTTTTCTGAATAAAAAGAAATTGAATTCAGTGGAACCGTCCCAGGAGTACAGTTTTGTTCAGGAAGCTGCTGGTCCACAGCTAATGACTCAAACCAGGAAGTAGTGAATTTGGGTGGAAACCCTCCATTGAAAGTCATTTCCCTAAAATGCTTGAACGGAGCCGATCGCCAGGGAGGAAACGAAAGTGGAACGGAGAGAGATGGATGAGGGAGTGTGTGTGTGTGTGTGTGTGTGTGTGTGTGTGTGTGTGTGTGTGTGTGTGTGTGTGTGTGTGTGTGTGTGTGTGTGTGTTTGTGTGTGTGTGTGTGTGTGTGTGTGTGTGTGTGTGTGTGTGTGTGTGTGTGTGTGTGTGTGTGTGTGTGTGTGTGTGTGTGTGTGTGTGTGTGTGTGTGTGTGTGTGTGTGTGTGTGTGTGTGTGTGTGTGTGTGTGTGTTTGTGTGTGTGTGTGTGTGTGTGTGTGTGTGTGTGTGTGTGTGTGTGTGTGTGTGTGTGTGTGTGTGTGTGTGTGTGTGTGTGTGTGTGTGTTGTGTGTGTGTGTGTGTGTGTGTGTGTGTGTGTGTGTGTGTGTGTGTGTGTGTGTGTGTGTTGTGTGTGTGTGTGTGTGTGTGTGTGTGTGTGTGTGTGTGTGTGTGTGTGTGTGTGTGTGTGTGTGTGTGTGTGTGTGTGTGTGTGTGTGTGTGTGTGTGTGTGTGTGTGTGTGTGTGTGTGTGTGTGTGTGTGTGTGTGTGTGTGTGTGTGTGTGTGTGTGTGTGTGTGTGTGTGTGTGTGTGTGTGTGTGTGTGTGTGTGTGTGTGTGTGTGTGTGTGTGTGTGTGTGTGTGTGTGTGTGTGTGTGTGTGTGTGTGTGTGTGTGTGTGTGTGTGTGAGATCGTCTGAATGAATGGTTCTGATAGAAAAAGGTGAAACCTAGAAACACAATCAGCCTGTTGAAATACAATATACAGACGTGTTATCAGCTCAGACCAGAGTTTGGTAACTCAACCTCTTCTACAACAGGACTCAGATACTGTTCACATCGACTCTCATTATTCTAATACACTTTTAAGACACCAACTGCTCTTAAGATGTTCAAAGATCAAATGAAACGTTGAGAGAAACCAACTCGCTGCTCCTAAAGAATGTGAGAAATGAAACCAGACAAAACCTGATCCTGCAGCTGCGTGTCTTATCTCTGTCTGTCGCTTTATTCACACACTGATTTACAAAACAGTAAAAAAAAAAAAAAAAAGGTCAGTCTTCTGAGAAAGGTCTGAGTAAAAGATGATGTAAAAGATGATGCTTCTCAATTGAATCATTTGCTCGCTGGTCACAAACTGATCTAATCTCCTGTTGATAAACTCAACCTCAACATTTAATGGCTCAAACTCTAGAGTTTCTCTGTCAGAGGCTAACGCATGTCGACTCAGCTTTTAAACATTATATTGATAGTAGTGTTTTATAGTAACAAAGCTTTGTGCTTGTTTTATACTTGTCATACTTCAGTACAGTAAAAACTAGATACTTTAAGACTTTTACTGGAGAATCATTCTAGTGACGACTTGAACTTCGAGTGTCTGTACTTCTACTCTAGTGTCTGTACTTCTACTCTAGTGTTTTTACTTCTACTCTAGTGTCTGTACTTCTACTCTAGTGTCTGTACTTCTACTCTAGTGAAGTCACCGTCAGTGACTTTATCCAACACTAGTTGATAATTTGACACCATTGTTCCCAGACTGTCATAGTCAGAACAAGTAAAATCAGTTTCTTTTAAAGATCAAATCCAGCTGTTTTCTGTCAGGAGCAGCCTCTCATTTTATTCTCCTGTACAACAATATCGTCAGCAAAACGTATGAACATCATCAGCTCATTGTTTCCATTCAAATTACAGGTTGAGTCAGAACAGGGTTTCCTAACGACTGGAGTCAAATATCTTGAAAAAGGCCAGACAGGAAGAAGAACGTTGTTGGTTTTTGATCACACTCCTCTTCCCGTGAGTCCAGCTCTGTGGTGTTTGTCAAGTCTCAAGGAGACGAGAGAATAGCGTTAGGATTTTTTCTTCCTCCCTGCTGTGTTTTGGCCACACTCTGCACGGCTAATCGGATTAAAAAGCCTGGGTTAAGCAGTCAGCCGCTTGTCGATGAAGAGGGAAGATTAACTCCTTCATTGTTCGTTAGAGGGGGGTCTGTTTCCACCTTTTCTCTTTTCTTTCTTTCTTTCCTTCTCTCTGTGTCTTTCTGTGTTTCTCTTTGAAGTGACGGGAGCAGGGTAAGAGTTAGAGGAATGTGAACTTCTCAGAAAAGTTCAAATGATGTTTACCCTCAAAACACAATGAACTGAGATATTGTTCATATCAGTGCACATTTCACATTTCAGTCTGTTGTTGTCAAGTCAAAATCAGACTGTGTCCTCTCTCTCATCTCTGTTTGTTGTTGTTGTTGTTGTTGACAGGTTACAGTGCGACTGCCAACACAACACCTGCGGCGTATCATGTGACCAGTGTTGCCCCGGATACAACCAGTTACCATGGAAACCAGCGACGACCTACAGTGCCAATGAGTGTGAACGTGAGTACGGCCTGGTACCACGTTATTACACACACACACACACTCACACACACACACACACACACACACACACACACACACACACACACACACACACAGTGAAATCACTGATCCCTGCAGAGGAATGTGTCGGTTCAACAACTAGTTGAACCTTAACTTAATGAACTGAAGAGACGCATATGAAACACTGAACGCTTCAGGCTGATGTTTTGGTCGTCTTACAACCTTTTTGGCCACGTTCCCTTTTTTTGAATGTTGACAATAATTATTAGTTAGTAGAGAAGTTTCTGACTCTTGGCACCACAGGGTAATTGCTGTAACTTAGAAGTTTTCTAGAGAGTAGATTCACGCCAGGAGGAGTCGCTACAGAGGAAAAAAAGTTACTTTACATATCTACAGTAGTCGAAAACAAACTTTCCTCAACAGGTTTAGACCAAAAGGCTTCAAACATGAAGTATTTATCATAAAAATTAAAGTATCAATACCATAAAGAAGCGCAACACAAACACTCATTAATGGAGGATTTTGCACTGTAGCAAAGTTTTCTAACGTACAAAAGGTTGCATAGCATTAACATAGTCGAGGTAGCTCATGTAGCCAAATTAGCTAATGTAGAAAAGTTAGCAAATGTAGCTAAGTTATCAAACATGGTAAAGTTTTTTTTTTTAACATGGCCAAGTTGGCTAATGTAGCTAAATTGGGTAACATACCAAATTTAGCTAACTTAACAAAGTTTGCTAACATAGACAAAGTAGCTCATGTAGCTAAATTAGCTAATGTAACATAGTTAGCTAATGTAGCAAAGCTAGCAAACATGGCCAAGTTTGCTTAAAAAGCAAAAAAAAAAAGCACTAATATGGCTTAAAAAAACTGTTTTATACAGTTTTCACAGGCTGAGCTTTAACTTTTAGAGACAAATAAACTGAACTTTGTATGTAAAGTCATGTCAGAGTGTAGCTGGTGTATCTGAAGGTACATCATAACCTTGGCATCGTCCTGGAGGAGCTGGGAAGTGTCGCTATAGAGAACAACACCTGGACCTTGTGGACCTGTTGTCACCACAAAACTATTTGAACTTCTACTGTACATAAAGTATTGACAACTTTGATTTCTGTGGAGGTGAACTTGGTGTTATCAAGGCCCTCAGTTATATTTACATGTGAGAGTCATCTGTTATCAAAGCTGCAGTTATATTTAACAAAGGACAACTCGGTATCACAGCTGTGAAAAGGTCATTAAAGGTCAACATGATACGAACTAAAACACAGAGACAGATGCTGGTTCAACGTGTAGCTGGTGGATTAGGTTCAGTTCACACTGCTAATCGAGGTGTGTTTTAGGATTTTGTTTTAGTAAAAACACAGATTAGATTGTGTTTTTCAGGACAAAGCTGTGATCACTTTCTTTTGAATTTTATCTGGACTGAATGTGACTTTACATTTAATGTCAGGTTTATTTGTCACCAAATGTTACCGCTCAGTCTGATAAAGAGTTCGACTTAATCAGACAGACTGAGTTGCTACCTACTGGCTACTTCAGCTAACTTGGCTACTTCAGCTAACTTGACTAGGTTAAAAAACTTTGTTACATTAGTTAAATTTGTAACTCGAGCTACTTTAGCTATTTTAGAAAATGTTGCCATGTTTGCTAACTTTGCTACGTTAGATAATTTGGCTACATGAGCTTCTTTGGCTATGCTAGCAAATTTGGTTAAGTTAACTAAATTTGGAACATGAGCTAATTTTGCCATATTCATTAACTTCACTATGTTAAAATAACCTTACGTTGTGCTACATTAGCTAAATGTGGCTACATTGGCCATCTTGGCTATTGTTTGAAAACTTTGCTATGTATGCTAACTTTACTACATTAGCTAATTTGGCTACATAAGCTACCTTGGCTATGCTAGCAAACTTTGTTATGTTAGCTAAATTCGGTACATTTGCTAAGTTGGCTATATTCGCTAATTTAACTATGTTTTTAAAAAAAGCTTTCTTTACGTTACGTTGGCTAAATTTGGAACTAGCTTGGCTAACTAACTTGGCTATGTTAGCAAACTTTAACATGTTACAAAACATCAAAAATGAATCTTTTAGCTGTGACGGTTTGACAGGAGCTCGTGTGGTTGTTAGATTTTAACGAATAGATTTGCTTTTTTCCTTGTTGACTTACCGTCGTCTGCTTTGACTAACTCACTGCACTGGGTATCTGTTAAGCATTAAAAAAAACTCCAGTGTGTCTCAGATCTGAGAAAAAAAACACTCAGCTCTATCAGCCTGGAGTTGGAGCTGCAGGATAAAAAGCGCTGGTTTATTCAGGCGGCACCTCTCAGGCGCTGAGGCTGATAAGAGTCTATCAGAGGCTTTAGTCTAGAGGTTGGTCTGGGCTTTGTACACGTGTCCTTAAACATGAGCGTTGTTTGTCTTTTATCTTAGAGTAAGAAGACTCCATGTATCTTGTTAACTCAATCTATGTTTCATGTTGAAGTTAAAGTGGAGACTTCCTTTTCTTTTTTATTCACAAAATCAAAGGCGTCGGTGAAACAGCCACTTGAGAGTTTTTAAACTTGTCCTTCCTGTAGAGAAACCACTGGGTGAATATGTGAACATCTGCTTTCAGACTTGTTTTCATAGAAAAGTTTAGAGGATGTGAGGCTGTAAAACATGAGACTGCAGCAGACTGAGATTATATGTTGAAGCAGACGCGCCGCAGAAACACGTGACTTTAAACGCATTTAAAGATGAAATGTAACAGATTCAGTCACATCACACATATGTTGTTATATTTTCAAAAAACACCATCATACTTTGTATCATTACTTTATAAATTTGAAAGGCTGCACAGTGTAAATATATAGTAAAAGGCCGTGTCCTTGTGAGGACATGTGGCTGTAAACCATCGTTATGAGGACGTTCTGACCTTGTGAGGATGTTTTTACATGTTTTCACAACACAAAGTGTTTTTTAAGGGTTAAGACCTTGTTAACTCCGCGTGTTTTAACTCTTTCCCTTATATTTACACCCAGTGCATGCTGGGATAGCATCATTTCATGTGGACGCTTTTAAATAAACGTAGAAACTTTTGTTTTTTTCATCTTGTGTCTGATGAGATAAACGCTTCGTTTCATTTCCTCGTCTCCGCCTCAGACTTCAGTGTCTGAAAACTGACTTTCATCAAATGTCTGTGCGGGTTGTGATAATTACAGCTTCTCACATTTCAAGTCTTTTTTTGATTTTGTTTGGAAATAGAGCTGATTAAGAGCTTTAGTTTTAGTGTAATAAATAATAAATAGACACCTGCCACAGGAAACTGTGTTTGAAGTGACTTCACAGAGCTCAGGTTGATGTCTGACGGTCACGTACTGTAAACTTTATGTACTTGTCACTAACTGAATGTTTAATCCTGCTCTTTATTCTCCTTTTTTACCTGTTTCCTCCCGACTCACAGCGTCTTTTACCTCACAGGTGACTCTTTACACTGTTGTTTTACATGCGCTTGTGTTTGTGAGCATCTGAGCATTTTCATTTTTTGTCTCCTGCTCATGAAAAGATCCATAACTATGAATCAGACCCAAGAAATCCAGGATTTCATGATGCGAATTCAACCAGTCCCTGTGAATTCTGCCCGATCTTGTAAATGTAATTACCAGTGTTGTTATCTGTCATTAATTTTGACTTGCTCCTGCTACTTTATTGCAACAAAACGCCTAAAAACACAGCAACTTTCATCAAATTTTTTTTTAGAAAAGCTGCTGTGAAATCAGGTAAATTAGACCTGAAATCCTGGAGACGTTGATTATAACGTCCAGTATGTGATACATAAGCTTCATCTGGCGTTTTCTTGAGCGTTATCTCATCTGTCCACACACTTAATTTAGTTAGATCGTCGTAATCTCTGAATTTATCTGTTTTATCTGTTTGAAACTTTTTTGTTTTTGTGTTTTCAGCCTGTAACTGTCACCGTCACTCCTTCGACTGTTACTACGACCCTGAGGTCGACCAGAGACGAGGCAGCATCGACATCCACGGTCACCACAGAGGAGGAGGAGTCTGCCTCAACTGTCAGGTACCTGAAGACCTGATGAGCTGTGCAATTAATCCAAGTTTGTTTTTCGATTTCAATTTCGATTATTACGGCTCCAAACGATTACAGAAACAAAGTAATCGAAACAAAACGATTATTGGTATTTTTGCTATTTTGCGTTTTGTGAGCGTGACGTACTTTGGCCATTTTGGACAAATGTTGAACTCACATTTAAAGTGTAACTTTAGAAAAACTTTACAGATGCTAAACGTCAGCGATGTTTGTGTTTCATTTTCAGTTTAATAGTTTACTTGTTTTCAAGTTTCAAGCTCAAGTCAATAAAATAATTGCGATTTCAATTTTGAACCAAATAATCATGATTATTATTATTTTTTCAATAATCGAGCACCTTCAGTTCAAACCTGAAGCTTTTTATTCTAAAAACTGAATCAGAAAATATTTTACTGATCATCGTCACCGTGGAAACGTCTCCTCCTCAGCATCACACCACAGGAGTCAACTGTGAGCGCTGCATCCCCACCTACTACCGGTCACCTGACCACCCCGTCGAGTCTCCGCTGGCCTGCTCACGTAAGAGACAGTCTGAGCTTTTTATTAGTGAACGTCACATATAAAACATCCACCGCGTCTTCAGTCTTTCTGTCTCTTCTCAGCCTGCAACTGTCGCTCAGAGTTCACCGACGGGACATGTGAGGATCTGACCGGTCGCTGCTTCTGTAAACCAAACTACCACGGAGAGAACTGCGACTCCTGCGCCAGCGGCTTCGTCAACTTCCCCGACTGTTACCGTGAGTTACAGCTATGAAAACAAAGAGTCTGAGATTAAACACAACAAACAGGAAAAACCTAATCTGTCTCAACTGTGCCTCCACCAGCGATCCCCACCTACCCCACCAACAACAACAACAACGGAGAAGCTAAACCAGCAGGAGAGATCATCAGTAAGACTGGAAATCTGTTCACAAAACTGTGTTGGACTCAGACTTGTCTTCATTTCTTGGGTCAAGTGGAGGTTTAGATGCAGGAATCACAGTCCAGTCTGGACCAGAACAAACATCCTGACACTTAAACGAACCCTGAACTGGTTCAGATTAGTTTGTAGTTGGAACGTGATCTGACCTCAGTCCAACTCATCAACCAGGTGTTGAACAGACACCGTGTGTGTGTGTGTGTGTGTGGTCTAGGTATTCCTTATGTTGTGGGGACTTAAATCTGTCTACACACTCACATTGTGGGGACCTGTCTCCCTTATGGGGACAAACAGCAGGTCCCTGTAATGTAAAAAACAAAAAATGAAGGTGAAGACATGACTTGAGGTTTAGATAAAGGTTAGATAAGTGGTACCAACAACTGAGATCTCTAGGGTTTCTAGGAAAGTCTCCAGGAAATTAATGCAAGTCAGTGAAATGTCCCCTGAAGGCATGAAGGCATGTGCGTGTGTGTTTCAAGATGTTTTCAGTTGGAGTTTAAATCCTGATCATTTCCACCGTGAAGTCAAATCTGTTGTTGCTCCTTTTTTTTTTAAATATAAAGCAACATTTCTCTCAGTCTGTTTGTACAAATGAAATGAGAAATGATCAAAGAAATCATAAAACATATGAAACAGCAGAAAAAGAGAAATTACACGAGACTCTTATTCTGAAAAACTCTGAAAAAAATATCTGCCTTTTAGTTATAACAGACAGATGTGTGGACAGGTGTGATGATGTGATGTGTCGTGTTTTCTCGTCTTCAGACTGCGAGTGCAGCGCCGCAGGAACCATAGACAACTCGTGTCGACCGGATCCTCGGACTCGAACCTGCGTCTGTAAACCAGGTTTCACCGGTGACCACTGTGACACCTGCGCTCCAGGTTTTCATGGACTCAACTGTCAGGGTGAGAAACACTGGACGTTCTCTTATAAAACTGTCTGGTCAAGTCTGGAAGCTCTGAGCCAGTATTGTTATTAGTATTGATATGAGAATCAAAAAATGGAAAAAAAAACCTTTTCTTTTATTATTAAATCATCCAAAGTTGTTTTTCTCACTTCAGTACGTGTGAAGTTAATTTGGCCAAAATAAATGAAAATAATAAATTAAAAGGTTTGTTCAAATCTGACTGAAGACAGAAGAATGAACAGATATTTTAGTGCAGAGTGTGTTGTGTCAAGTTGTGGCCCACACACACACACACACACACACACACACACACACACACACACACACACACACACACACACACACACACACACACGTCATTGACAAAAATACAAACACAAACAGAGAAAGAAATTCCAGACACTTAATTTATCCACTTGTTTATTTATCCTGTTAGTTTACCACCCAGGAGACGCTTCCCACACACACACACACACACACACACACTCCTGAATAAACAGCATTCCATGAGGACGTGTTAATTCGTGCAAATAGTTTCCGTTTTACACCTTTACCCCCCGACAGTGGCACAGCCATCTTTAACACACTCTTTATTGTTGTGGATTGTCTGTGTGTGTGTGTGTGTGTGTGTGTCCAGCCTGTCAGTGTTCAGGTCCCGGGTGTCTGGACGGGTCATGTGACTCTGTGACTGGTCACGCCGTATGTCGGAGCGGTTTCCAGGGTTACCACTGTGACCAGTGTGCTCCAGGATACTTCAACTACCCGCTCTGTCAACGTGAGTCTGGCGCTCCTCTTCTTCTACTCATCATTTATAGTGTTGAATACAGTCCAACTACAGTAGAAGTACAGACACTAGAGTAGAAGTACAGACACTAGAGTAGAAGTACAGACACTAGAGTAGAAGTACAGACACTCAACCAAAAAATAACTTAGAAGTTCAAGTCGTCACTAGAATGATTCTCCAGTAAAAGTCTTAAAGCATCTAGTATTTACTGTACTTCAGTATGACAGTAATCTATAATTAAATGTACTGAAGTAATGAAAGTAAAAGTACAAGTACATGTTAATAAAGCAGAAGAATATTATGAAGTTTATCCAGCACTTTAAAACATGGAGCTACAACAATCTTCATAGACAATGAATGAGTCTGAACTAAAGAACTAAACTTGTTCTTTTTTCACTAAATTTCTCTTTGATATTGATATTTTGTTGAAGTTTCTCCATCATCCACCTTTAAGATGGAGCCTCCATCAACCCTCAGACATATTATATTAAATAGACGTTTTTTCTCTCTCTCTCCGTCAGTGTGTGGTTGTAGTTCAGTCGGTTCTCTCCCTGACGTCTGTGACGCGTCGGGTCGTTGTCTGTGTAAACCAGAGTTTCAGGGGCCTCGATGTGAACAGTGCAGATCTGGATTCCACTCGTACCCCAACTGTCAAGGTTACACACACACACACACACACACACACACACACACACACTCACACTGTAATTAAAACAGAAAGTGTAATATCCCGTCCACCTGCTCACACTGAGACACACATGGTAACACTTTACTTTACACAGCTTCTTATGAAGTGTTATGTCACCTTGTTAAAAGTTTATGATTCAGTGATTCAGTTCATGAAAAACCAGATTCAATAGATTCACGTCAGATGAAACATTCGAACAGTCGTTGATCATATTAGAAAAATCCAGCATCGAGTGCAGAAGCCACATGTGGTTTCACACGACTTTAATTGTAATTTTATATAAAAGCTGCAGTTAAATCAGACAAATTAACACGTAACAATCTGCTCTTTTCCCAGTGTGCACCTGTGATCCTCGCACCTCTCTGGACTCCAGCTGCACCGCGTCCGGTCACTGTCACTGTCGACCCAATTACAGTGCGGCGCCACCTGCGACCAGTGCGCCCCCGGTTACTACGGTTACCCGAGCTGCACACGTAAATAACAACATCGTCCCAGAGACATGAATAAAATCGATACAATACAGATCAATCAGTGATCGTGTCGGATTAATTGATAAGCGGAGTGTTTGTTTGTGGTCGCTGCAGCCTGTCACTGCTCCACCCTCGGATCACGTTACACCAGCTGTGACCAGGAGACGGGACAGTGTGTGTGTCTGCCCAACGTGGCCGGACTGAGGTGTGACAGCTGCTCACACGGAGCCTACGGCTTCCCCAACTGTCAGGGTAATGACACACACACACACACACACACACACACACACACACACACACACACACACACGCACGCAGGGTAAACAGGCCAAACATAACAAACATAATAGGAATCAGGTGTAACAGCTGCAGTTGTGACGCACCAGTAATCATCATATATCACTGGTTGCTGTTGTTTCACAGTAATTTGTAACATGACATCACTTCTGACTCAATTTGACCAAAACAACAGTAGAAACAGGACTCGTCTTCTAACATGATCAATGTATTTTACTGCAGTTCATTCTACATCCAGTGGAGGGCGATGTGACTGTAGGAGCTTAATGCTAATAAATAAATAACTATATAATCTCTATTTTCTCTTGTGTGTTAGCTGAGTACTAACGTGTCACCGCTCTAGATGTTTCTTTAAACTGCTCGTGTTATTTCTCCATGTAGAGAGTTTCTTTCTGTTTCACACAGAGATTGAACTTGACTATTATGTTCTTGTTCTTCTCTCTGACCGACTGAAAACAGTGAGACTACGTCCGTCTCATAGTTAACGTTCTCTCCTCTGACGTCTTTAACCGTCGTCTTCCACCAACAGGAAATACAAGTTGTCTCTTGGTCCAAAGGTCTGGTGGTGTTGGTGGTTTAAAACTGAACATCACTATGTTTCAGGTTCAAAGTTTGTTGTAACGTTAGTGTAACTGTATTTACTGAAACAACTGAACATCAGTGTTATAGTCTGAACCGTGTCTCACCTGCTACATGAGATGATTCAACTACATGCATGTTTTGGCTTCACTGTCGTGTTGGTTTCATTCAGATATAATTTAATAAATGTAACTTTCTTTCCTTCTTCTTTAACATTTAAAGCTGGAACCTGTCACCCTGTTGGATCTGTTCACTACGACGTTCCTCCACCGGTGGTGAGTGTTTTCATTTTTAGTTTATCTCTGTTTATAAATGAATTTCTATAAGATGATTCAGACGCCATGAAAGAAAAACATTCCTATTCAAGGTTTCTGTAAAAATGAGATAAAATAAAATAAGTATTTTAAGTGTCAGCATTAAAAAAAACACTTGCCTCTCAAGGATTGTTTTCACAGATAAAAAATAAACTTAGATCAACATCCTGAGGGAAAATATTTCCATGAACCATCAACTGAACAACAGGTTTTAAATAACAATTCGATGGAAACTGTGACGTCGGTTTAATAGAAAAAAAAAAAAAAAAAAAAAGATTCTGGCAAATGAAATAAAATGTTGTGTGAGTCACATTAGTTTTGTTTTTATCATTTCACGGTGTTGAAATCGGCTGTAACCACAAAATTCCAAGCAACAGCAGCTCTGATGATAAAATAATAACAACTTCCCCGGAGGTGAAACTTTAAAGAGACGCTGATGTTGATTCCTCCAGGGTCAGTGTGAGTGTCGTCAGCATGTGGAGGGTCCGGCCTGTGACACATGTAAACCTCTGTACTGGAACCTGTCTCCTGACACTCCTGAAGGATGCTCCAGTAAGATGAAACCAAACACAGCTCACGTCCTGATCGATCTAGTAAATACGACATATTGATGATCAATAATGTGTGTTTCCTCCTGCAGACTGTGAGTGCAACGTCGCAGGGACTCTGAGTGGAGTCGCAGAATGTGCACAGGTGAGTTTGTTGACTTGTTTGTGCAGTCAGATCCATTTTAACGCTGTGTTCAGTCTCCACCAGGTGTGACTGTTGTTTCTTCGTGACAGGAATCGGGTCAGTGTCCCTGTAAACCGAACGTCTGCAGCGGCACCTGCTCCACCTGTAAAGACGGCTACTACAACCTTCAGGAGCACAGCTACTTCGGCTGTCAGGGTGAGTCTCCGTCGTCTGCCGCGACGCCGTCGTTTCTCTCGTAGCCTCCGTGTCGTTCTCAGTGGCTTCGTTTTGTTTCAGGTTGTCAGTGTGACATCGGCGGAGCGGCCGGTCAGACCTGCGGAGAGAGAAACGGACGATGTCGCTGTCGACCCAACGTGGAAGGAGCCAAGTGTAACATGTGAGACCACGTTTCTCTTTACGCCATAGAAACAAACTGTTACTTAACATCAACTCTAACGTCCGTTTATTTTACCAGATGATACATTTGTTTTATTATACAAAATAAAGATAAGACAATTGTATATAGAAAATATAGGTATAAACACCAACCTGTATGTATAAACATTGCTCATATTTTTTAGTAAATTGTTCCTGCACTTAAATTGTGAGAAATAAGACACTAATAAGAAGTTATACTAGGAAATAAGATGAACTTGTTGATATTAATTACCTTGTACATACTTAGTGTTTACTTTATTATGGAAATTATTAAACTAATCGGCTTAAAACCGTTTCAGCGTATTTACCATAAAGACAGTAACACTGGGGATGATTTGACCACAGAGAAACAAACAGATAAACTTCTGCTTTTAAATGAGCTGCTGGTCCAACTACTACGTCCTCCATCTTCACATCAGAAAACACTACATTTACAGTGCTTCTGTGCTCTAGTCATTAAGGTAAATACGCTGAAAATAAAACACTAACACTGAGTATGTAGTTAAAACTGAACCAGACTGACTGTGGATCTGGATCTGTCCTCTGCCTCCAGACCTCGTCCGGACCACTACTTCCCAGATCTTCATCACATGAAGTTTGAGATCGAGGACGGGACGATGTTGGACGGCAGACCGGTCCGATTCGGTTACAATCCTCTGGAGTTTAAAGACTTCAGCTGGAGAGGATACGCTCAGATGACGCCCATCCAGGTACACACATCACTTCTAATTCACTTGTAACAGTAATATTATTACTGATATAACACATTTTAACAAGTATTTTGTTTATCATCTGAACCTGTTTTTATTAAATAACTAAAGTTAAAAAGCTGAAATGTGTTGAATGTGTGTAGATGTTTATGCGACTGTGGCCCATCACTTATTCTCCTGCATGAATCAATCAGCTTTGATTTTCTCGACGTGTTTTACGCTTTTGTGGTCATTTTTTACTGAGAAGTTTGAATCTTTGTCGTCTTCTAGTTGTTTCTTTTCTCTTGGTGACGGTTTCAAACTGGTTTCTTTTGGCTCTGATTTCTCTCTGTGGTGGTGTTTTCTTCTCTCTACTTCATTTCCTTCCTCATCCTTCGGTCCTTCATCAGTCCAAAATCTTGGTGTCGGTGTCGGTCAGCTCTCCGGACCTTTTCCATGTGGTTCTTCGTTACGCCAACTGGGGGGGTTCGTTGGTTTGGGGCAGAGTGTCGATCTTTGAGGACAACTGGAGCATCTACTGCCGTAACTGTGAGTGATGAGCTGGGATGATGTGATGCTGCGTTTCTTTCCTACTTTTCTTATTTTCTCCATCCATCTCTACACGGTGCAGTAAACCAGCTCCTCCAGGATTTCAGGCCTTTTTTCAGATTGTTGAGGCCCAATTTGTCTGATTTCACAGCAGATTTTCTCGTTTTTAGTCATTTTGTTGCAATAAAGTTGCAGGAGCAAGTCAATTAATTAGAAATGAGAGGAACAAAACCACTAAGTGGTAACTTAGTGGAAAACAAAAGATTTCAAGGATTACAGCAAATGTAACAAGATATTTTTTATTGGTAAACAAACATGTGAACCTGCAGAGAACAAGACAAACACAAGACAAAACTTTATGAATGTCTCAGGTGTCACATGATGACAGATGAATCATTGACAGCTCCTGGTAAACAACAACAACAACAACAACAAACGTTACAACAATATCTAAACAAAGTAAGATCAATTTGTGTCTTGTCTGACGTCAAGTGTTTCTCAGTAGACGACTTCCTCTTGTTGCTCCACAACAATATAAAATAATTCCCTCCTCTGTGGTGAACTCTGCCCAGATACTGTTTCTCTTGGTTCTTAGCAGTGATGTTGAAGGTAAATGTGTGATTTTTTTTGATCTCACATGTTTCCTGCGTCTTCTAAAAGAAACAAGGACGTGATTCACTGATGTATGATCAATGTTGATTGGTTGAATTAGCGTTAATAGTTGTGATCACAACAAGATGAAATCCTGGAGGGTCTGTTAAATGCTGGTTTGAAAACTGCACAGGGTGGAAATCTGCTTCCTCGTCCTCTTCCTCATCCCTCAGTCCTGTCAGGTGAGGCGGTGACATCAGCGGTTGTTGGTGGTTTGTTTCGAGCATCTCTGCTCCGTCCTCTCTCACCATCTCTGGGCCACAGATCAGTGTAAACGTCAGGGATTTAAGACTCAGGATTCATATCTTCTATCCTCCTCCCCGACCCTGTAGACTGCAGTGAAGCTTCAGGTTTTTGTGAGTGAGGCAGACGTCTATCTGACTCGCTTCATCCTCAGATATGTAAACTCTGAGGGCGCCACCTCCAATGGTAAAATAACAGCCTATCAGACAAACCGCAGAGGTAGGTCCTCCACCAATCACAACCAAGTTTCTCTCTTTGGATGTAGTTATTTTTCTTTAAACCTAACTTTTAAACATATTTATTGGCTAATTTGGTCAATTTAAAAATAATTTAAAATAATTTAATCTGGTCAATTAGATGAATATCCACTGTTCAATTACTCTATTTATTATCCTTTATGTTGTGTTTCTTATGTGACGTATCTTGAACCTGTTCTCCGTGTTCTCCTTGTCCTCCAGGTTCAGAACAGTCCAAACAGATCATCTTCGCTCCGAGTGTTGAGCCGACCTTCGTCAACGTCCCTCAGAATAACTTTGTGGAGCCGTTTGTCCTGAATCCAGGAAGTTGGACTGTGGTTATAGAAGCTGAGGGAATCCTGCTGGTGAGACACACACACACACACACACACACACACACATCTACAAGTACATGTCACACATGTTTTACACATAAATATTTATTATTTATGTGTATTTAAATATTTATTTATTTAAGACCAAGCGACGTGTTTATTCACCAAAACTCATAAAAATATCAGCATGGGTTCATGATTTCACATTGTTTGTATTTATTGTTTATTTTCACTCCAACACTTTGTCCATGTTCTTGTTTCACCCTCAGGATTATTTAGTTCTGCTGCCCAGCGCCTACTACGAAGCTCCCATCCTCCAGATCAAAGTTACAGAGCCGTGCACCTACAGCGCCGGACCTGACGTCACCCAGAAGTAAATATATACTCACACACGTCAGTCAAGATCCATCAATTAATACAGGATTGAAAGAAAAATAGTAATCATGAGCTGTTATTCAAACAAGCTCAGTTTTGGTTTATAACAGCTAATGCTAATGGCTAACAGCTAAGTGGTGCTAATTGAGATTTTAATATGAAGTCTAATAAAGTTTTAATCTCTTTTTGAGCGTGAATGAAATTGCCTGGAGTCCTGAACCGACCAATCGTGATCAATCTGATCAATTTTTTACAGCTAATATAGCTAATATAGCTAACATGGAGCTATGCTGCAGTCAGCCACCAGGGGGCGATGCAGATGTTTGTCCTCTCTAACCTCTCTGTCTGTCCCTGTCTGTCTCAGCTGTCTGCTGTACAAGTATCTGTCTCTGGACTCCTTCCCCTCCATCGCCGGCAACGACGCCAGCTGTCGCCATGACAACCACCTGCCACGCCCCTGCCCCACCGAGAAGGTCACCCCGCGTCACCCCGACATGGCCGTCTGCAGCGGCCACGATGTAAGTGATTATTAGTGCACAAACAGAAGTTTGACAAAAAAAATAAAATTAAATAAAATTAAATAACAATAAACTGCGTTGGTGTGTTCAGATCAGCGTGGAGATGCAGGTTCGTCTGTCGTCTCCGGGTGATTACGTCCTGGTGGTCGAATATTCCAGCGAAGAAGAACTGCCGCAAACTTTGTCCGTCGCCGTCAACATGCCGGGATCACGGACGCACCAGCACCGCGTCACCCTGATGCACTGCAAATACAGGTCTGATCTCTCATTTCATTCAATGTTTATTTCAAACATTAAAAACATACCCCACAGACAGACAGACAGACAGATAGATAGATAGATAGATAGATAGACAGATAGATAGATAGATAGATAGATAGATAGATAGATAGATAGAGATAGATAGATAGATAGATAGATAGATAGATAGATAGATAGATAGATAGATAGATAGATAGAAGTTAGATGTGTCCTTGAGAACGTCTGTTGACAGGATGTAAACTTGTTTGTTCAGGTGGAAGAGGAGATACTGTGTTTGTTGATGTGTGTGTGTTTTTACTGTAATATGTGAACTCAGCTGGTTCACAGTTTACTGTCACTTCATCAGGTCTATCAACACTGTTTAATCTATCTGTGTGTGTGTGTGTGTGTGTGTGTGTGTAGCTTCCTGTGTCGAGTCGTAGCCATCGATGGTCAAAACAGAGTCGCCGTCTTCTCTCTGCCGACCAACGCTGAGGTTCAGCTCATCGCCGACCAAGCCAGTTTCTTCCTGGTGAGAAACCATGACGACGCGTCACATGACCAAACTAGAGCAGTCACATGACCAGAGATTTGTAAACATGTCAAATAAATCTTTAGGTTTGATGAGTAAAGTTAGTTCCTGTTCAGATCGATTGGTCTAATCAGTGTTGAAGTGTGTTTGAACTTTTCGTCTCATCATCGTTGCAGCACAAAGTCTACCTGGTCCCTAGAGACCAGTTCACTATGGAGCACGTTGACCCCAAAGTTCACTGCATCAGCACTCACGGGCAGTTCTCACCAGACAGGTACAGAGGAGACGATGACGTTCGTAACAATACAAACTGACACTGATCCTTCAAAAACAAACATGTTTCTGAAGCGTTTCTCTGTCCGTCCAGCTCCTCCTGTGCTCCCTCGCGTTTCCAGACACCGTCAGACTCTCTGGTGTTGAAGGACGGTCAGAGCTCCTCGGTGCAGGAGCCCGTCCTGGCCTCACCGGCAGGAGCTCCACCTCCTCCTCCTCCTGTTCCTGCGCCCGTTTACCAGCGAGATGAGGCGACGTGGAGCGGCGGAGACCGACCTCCACACGGAGCGGACAACAGCGACCACGTCCGTCTGGACTCTGTGCAGGTACGGACGCTGAGAGTTGGACACGTCTGGACAAAACCGTCCACTTCCTATCTTCATCTCTTATTTTTATTTTTACCCAGAATGCAGCGGTGTTTTCAACACGTGTCCACACATTGGGTCGTTACGTCTTCATCCTCCACTACCACCAGCCCCTCCACCCCTCCTACCCCGTTCAGGTCTACATCAACGGAGGACGAATCTGGCAAGGCAAGTTTAGACCTGAATACAACAAGACTCTGGAAATTTAAGTGAATAACTGAGACTTTACTCTTTAACTTCAGGTCACGCCAACGCCTCCTTCTGTCCACACGCCTACGGCTGCCGCAGCGAACTGATCGCTGAGAACCAGATCATTCTGGATGTGACGGACCACGAGGTCTTCCTCACGGTGCAGATACCTGCAGGCAAGACGCTGTGGCTGGTACGTTTGATCAGTTTTTAAATTAATTTAAAAATTACAACTCTCCTTAGTTGGACTCACACAACACGACAAGGGACCCAGGGC